>LR812529.1:1979876-2182376 GCA_903798195.1 Danio kyathit | reverse complement strand
CATCATTAACCAGAAATGATCACTAAACTGTGTTTGTATTAGTAAACACAGAACGGGTCAGGCTTTTGTTGAGGGTTTCACTTTTATTTAAAGCATTAGTATTCATGCAACTGCTTTTGTCCCAGAGACATCCAAAGGCAGACGCGTGAACTGCAGCTAAATGTTTACACATTTGACGACATTACAAACTCTGTGGATGGATAAGTATTGTGAACAACTTCGATGAAAACATATGGAGGAACACTTTTGCATGTCGAGATAATATGTGTGTGTGCTGGCGCTCACTGGACGTGCGCGTGCGTCAAGCAACTGAAGCAGAGCTTGAAGGTAAACAAACAGCGGTTTATCATAAGCATTTTATTGATATTTTTTACACAGTTGGCATTAAGAAGGAGCATAGAAACGTGATCTGACTAACATCTAGCAGCTAAATGTGTCTGGAAAAGTATTCAAAGGCTTTTATTTTCATAAACAGCGCGGATGATAGTGCGTCTGAATGTTCTGATTGGCTGGAGTAGATGTCTCACGTCAGAGCGTTCTAATTGTGACCGCGCTCTTTCCGGCAATTTTCCTTCTGCATTCACACAGAGCAGCATTACGGCAAATTACCGGTAATGTTACAACATCTCTTTCTGGAAAATTGCCGGAATGAATTTACCGGAATTTTTAAAAAGAGCCTGTTCCCACATCATTCCGTTCCGGTAAATTGCTGGTAAATTTCCAAAAAGGTCTGTATGTGTGAAAAGGGCTATACACTCATTCTGAAAACGTACCCCCAAATACATATCTGGAGATTGTGAATTATGTAACCCGGGTTCATTTTGAAAATGTTTCCCTGTATACATTTCTGGAGAGCGCCAAATACGTCCCAGGAGCTACATTTGATTGCAGTGTTTGTTTTCGCAAAACCACCAGAGGCCACTGTGTACACTTTTTCTGATCTCAAATTTCTCTCGCGAGTGCCATCCGTGCGTGCTGTTCTCACATAAATCCACCAGAGGCCACTGTTGACTGACTGGCTGGCCTACCGACTGATTCCCCCACCCCTTCCCTACCCAACCACAGTGTTTTAAAAAGCAATCCAGAAAAAGAAAAGCCCTCGTCTGATTTTACCACGTTTTTAGATTTTACCACATTCTCACCGTTATTTACTTGTTTATTTTATTTTTTGGCTTTTGTTTTTGTCTTACCCGCTTTCTTGAACCTTTCTTTATCGGACTTGAACCCCATTGTCGTGGTCAATTCTGCTCTGCGTCGCAAGTTCGTCGACTTACATGTCGAGCTACCGGAAAAACTGGTAACAGCAGAAGCTGTCCATACAGAGGTAAGTGGTCAGCTGGTAAGCGAGAAAAGGAACGGCGTCATACCGCCCCGTAGCGTTCGTTTTAAAGATGAAATACAGCCATACATACATCTGGCTACATAATTCGCGCTCTCCAGAAATGTATACAGGGCTACGTTTTCAGAATGAGCCTATAGTGGAATTATGTAGCCAGAAGTACATATGGCTGTATTTCGTCTTTAAAACGAACGCTATCGTGCTATGGTGACGCCGTTTCTTTTCGTGCTACCAGCTGACCGCTTACCTCCATATAGACGGCTTTTCCACTGATGTAGAGCTTGAACCACTTGAAACGTAGAGCGAAGTTGACCATGACGTTGGGGTTCGAGTCTTTTTCTGGATTGCTTTTCAAAATACTGTCCGTTGGGTTTAGGGACGGAGGAGGGTGGGTCAGTCGATTGGTCAGTCAGTCAACAGCAGCCTCTGGTGGATTTACGTGAGAACAGCCGGTGCGAACAGCACTCGCGAGAGTAAAAAAGCGTACACAGCAGCCTCTGGTGGATTCACGAATACAAAAAAAGCAAGAAAAAGTACCTCGTGGGCATACCTGCCAACACTCCCGTTTTCCCGGGAGTCTCCCGTATTTCAGACCCGTCTCTCGTATTGTTCTGTCTCCCGGTAAACTCCCGGAAGTCCTCCGCCCCCCCGCTCCTCAGCATTTTGGTACAGTCCAGGCTGAAACTTGGTGCTTGTGCTCTTCCGGTCGCGCGCTACAGTTCGCGCGCCCCCATCTCCCCCAAACCTCTCACCCCTCCCGCTCCCCGCTCTTCAGTTTGCGCCAGTGTTGCCAAATTAGCGACAAATTTTCAAAAAAGCGACTAGCGACAAATCTAACGACTTTTTTGTGTGTTACTGGCGATTTTTATAGACTGTCGTTTGTCCATTACTGTACCGTCCCTACTCTTCTCAACGAGCTGCGGGTGATGCCGCCGGCCCCTCTCCTGCAGCCTAAGAGCAGAGCACCTCTCTGCGTACCGACGGCAAATGATTTAGTACAGGTGGCAGTTTGAAGGTATTTCCCTTGTACAGTCAACCCGATCTGCTTCTCCTTTATTGTAACAATTTAATTTGACCGTTTATTCTTGTTGCACAATCAGAGATGTTTTAAGTGAGAGTTTCAGAACTTGTCTGAGTATATTACGTCTGAGAGATTACTGCAAATTCCCTACTCATCTATAATGATATACTGTATTCAAACAGCAATAAATTTAGTTAAATTGACAAGCTTACATAAAGCGTAGTGCGAATATAAAATACCCCATTTATTTACCATAGGCTGTTAAACAAACAGAAATGGTAGAACGCGATGACGTCAGTAATATGCAAATTAGCGTATGACGTAATCCCCCCCACCACCGCCGGGGTCTCCCGTAATTTATAAACCATATGTTGGCAGGTATGCTCGTGGGACATATTTGGCGCTGTCCAGAAATGTATATAGCGGTACGTAATCAGAATGACCCTGCCACAGAACAACCAATCACAAAGCTTGCGCTACACATTGTCACAACGTGTAGTTACGTTTTTTGAGAGGTGTGCTGGTATATGCAGGCTGCGCCAGACCATATGCGTGCACTTGCCCCAGAAGTATAAATCAGCCTTAAGAGAGCGGGGTCACCTGGAAAAATTAGATCGATTAAGTTCTGAATGACGATTTCAATTAATTTTCGATTAATCGCCCAGTCCACTAAAAACGTAACCAGAAGACACATTATAATGCCTCATGACAATCATGTTTATGACAGAGTTTTGTTGTCTTGATAACGTGAAGTTGTCAAGACAAAGACAAAAACAGGTTGTGATGTATTTGTCTATGTCAAGTTGTCATAACAAACAATGTCATCTTTGCATTTAAAATGACATAACAGAGTGAACGAAGCTTATTAACAGTCGTCATAAGCATGCATAAAATCTCATTCACATTCAAAACATGTCACATCATGATTATAAAGGTCTTATAAACACCCCATTCAAATAAAGCATTACCAATAAGAATTTAAATAAAGATATTTAGAATGGCTTCACGACAATCATGTTTATGACAGGTTTATGACAAGTTTTGTTGTCTTGGTAACTTCAAGTCGTAACGACAAAGACAAAAACAAATTGTGATGTTTTTGTTTATGTCAAGTTGTCATAACAAGCAATCTCGTCTTTGCATTTAAAATGAGTAAATGAGACTTAATAACAGTTGTTATAAGCACTCACAGTCATGTCACATCACGATTATAAAGGTCTTATGAACACCCCTTCAAGTAAACGTCTTATTTTGACATCCTGAAAAGGCATTTGTGGCAGGGGTGATATAAAAGCAAGTCTGTGCTGTACGTGTGTGTGTGTGTGTGTGGAGTTGAGTAAACAAGTGTGTAGTGTTTCCAGCCTGAGCATTTCACTAAGTAGATGACTTGTTGCATGTACATAAAATAGTATATTTAGACCACACTGTAAAAAAAAAAAATTCTGGTTTCAACATGAAGGCATTAAGTTAACCTATTAGTATTTACAAATGTAAGTGGAGTGAACATAAAACAATTAAGTTGTCCCCCAAAGCACATTCAGCTCATTGTAAATAAGTAGTTTGAACAAACAACAAACCTCATTTTTTGGGGGGGAGTGCAGCTTTTACAGCGGAATGTACACTACGGCAAAATGGCAGACACAATTATAGGTGATATATTCCTAATATATCACAAAGCTTAAACTTTTCAGAGGAAATACAGACTGCGTGCATGTAAAATTAAAATAAAATAAGCGCAACAAACACATTGCAAAGATTTCAAGGTGATGTAAATGCTCAAATCATCATAGGTATCAATGGAAAAGACTCTCTCCTTTCCTTTAATAAAAAATAAATACTGCTGGAAGGGCCTTGCAGATGCACGCAGCCTACTTATGAGAGTAATTCAGATTCAACGCAAGCAAACAAACAATCGCCTTTATTAATTCCCAACTAGACCTCGTCGAAAATGACAACCCCATTAATTAGCTCTGAGCTCACGTCCTTATATTCCCATTTCCAGATTGCTATTATAATGCATGGTGGCTTGATTTCACACGCAAAGAACTGATGTGAAAAGTTGCATGTATTCTGCTCATGTGCGCCGCTGTCATTGTTCATCCACTGATTATCCATGTATATCAGCACTCCTGGGATGGATGTGTGTTGTGCGGATGGCTACTTCAAACCGTTATCTAACCCATTATTATACCTCACACACACACACACAACCCTTATGTCTCGTTGGTTTATACTCGGTGGTGGTAAATAAACATATATATTGAATAAATGCATCGCAGCAGTTGCTGAATTGTGAATGCATGATGATAAATAGCATATTATTAAATAATATAAAAATCATCTTCATACACTCACCATCTATTGCCCTTGCAGGAAGAACCACCTCCAAACTGTGCAAAAATCCCAAAAAGAACAATCCGACAAGCAGCCTGCAAGCCGTGGAGCTCAACATCATATCTCAACAGGACACACACACACAAAATATGTATATAAAAAGGCCAGAAACAAAAAAAGCAAGGTCCGATGATCCTGTGAAGCTGCAGTCTGATGCGCCTCTCCAAATGCGCACTCTGGCGCAAAAGGTTTCTCCTGGCACGCACGATTCACCTATTCCTTGAATGCATGGCTCGATCTATGGATGATCCAGGACTGATCCTCGGCATCAAAAAGGCGCTCAGACCGATGCTTTGTTGCGGATGACAGCCAGCGCCAGCTCCGCTCCGAGCCGATCGCACCTATGAATGCAAACCCGATTCTCTCTGTTGCTGCTGGTAACACGTATTGGGCGAATTGTGTGGTCCAATCCTCGTCTAGTGATGTTCGACTCGTGAATCGGTTCAATTCGCGTGAACCGATTCGCTAGTGGGAATTGTTGATAACGGTTCATGGAACGATTTTTAAACGCACAAACAGATAGATAGATTGGATGGATGGATGGACGGACAGACAGATGATAGATAGATAGATAGATAGATAGATAGATAGATAGATAGATAGATAGATAGATAGATAGATAGATAGATAGATAGATAGATAGATAGATAGATAGATAGACAGACAGACAGACAGACAGACAGACAGATGTCTAATCTATATGTCGATAATTCTAAAGCTCTTAAGACATCTCAACTGTTGAAAAAATACTTAATGTATGCAATTAATATGCTCGAGTTCAGTGTTTATTTAATTTTTGTCGTTCATTTATTTGTATACTTTATGTATAACTCTGTATTCCCCTGTTTAAATCTGTAATAAAAAAATAGTTCAGGGCATGCAAATGTTCATTTGTAAGATTATTATTATTGAATATTGTTATTAATGTTAGCCTGGCAATAGCTATTATGCTGGTTTTTGAGTATATTTATGTGCTATTTTTAATTGATTTGTCTTATTTGTCTTACCCTGTGGTTATAATTGTACCAATTTACTTTAATAATAATAATGCAAGATGTAATATTAAAGCATTTTAATATTCTTCTGAATTAACTTCTTGCTGATGGATTGTTTATGTTTTATATTGCAGTAGTTAACATGATATCTTTTGGACTATGACACAAAATTAACTTTATAAATGAATTTTATTAACAAATAGCCTAGCATTTTTGATTATTTGGATTCACGATTTATAGGCTGATGTTTGAGTAGCTTAAATGTAATTTTATTTTTCGAACTACTTGTTTTTGGGTTGTTGTTTTTTTATAATTCATAATTCATGATTTTTTTTTCATTTAAACGAGTTTATATTCATTATAGGCTAAAACATAATATTTAAATTTAGAAAATATAAAAAAGTTAACATTTATTTTCAATTAGAACAAATAAAAACTTGTTTTATGACCAATACTGTATTTTTTAAATGCTCTTAAAAATAAAATAAAACAAACACATCTTCCTCAAACACACGCTTATTCAATTCAAGTCTCTTAATTTTATTCCCGAGCTGTATGTTTTCTAGAAGAATGTAATAGGAACACGTGAGGATGTAAAAGAACCGATGCACTAATCAATTGAAGCGGATTGTTCGAAAGAACCGACTCGCTAGAATGAGTCGAACTTCCCAACATGAGCTCTGGTGGCTGCTGTGTGACGTCGGCAGGAAAGCTCCATCCACGAGTAAACCGATTGATAAGCGCGGAGCTTCGCTATTGGCTGAGGTGATCTCGACCAAAGAATTCATCCAATCAGCGCCGCCTGCGTTGAGTCGACGCCGAGAAATACGACACCTGAGACGATTTACAGATTTATTATTGCGAAAGTGAGTTTTAAAGACGACATTGTATCTGAAATCTAACGTGCAAACACGAACTTATATTGAAATAGCTAATTTTAAAGAAAGGAATAATTATTTAAAGTAGTTTTAATAGCTTGAATGATAACCATTGCTATTCTCGCTGGTTAAAATAATATTTATAAGAACTACATAATCAAGTGATCAAATTGGCGTGGTTAAACACTTTTTTATAACATACAGATGTTTGTAGTACTGTATAAATATAACATTTGCATGTTGTTTAATTCTCAAATTAATTCCAGTCCTGAACACAGTAATTCTGTTTAATTCCTCTTTAAATGTACATGTAAACAACTCTTTTATGGGGGTATGAAAATGACATGTGAGTCATATCTGGTTAAAGAGTTTCTCCCGTGCAGTCTTTGGGGGGAAAACATCTAAACCAAACCCAAGGCTACAGTAATACGCAAGTAAACACTGGGATAAACATGTGCTTGGGTTGAGAAACAGCCTTTATTCTGCTCAGGGCTCACAAACAGAAAAGCGCTCTGAATGAATCCGGAACAAAAAGGAAACTCTTAGCTGGCAACATTTGGGACAATTATTTCTTTTCTCCATAAAGGCAGAACTGCTTACCATGCACTCGGAGCTCAGCTGAAATCCTGTTGTGTAACTAAATGAGTTTATCCAAGACTCTCACTGTGACCAACTGCGCAAGTAAATAACAACTTTCAGTCCACCACACCAACAGACAGAAAAGAAGAAGAAGAAAAAAAATCTAATAATACTGAAGGACACTGCAGATGGGAAAAATATTCTCTGAGAAAGTCTGTATGACTATTCACTGGGCTATTAGGAAGGAATTTTCCACATTGATTTTTCACAGGTGTTTTACCCATTTCAAATTACTCATTGCATAATAACACTGGAAGAAAAGATTTTTCCTGCAATGAGTGTATATTTTACCACAAGGCGGTTAAGATTAGCTTAAAAAGCACCTATTATGCAAAAATCACTTTTATAAGGGAGCGATTCCAGCGTTATGGATATGACATTTGCAGTAAAATCTCAAAACATTAATTGACAGTAGGGCTGGGCGATATGGCAAAAAAAAAAAATCTCGATTTTTTCATGAAGTTTGACCGATTCACGATTTCGATTTTTTATTTATTTTTTTTATTAATTTTTTTTTACTGTGTAACTACCTTACCAGCTTACCTTGTTCATTTAAATTTAAATAAATGCTGAAACTAGTTTTTTCATGCTCACTTGTAAAAGAAAAGCAATAGTGTGACTAAACGCGGTTATGGCACTCTCTCATATAGGGATGCTAAACATAGCTACAATAGAAGTCACAGCAGGTCATATGTTGTGCAGCTTTGGGCAAATTTTATTTGGAGAGAAAATGACCAAAATGTAACTTGAAGATTAAAAAGGATTGGAGGGGAAATAAATATTCAAATCTCTGTACATAACAGAAAAATAAACAATGATAATGCAACAATAGTTTATCTGTATTAGTGGCATGGCAGAAATATATATTTAGACAGGCCTTGTCAAAGTGAGCGGGCACTTTCACTAATAAAAAATATAGCACTTAAATTATTTCATAACAATCAATAAAATAACAGCGGTTTTATATCAAAAGTTGGTAATGATATAAAATATACTACATTTTGATGGTAAAATATAACCATTTAAACGATTTTGTATTTAAATATTAAATAACGAATGCATCAAGTTAAATATAAAAAAACGAATGAAACAACACAGCATATCAGGATATAAAGGACTATATTTAGCAGAATGCTGCTCATTTATCTTTGTAATTTTATAGTTTTATTTTTGTTATTTTAATTATTTTTTGTCTTCATAAATAACTAACGAGCTATAGACAAATATCTGCTTGACGTTTTAGAAAATATTTGTGCGTAGCTACATCACCCAGTATATATTAAAGATCACCGTGAACAAAAAAAACCCACAGAAACCTGTTACATATCTATATATATGTAAATGTCTATCTTATATTTAACTGAATCGTGTAATGGCCTATAGCTGAAATGTTGGAAATTGCTCAATTTATTTTTATAAAACATTTGTCGATATGTATTGATATTTTTTGGAGTAAAAACTGCCGACATTTAAGAATCCATATTTATTTTATTCATTCATTCATTTTACTTGTTTATTGGTGCATATATGGGTTATGATTTAATTCATACAGTACCTTGACAGCTTCTGTGCCACTCCGTAATTCAAGCAATAGTCCAAATTAAAGAAAGATTTGACTTTCTGCGGTGACCGACATTTACAACACGCCGTAACCGTCCTTCAGGTGGAGCGCGGGTCCCCGTCTCGCAGCTCGCGCGGAAGACACAGACGGCTGCGGGACGCGAACAACAGCACGACGCGCATGGAAACATTCGCGAAGCTGGCTGGCTGACTGCGGGGCGCTTGTTGCTCTAGCGGGAAAATGTCCCGGTGTTCCCAAAGGCCGGTCCGCCCTGGCGCGCTTCCGCTACCAGCTGTGGCAGCACATCAACAGAGCCGCGACGTCAACACACAGAATCAGCACAATTCAGCACGGTTGTCTAACAGTTTAGAACGGTTTGGCACAATAGTGGAAAAGCGGCTTTAATATTTTTATTAAAAAACCGCGATTCCTCAATTTTGTAAAAAATAAAATCGTCTTAAAACGTAAATTCGAATTAATCGAAAAAATCGGAAAAACCGCCCAGCCCTAATTGACAGAGGAAGTATATGTTAAAATCATATTGAAACATCTGTTTATATTTTACAGAACAACTAACCACAGAGTTGTGGAAGCAGAAAAATATAAATCTGTAAACCTTTTTTATATTTTAAATAAGGAATATAAACATGCGTTATGGATGTGACGAAAAAAGTCTGCGAGTTTACAGTATAAAACCTACTTTGTAGAAATTCTGTAAATTAAACTGCACAACCCAACAGAAACTACACTAATCAACAGGATAAGAGTTGCTCTCTATAGAACAAACAGGATTGATTTTATTAGATTTTACATTTTTACATTTAAAAGAAAAAAGCTGTGTTATGGATGTGACGGATGTGAAATTGCCACTTGTGTGACTTTTGTAAATCAAATTTAATTGTTTGAAAACATTGGCAGAGACATTTTTGAGTATATTTAAAGCACTGTAAAATACAAGCCTGCACAAAAAACGCAGAAATGGTTTCGCTATTTTGGCCAAAACTTAATTGTTTTCATGGCAAGGTTGACATTTGCATGGAATTGCTCAATGGCTATAAACAAGGGCTGGGCGATATTGCAAAAGAAATTATCATCATGTTTCATATCATTCAGTATCGATAATTATTGAACATTTTTTAACAATCCATTTAGCAATATTAGGATTTTTTAAAATTTATTTAACCCCTTTATTTTAATTTACCAACATTACTAAGGCAAATAGATTTAATAGTCAAAAACTAAAATATTTAAACAAAATATCTGATCTCTTCATAATAAAATAAACATAAGTGTTCAAGAGACTCTTAAACTTGATTAACAAAAATGTTACAAAGTGTGTGCAATGGTAAAGCATACTGAACAATCAAAGCAAACTTTAAAGGTGCTGTATGTAAGTTTTTGACTTTTCTAAAGCATAAAAACACCATAATATGTGTGCAGATATTTAAGAAACATCCCAAGTGAACATATTTGTGACTGAAAAACAATGCTGAAGTCAGATATTCTGCTTTGAGAATGGTTTTTCCATGCTGGAACGCTTTGTTTAGGTAATTTTAACCTGCACAATGCCAGTTTAGCCAATTATAATTCAGCACCCCGGGGTTGCCTTGTTGAAAAAAGCGCATTTCTATCATTCATTCAGACAGGCTCTGAAAGCATGCATCTGTGACCGAAATGGACAGTATGAGACGTCGAAATGAGACCGATTCAGTTCCACATGAGGTTATTAATTAGCAAAATTATATAAATATTACGAGCGTGAACATTAAATGAGCAGGTTACATTGTAACAGCGTGTCCTAACAACACGCTTCATGACGAGATACGCAGTGATGAGCAGTTTGGCTGTTTGCACCAGTTTCCAATATATCAATTCAAGGTGTTGGTTAGAACTCCTTTTAATATGGAGAATATTCCCTCTGTCGCGTGTCGTTGCTTTTATTTAGAACACAGTTTAAATCACTCGCTCCTGTCCTCAATCTGGCAACCCGCGCTTGCGTTTATTTTGATTCAGGAGTGCAATACCTAGTTCAACCACTGGGTGTCAAACTTACATACTGCACCTTTAAGGTGTGAATAATAATGATACAGGAAACCTCAAACTCTGTAAACAAAACAAATTATGATACTCAAGTCTGAGCTTTCAAGTAAAGGAACTAACAATCATTATTCAAATACATTTTGCAGCATTACAAATTGTGTATATTGACTATATTACCACTATGCTAAAAAATATCTTAGACATCTTTTATACAGAAAAAATGCTTGCTGGGCCCACCAAGTAACTTGATGTTTAAAAGACGTCTAATAGACATTTAAACACAGACGTCTTGACTAAATCTAGGCTAAATTTGGGCTGTCAGTGAAAATCTAATAGACATAACAATAGCCCAAAAATAGACTAGTCATAAAATAGACAGTTTCGACAGACTTCACATGTGTAGTCATTCATTCCTACAGTATATGTATTTGATGACTATAGTCTATTTTTGGGCTATTGTTAGACGTCTATTAGATTTTTTTTACTGACAGCCCAAGTTTAGCCTTGTTTTAGCCTAGAAGTAATAATAGACATCTAACAGACATTTAAACACAGACGTCTTGACTAAATCAAGGCTAAATTTGGGCTGTCAGTGAAAATCTAATTGACATCTAACAATAACCCAAAAATAGACTAGTCATCAAATAAACAGATTAGACAGACTTCACATGTGTAGTCATTCACTCCTACAGTATATGTATTTGATGACTATAGTCTATTTTTGGGCTATTAGACGTCTAATAGATTTTCACTGACAGTCCAAGTTTAGCCTTGTTTTAGCCTAGAAGTAATAACAGACATCTAATAGACATCTAAACAGACGTCTTGGCTAAAAAAAGAGATAAATCTGGGTGAAAATCTAATAGACATTTAAAACGAACTAAAGTATTTGATGACTATAGTACATTTTAGGACTATTGTTAGATGTCTATTAGATTTTCACCCAAATCTAGCCTTGTTTTAGCCAAGATGTCTATGTTTAGATGTCTATTAGATGTCTGATAGACATCTTTTAAAGACCAAACATGCTTGCTGGGCTTACCAAGCATATTTATGTTTAATAAAAGTCTAATAGACATCTAAACACAGATATCGTGGCTAAAACAAGGCTAAATTTGGGCTGTCAGTGAAAATCTAATAGACATAACAATAGCCCAAAAATAGACTAGTCATCAAATAAACATTAGACAGACTTCACATGTGTAGTCATTCATTTCTATGTATTTGATGACTATAGTCTATTTTTGGGCTATTGTTAGAAATCTATTAGATTTTCACCCAAATTTAGCCCTGTTTTAGCCAAGACGTCTATGTTTAGATGTCTATTAGATGTATAATAAACATCTTTTATACATAAAAAAATGCTTGCTGAGCCCACCAAGCAACTTGATGTTTAAAAGACGTCTAATAGACATGTAAATACAAACATCTTAACTAAAACAAGGCTAAATTTGGGCTGTCAGTGAAAATCTAATTGACATCTAGCCCAAAAAATAGACTATAGTCATAAAATAGACAGATTAGACAGACTTCACATGTGTAGTCATTCATTCCTACAGTATATGCATTTGATGACTATAATCTATTTTTGGGCTATTGTTAGACGTCTAATAGATTTTCACTGACAGCCCAAGTTTAGCTTTGTTTTAGCCTTGAAGTAATAATAGACATCTAATAGACATCTAAACATAGGCGTCTTGGCTAAAAAAAAAGAGATAAATTTGGGTGACAATCTAATAGACATTTAAAACGAACTAAAGTCATATATTTGATGACTATAGTACATTTTTGGACTAGTGTTAGATGTCTATTAGATTTTCACCCAAATATAGCCTTGTTTTAGCCAAGACGTCTATGTTTAGATGTCTATTAGATGTCTGATAGACATCTTTTAAAGACCAAACATGCTTGCTGGGCCTACCAAGCATATTTTTGTTTAATAAAAGTCTTATAGACATCTAAACACAGACATCTTGGCTAAAACAGGGCTAAATTTGGGCTGTCAGTGAAAATCTAATTGACATCTAACAATAGCCCAAAAATAGACTAGTCATCAAATAAACATTAGACAGACTTCACATGTGTAGTCATTCACTCCTACAGTATATGTATTTGATGACTATAGTCTATTTTTGGGCTATTGTTAGACGTCTAATAGATTTTCACTGACGGCCCAAGTTTAGCTTAGAATTAATAATAGACATCTAAACATAGACGTCTTGGCTAAAAAAAAGAGAGATAAATTTAGGAGAAAGTCTAATAGACATCTAAAATGGACTAAAGTCTTTCACTCCTAATGATAACTATGACTATCATGCATTTTTTGGACTATTGTTAGAAGTCGAAATTTTCACCTAACGTTTCTATTCAGATGTCTATTAGACATCTTTTAAACACAAAAAAAATGCTTGCTGGGCAACTTCCATGAGACTAATCAAATCTTCCTGCCAAATTCTCTGATTTCGCAGCCTGAGCTGTTCTTCATTCTGCTGCTGTCCTTCTGGTTTGGACAGAAAATAAGATTTTGTTGCTATAAGCCTCTCATCTCCCAAGGGGTTTGAATCATAGATCAGACGATCATTCGGTGCAGAGTGTGAGGTACGGCGTGCGGAAGATGCACCTCTGGGTTGTCTGTCTAATTTGGCTGAATTTGGACACAGCAGAGGTGGACTGTACTTCTTTGCTTCCAGCACAACAACACAAAGTCCCCTGCGGTTGGTTCTGTCTCCCCCATCGTCCCTGTGAATGGATGCTCAAGGCCAGTCTGTGTGCTTTCCTTTAGTGTGATAACTCATTTGTTCTAGGGAGGACAATATCTCTCTCTTCTTTTTTTATTGACCTGATTTTGGCCATGAATGGGTCACTTGCCCTGATAATGCTGAATGCAAGGATCTCCTGTACGAGACGGGCTGACTTCTCATTTCTTTGAAGTGGTGTCTATTTACATCCTGGTTCAGACAACAAGTGGATCCAGTGCTGGGATTTCTCTTGGGGCATTACTGCTGGACTAGCTCTATTTATTCTTTATGTATATGCTACAGCTATTTATTTAGGACATGGCCCTGTTAAAGGGTTAGTTCACCTAAAAATAAACATTCTGTTATTAAATACTGAGCCTCATGTTGTTTCAATTCCCTGAGGCCTTCGTTCACCTTCCTAAAAGAAATTAAGGTACTTTAGATGAAATCCGAGAGCTCCTTTATACTCCATAGACAGCAAGGGTCCTAAGACATTCAGAAAATGTCCAGAAAAGGTATAAAAACATTGTCAAAAAATGACATGTGACTTCAGTGGTTCAACTTTGTTCACCTTTATCTTTCGCATCAAGTCAAGGTGTGCGCTTACTATGGGCAATATGACACAATATGATGCCCCTATAATGCCAATCCATCTTATCCTGTAGTACTTGCGCACCCTGACATGAGGCGGGAAAGAAGACATTGGAGAACAAAGTAGTTCTTTGTGGCCAAATGTGTTCTTGGAGCTTCAGTCCTTCTCTAAAACTATTTGCATCTTAAGTCCCTCCCAGTTGGAGATCTGACACTACTAGCAGCATAAGTCCTTCCCACTTGGACACATCTTAAACTACTTGTGTCATAAGCTCCTCCCACTTTAAGATCTCCCAACCTACTTGTGTCATAATCCCCTCCCATTTGTACATCTCCCAACCGATTTTCAGCAAAAGCCCCTTCCATTCCATGAGTCAGAGGCTCCTCCCATTCGAAGGTCTCTTGTGGTATAAGTCCTTCCCGCTTGGACATCTAACAACCTACTTGTGGCATAAGCCCCTCCCATTTGGACATCTTCCAAACTACTTGTGTCTTAAGCCCCTCCCACTTGGACATCTACCAATCTACTTGAATCAGAGGCCCCTCCCACCTGGACATCTCCCAACCTTGTTGTGTGATAGGCCCCTCCCACTAGGACATCTCCCAACCTACTTGTGTCAAGACCCTCCACTTGGAGATTCCCCAACCCACCTGTGTCATATGCCCCTTCCACTTGGACATCTTCCAAACTATTTGTTTCATAGGCCCCTCCCATTTAGACACCTCCCAATCTACTTGTGGCATAAGCTCCTCCCAATTGTACATCCCCAACCTACCTGTGTCATAAGGCCCTCCCTTTTGGAGATCTCTCAAACTACTTGTGTGAAAAGTCCCTCCCTTTTGGACATCTCCCAACCTTCTTTTAGCATAACCCCCTCCCACTTGAAGGTCTCCCAACCTACTCGTGGCATAAGCCCCTCCCACTTGAATATCTAACAAGCTACTTGTGGCATAAGCCCCTCCCATTCTGACATCTTCCAAACTACATGTGTCATAGGCCCCTCCCAATTGGACATCTCCCAACCTACTTGTGTCATTGGCCCCTCCCACTTGGACATCTCCCAACCTACTTGTGGCATAAGTTTCTCCTGCTCGAAACTCTCCCTTTCTACTTGTATCATAAGCTCCTCCCACTTAGACATCTCCCAACCTATTTATGTCTAGGGCCCCTCCCACATGGACATCTCCCAACCTACTTGTGTCATAGGCCCCTCCCACTTGGACATCATCCAAACTACTTGTTTCATAGGCCCCTCTCATTTGGACACCTCCCAATCTACTTGTGGCATAAGCCCTTCCCACTTGGACATCTCCCAAACTACTTTCGGTATAAGCACCTTCTACTCGAAGGTCTCCCTTCCTACTTGTGACATAAGCCCATCCTACTTGGTCTCTGGTCTGCAGTTATACATACTTGGATTTCCATGCTTTGTTGGTGAGACATTCCCATATATAATTTGGTCCCTGACTATTAGAGGTCCTGCTGAGGCCAAGATATGGTACCCAAAGTGGATTGTTCTCTGGGCCTCTTGCAGTCTTTTGTTTTTCAGTCCTTCTCTCCCTCTCTCTGTGAGTTGCAGGAGGTTGTGCAGACTTCGTCCTTTCAGAGCTCTGTGGATTTACGCTGACCTCACATGCCAGTGGTGTAAATCTGACCATTTGTTTGTCTGCTTTGGTGGCCTCAGCAAAGGTCTTGATGCTGTTGTCTGATGCCTGTATTTATTGGAGCAGGACTGCTTTATCAAGGCTTAAAGGTGAAAGCAATCCACGCAGCTCATGTGTTTGTGCGCACACACTACACACACTATACAGTAAATGCTGCTTTTTCAAAGGCACTGGTCAAAAGAGTCTCACTTGAAGATGCTTTCCTCTGTTTTGCATGTAACTTTGGTTCCCTTAGTAGCAACCAAATTCTATCAACAGTTAGTCATCCTCCACTTGTTCCAGACATGTTTTAGTTTCACCCTCCTGTTTTGAAAAATGCTGGAAATCAGACATTATCGACTTTCAGTTTGTTAATTTTTTTACTATTGATGTCAATGGCTACTGGTTGATTCTGTAAAATATCTTTTTATGTGTGTTAGTTAAGTAATAAACCATTGACTGTGAGTACAAATGTAATTTTGGGTAAAATACGGCATTAAAGGTGCAGTATGTAGGATTAATAGTGGTTGAACTAGGTATTGCAGTCCAATAGACTGATTTCACGCGGCCGCCATTATTAACAGCGAAATCGAGGCTGCGGTGGGAAGAAACCCGGAAGTATAGAGTGAGTCACACAGGAATGTTGTGTACCTGGCTGTATATCTTATCAGCGAAGAGAAAGTGACACAAATTTATGATTTCAGCGCCTTCCGAGTGACCCTAAGGTCCGTTCTGAATGAATAGTGAAAATAAAAAGGGATATTTGACCTCATTTTCAGCTAAGTTAAGGGAAATGGCACTACTTAGCTAACGTTTTCTTTCCCAAACACACATTTTAGATGCCATTCATCAAACTCAAGTAAATGAACTGAGTCTTTCACTATATTAGACTAGTCACGATACAAAATTTCCGTAATGAAATATAAAAAAACGCCAATTTCACGTTAACATTTAAGACACTGTTCATGGAGTTCTTAAACAGCGCTGATTGGCCATTGTGTTCACGTGCTCAACAGAAATCACTCTGATTGGCTGTGAAGGTCATCAGTTCACCTCACCGCTGTTTACTGAGTGCAAACACAGATGAGCGATCCGCTGATGAAACGACTGATCTTCACGGCTTTAAAACGCTCCAATATCCGTCTATGTGTGTTTTCAATCTGTGAAGAGCAGGAAGCTGATAACCTTCACAGTCATTCTGTTGAGCACTGGTGAATACTACGGCAAATCAGCGGTGTTTATGAGCGCGCTCAGCGGCGCGTAAATGTTAGCGCCAAATTGACGTTTTTAAAACTTCAGTACGAGGACAACACTGTTAAAGAGAACACGAAGATGTGCTACAGAGGACTGCAGTGTTTTATCACTCACCGGGTTACATAGGCTGAAGCAGGGAAGCGTCCCCACGGTGTTTACCTGCTGCCCTGGACTGAAGTCTAGGAGGACACTTAAGTGTATCACTCTTAAAGAGATTATGATGTTGTTTAATGCCTAATATGCTTTTAATTGTTTAAATGAAACTGAACGGAATGATATTAAAGTGATGTTTACACCATTTCTGCATTTTGAAGTCACAGCAACAGCTGGAGGTTTATAGCACACAGCATATTGTTGCAATGTTTACAGTGCTGATCCTATACTTCCGGCTTTCTTCCCACCGCAGCCTCACTTTCGTGTTCTAAAATGGCGGTCGCGTGAAATAAGCGTATTTTTTAAATATTGCAGAGGGATTTTTTCACCTGGCTCCTCCTCCAATGACTCAATGCACAGATAGATTGCAAGACGGATGGCACAAACAGGAGCAAGTGTGCCTGACAATCAAGGCTTACTATGTTTCGGCTCAAAATACCCCACAAATAATATTTTATAACTCTATGAAACTGACTCTTGGAAACAGAACATGGTGCAACCGAAGTAAGAACAAATTTAGTTACAAACTAGCTGGTTACTAAACCTCTAGTGTGGACTTTATGTTCCAGTTTAAGTAAGAACTTGCAAACGGTCCGGATGAATGACCTAAAGTAGGCCTACATGCAAATGATGAGGGCGTTGACCATGAGTCTGCTTTGTGTTTCGATCGGCCTGTTGTTAACCGGGGTTTAGGCTTTGATTCTAATTGTGCCGTTTTGATGACTGTCAATTTAAATTCAAATGAGATTGTGCTCTTTTTAAAAGAGGGCGGGGCTACAGATGTCTATGTGATAGCATAGTGGCAGATTCAAAAACAAGACTGACGTCCTATGCTAATGAGGCAGAGATGGTCACTAGTGGGCGGGGATTTCCCCTTCTGATGACACATACAAAGGGAGAATGTCAATCAAAGTGTTTCTGCAGACTGTTTTCATCCAGTTTGATGATAAAAATAAAACTTGTACATTTTTACCATTAGAATCTGGATATATTCACAGACTGCTGCCACATAACTGTGTTTAAAGCCATTCATAGCCTGTCTTTTCGGATTTCCAGACTACTGCTGCATCCTGAAGCTCAAAGAACAAATTTAGTTACAAACTAGCTCGTTACTAAGCCTCTAGTGTGGACTTTATGTTCCAGTTTAAGTAAGAACTTGCAAACGGTCCGGATGAATGACCTAAAGTAGGCCTACATGCGAATGATGAGGGCGTTGACCATGAGTCTGCTTTGTGTTTCGATCGGCCTGTTGTTAACCGGGGTTTAGGCTTTGATTCTAATTGTGCCATTTTGATGACTGTCAATTTAAATTCAAATGAGATTGTGCTCTTTTCAAAAGAGGGCGGGGCTACAGATGTCTATGTGATAGCATAGTGGCAGATTCAAAAAAAAGACTGACGTCCTATGCTAATGAGGCAGAGATGGTCACTAGTGGGCGGGGCTTTCCCCCTCTGATGACACATACAAAGGGAGAATGTCAATCAAAGTGTTTCTGCACTGTTTTCATCCAGTTTGATGATAAAAATAAAACTTGTACACTTTTACCATTAGAATCTGGATATATTCACAGACTGCTGCCACATAACTGTGTTTTAAAGCCATTCATAGCCTGTCTTTTCGGATTTCCAGACTACTGCTGCATCCTGAAGCTCATTCCTTCACAGTCTACTATAGTAAATGGCTCTGGCGAAGGAGGCAAATGGGGTATATGCACACAGACTTTTAATTTTCAGTCAGCCAGCCTCAGGGCTTCCAGTGAACTGTCTTTCCATTATAAGATCACCACGTTTAAGGTCTGATTTGTTTAAAAATCAGTGATCTTCACTGCCTGATAGATATACGATATAGAGTGAGCGTCAGACCGGACAAGAAGTACTGCATTAAATTCCATTTTTCCCTGCCATTTCTTTAAAATATGGAAATTTATTTTACCCCAGTATTTTCAATGGAGTTTCTGTGTTAGTCTGCTGGTACTTATGGCGCTAGCTCTTTACACAGTCTTTCATCTCGTTTTATGCTTGAACAACTAAATCAGGGGTCACCAAACTTGTTCCTGGAGGTCCGGTGTCCCGCAGATTTAAGCTCCAACCCTAATCAAACACACCTCAACAAGCTAATCAAGGTCTTACTAGGTGTACTTGAAACACCCCGGCAGGTGTGTTGAGGCAAGTTGGAGCTAAACCCTGCAGGGACACCTGCCCTCCAGGACCGAGATTGTTGACCCCTAAACTAAATAAATGTTAAGTCTATTCAACTGATTGTATTTTAATGACATTACAACATCAATGCTGTACCTTGTGAAATTAAAAATAGTCACATTAAGCTTTCACCGGAAGTTTATCATTGGCTGAACAACACTCGCTGTGCATGTACCCCATTGGACACTGTTGTAAACTCTGAGCACAAATGCCACTCTCAGATATTACTGTTACGAAAGTCAACAGACTCTTGGATCAACAGATTCTTGTTTTCAGCTTGATGTGTTGTATATAATCTTATCTTACCCATACACAAAAAGGTGCGAGTCACTTTTCTGGAGTTTGAACTGAATATAACTCCTGTGTGGATAGTGATGAAGACTATATTTGTAAAATTAAACACATTCTGTAATAAAATAAATAAACAATATCACATATCGGCAGTGGTGTAAAGTACTTGAGTAAATGGACTTCGTTACTTTACTTAAGTGTTTTTTTGGCTACTTTGTACTTGTACTGAGTATCAAAAATATAAGCAACTTTTACTCTTTACTTGACTACATTTTAGATTGAATATATGTACTTTTTACTCCACTACATTTGAACAGATGCTTACCGTTACTTATTACATTGTGATTGTGCGCGACAAGTCGGCATCTTTATCTACCACGGCTAATTTGTTGGGCGAACGAGGCGATATCGCCATCTGCAGGGTGCTGAAGGTACTGTATGCTATTTATGAGCTAAATCATGTGAACGTCGCGCACGAAAGTGGGGAGCGGGGGGTGGGAGGTGTTGGTGCAGTGGATGGCGGAGGGGTATCGCGGAAAAAAGTGAACAGTGGACGGTGGATCGGTAAATTGAGGTGCCGTATCCGGATCCGGCGTGTTCCGGCACAAATTAAGCCCTGGGTAAGAGTCTATTTAATGTGAATTTAGTCAAATTATGTCTGACTTTACAATGGTATTGTAAGCATAATGTAACCAAAAGTTAATACAGTTACTGATATGGCAAAAACCACTGCGACATGACATGACTATATTTTAGCTTATTTTTTGTGCAACATGAATAAATATATCACTGAAATGATACATTTTGGATCAGGTGCATTTAGCTGTGAGTTTGTGATGTATTTTTCATTGAATTTATATGTAGTTTACTAAGTTGAAAAATAACACTGCTCCTCTTTGTTTAATTTTAATACAGCGAAAACATCCTGATCAATTGAAAAACTACTCAAAAAAAAAAAAAAATATTGCCCCCCTCTGAGACTGAGAGGTGAATCTGATTTTTTTTACTACGTTTTACTCATTTTTATTTATTTATTTTTTATTTTTTTGAAAAATTGTTTGTGCCTGTTTTGAACATTTGAGTTTGACTTAGACTTTTTGCTCTATTTTTTTTAATCTATTTTGTTCTGCCATTTTGAAACATTGAATTTAATTTGTATATTAGGAAAATTAAACCTTTCTTGGTGTTCTTTGAGCCTACATTCAGTATGAGTAAAATACTCAAGTTCTTTTAAAATCGGATACTTTAATACTTTTACTCAAGTCTTATTGGAATTGGTGACTTGTAACTTGTAATGGAGTAATTTTTACAGTAAGGTATCTGTACTTTTACTCAAGTATGGTTTTCAGGTACTCTTTACACCTCTGCATATCGGTGAGAATTATACAGCCTACTGTTCAATGTCAATTGAATTACATTGATTGCATATGTTGCTTAATTAAATATTGTATGAACTGTAAATGAACACTAAACATTTTCATTCATTCATTTTCCTTCGGCTTAGTCTCTTATTTATTAGGGTTCGCCACAGCAGAATGAACTGCCAACTATTCCAGCATATGTTTTACACAGCGGATGCCCTTCCAGCTGCAACGCATTACTGGAAAACACCCATACACTCTCATTCACACACACACTCATACACTACGGCCAATTTAGTTAATTAATTCCCCTATAGCACATGTGTTTGGACTGTGGGGGAAACCCACGGAGGAAACTCACGCCAACATGGGGAGAACATGCAAACTCCACACAGAAATGCCAACTGACCCTGTAGGGACTCAAACCAGCGACCTTCTTGCTGTGAGGCCACAGTGCTAACCACTGAGCCACCCTAATGATGATATATGTACTGCAAAAAAATGATTCAAAGATGATTTATTGGATTTACTAATTATTTTTAAGGTAAGTGGTTGTAAGCATTTTATATGAGTTGAATTTAAACAATCAAATTAAGTTGAGCATTAATCAATTTAATTAGTTTGCTTAAATTCAGCCTATAAAATAGTTTGCAACCATTCATTTTCTGTGTAGTAGCAATCATTAGAACTTTTGTCTTTTTTGTGTGTGTGTTTTTTTTTTAGCATGGACACTTAAATCACGCTGCAAAAATGTCATGTTTTGAGTACAACATGTTCCATCGCCCCGACTCGACTACAAACCGTGAGATGTTTCAGGCATAGGAAAGTGAACAACACGCTCTTTGTCTCAACAACTTTAAACTCCCTTGGAGTTGTTGGTTTTGGAAAGTGCTACCTGTCTCCCTGAGTTTGGCTTTTGAGAGTCCTTGTCAAAACAGGATAACGGGTCGACGAGATGCAACAGAAAGTGAGGAAGTGCCTTTGAAGTCAGTTCAGTGTTAATGACCCTTTAAAAAAAGTGTGGGCTAATAAAATAAATAATTCACCATCACTGTGGCAGCCTACAAAGCCCTGTGCTAGCCATGAACTTTCACCTAATGAAAAGCAATGAAAGTGGATGGATGGATGGATGGATAGATAGATAGAATGTATGACAAATAATATCTTAAGAAATGTGTCTGTAAAATAACAGAAAATGTACTGGCAGTTTATTACACAGGGTTTGCAGCGTAACATACAATATAGCACTGCAGACTACAACAAATGATCATAAAAGTCACTTGTTGAACTTTTCAAGGTTAAAAGTTGCTGGAAGAGAGATCAAGATGCCATAATGCAATTCAAAAGCAAAAATAAATAGGTAAAAATAAAAAATAATAACATCACAAAATACAGAAAACCGCTATTGTAGGCTTATGGATATTTTTACAGTGTAGATAGACAGACAGACAGACTAAATAGTCAACATTTGAAGTGAATCGCGAATATTATTATATAATTAATTAGGTAAAAAAAATAGCTAATAAATAAAAGTAAACTGGTGTTGTTTGTGTGAAATCATAAAGATTACATGATACTGCCACCCAGTGGACAAACATACATAAAGCACATTACAGTCAGATTATATCACAATAAACACACAGAAAGAATGGTTCCTCAGCAGTTCTTTGAGGTGCTAGTTAATCTCGCTAAGTGTTTCTTTGGTTCGTTAGCATAAAATAACCAAATTCAGTAATATATCTCCAGATAGATAGATAGATAGATAGATAGATAGATAGATAGATAGATAGATAGATAGATAGATAGATAGATAGATAGATAGATAGATAGATAGATATTTTGCTAAAAAAACAGCATATGCTTGTATGCTTTGATGCTGGTTTTGCTGGTTTCAATGCTGGTCTTGCTGGTCTCAATGCTGGTCAGGACCAGTACTCAGGCCAGAAAGACCAGCATTGAAACCAGCAAGACCAGCATACCAGCATCAAAACATACCAGCATATGCTGTTTTTTCAGCAGGACAGATGGATGGATGGACGGACGGACGGACGGACGGACGGACGGACGGACGGACGGACGGACGGACGGACAGACAGATAGATAGATAGATAGATAGATAGATAGATAGATAGATAGATAGATAGATAGATAGATAGATAGATAGATAGATAGATAGATCAGCATTTGAAGTGAATCACAAGGTTCTTGTATAATTAATTAGGTAATAAAATAGCGAATAAACAAAAGTAAACTGGTGAAATTATATAGATTATGATACTGCCACCCAGTGGACAAGGTAAAGTATACACTGCTGTCAGATTATATCATAATAAACACACACAAAGAATGGTTCCTCAGCAGGTCTTTGAGGCGCTATTTAATGTCGCTATGTGTTTTTTTGTTTCGTTAGCATAAAAGAACCAATTTCAGTAATATAGCTCCAGTAATGGTTCTTACAGCAATAATATCATGGTTCCTAAACAAACACCTTTGTACCTTAGGTACTAAAATGTACTTTTGATGTATAAATATGGATCATTAAGGTACAAATGTGAATGTTGAAGAGGTAAAACTCTCGTACCTTTATTTCTGAGTTGAGGGCAAAATTATACAAGAAACAGGCTAGGAGAAAATATCTGAAAAACAATGGCTTTTGGGCTGGAAAAGTCAGCTATATCAGAGTAATGTTAACCTATATTTTGGTGTGGATAAAGGCTTAATTATGATCAAACTTGACAAAATAGAGTGATAGAGATGTATCGCGTTGTATTTTGAAGCTACAGTGAAAGAAAACACCGCCAGGAATGAACATCAGCCTCTGCGTGAACAGATGACGGTTGAGCTGCGATTTGACAAGATTCAGCAGTCTACGTGTGTTTGTTGAAACTTTTACAGTCTATGGTTAAAACAAACGCTTCAAATTTCACAATAAACACGACAAATTAACAAAAGATGTAGTTAAACATACCTTATGCCTCTTCGGAGTGGAGATGTGATGTGTAATCTGTAAATCTTGTATTTTGCGTCCATAAAATCCAAATTATTATCAATTTATTTTCATTAAATTATATTAAATTATTTAAATAATAGTTTAAACAAAGTTATCCTCATCAGTGAAAATTAAAATAATTATATTTTAACTAAAATAAAAGCGCAACGTTTGGTCATAGGGCGGGCGGCCGCTCTATATGACGTCACTGAGGCGAGACCAGTCATTGGGCGAGAGGGAGGCATCCAATTTCTTCTCAGATGTGACTTGGCTTGGCCAAACTCCCAGTGAAGCTTTCAGCATTCCACCAACAAGTCTTGTTGTTTTGGAAACTAGCGCACACACACAATTTTACACCCCACAATACCCCTATCTGGAATAACAAGTATATTCTACATAGGAACAAATCTATTTTTTATGAGGAATGGTTAAATAGAACTATTTGGTCAGTAACAGACATAATGGATGGCAGGGGCAATATTTTAGATTATAATACTTTCACTCTAAGACATAGATTTGCTTGTCATCCAAAGCAGTTTATTACGGTAGTCCTAAGAGGCCATGCATTAAAATATTTTCTCTCACTTGACAAAAAAAGAGAGAAAAAATATTTTAATGCATGGCCTCTTAGGACTTCCGTAGTTTTTCACTGTTATTAATGCAATACCCTCAGGTATAAAAATGTTAATGTAAAGTTTCCTATCCTATTCGAAAATTATTCCAAGCCTTCCCTTATTATATATAGCATTTCTTTGGACTTGTGAGGGAAACCGGAGCACCCGGAGGAAACACACAGGAACTCCACACAGAAATGCCACTTGACCCAGCCGGGGCTCAAACCAGCAACATTCTTGCTGTGAGGCAATTGTGCTACCCACTGTGCCACCATGACACTCATGTCTATATATGATAATTAATATTCATTTGTAACTAACTTAATTTGATTGTAATGCGCACATAATGTGCACCTTTTGTAGAGCTGCTTTGAAACAATGATTATTATAAAAAGTGTTATTTAAATAAACTTTTTTTTATTTTTTATTAAACAGATATATTTATTAAATAATATTTTAGTCACCAAACATATTTAGAAATGGAAATACCTTTAAATTCAAGCAAAATATTGCAAAAAAAAAAACATTACAACCTACAAAATTTCAACAAATTTTTTCAAATTGTTATTGTTTCTCCTGATTTTTGCTCTTTTTTTTTATGATTAAATTTTTTTTATTTTCTTCAATAATTTAACAGTACAATCAGTTTACAAATTTTAACCTCCTTTTAACATCCCCTTTTCCCTCCCCTCCTCAACAGCGGCAGTGGCTGTAATTACATGTTGCTATCATAAATCCAGTAAATACAGATGAATAATATAAGATTCAATTAAAAAAAAAAAAAAAAAAAACGCACATACAGAACATATTAAAAGTAATAATAAATAAAAAATAACAATTACAATATCAATACAGTAATAATAATTCATAAATAAATCAAATAAGATATTTACACTTTTATGGTGCGTCTCACCACAGTGTTATACAGATAAACTTGAATTGAATTGAATAATTAACATTATTATTTTCAAGAAAATTAAATAAAAAAAATTTAAAAAAAGAGGTTTTTAGGGCCAAACCTTAAAAAAATAAACGTCATCAAATGTGTAAAGGAACAGACACTAGACAAAATCTGTAAATTTAGATGCTGGAGATGTTCTGGCTAACATAATGATTATCTAACAATTTATAACACAGCTATGTACTGCTGAAACATCATTAATAGGACTCAAATCAGGTGCATCATTAAAATAAACCATTTCCAAATGTTTTCAAACTACAGATAAAATAATCAGAATCAGATTTGTATTTAATTATTTACAGAAAATAATTATTTTCTCAGATCATTCTGGAGGAGTTTAGGAGTTTCTGCATTCCAGTCAGTCTGCACTCATTAAACAGCTTGATGTTTTGTGTTTTCTTCTGTTGTAGATTTGCTGCTGTGTTTGGGATCATTGTTTTGATCAGGACTTAGCTTTTGTTTTGGCTCAGCTTAGCTATGGGACGAGTCATCAGTTGAGGTGGTTGATTAGCACTGCCTGGTTTATTTCTGGTTGTGCTATATGCTATTGTTCATCACAGTTTTTTTTTTCCAAATTTCAAGACCTGCCTAATTAGATCATTTTTTATGTCCTAAAATGGAAATATTAGAATTTTGAAGAGTGTCTTTTTTTCTCTCCAGATAAATCATTATTTAATGCCTTTGGCCTTTAACTCATCTTTCACTTTCTTCAGGTAGTCTGGGTCTGGATAACCATAACTGAGGACAGAAAGTGAAAAATTTAAACAGTAATATTTCATTTTAATGAGTAATTTTGCATAGAAGCAGACTTTAGATGAACTTATACCTTTGAGGTCCACCATATCGACTGGTCTTATGATGGATATCACTCCAGGTAACAGCGTTCTGCACACCGGTGGTTGTTGAGGTCCCGACAGTAAAGATCAGCTTCTGATCAAAAGCTCTCTGCAGCAGTGCGAGCACTTCTCTTCCTTCATGGTTGTCTGGTAAGTATGCATGACGAGTTGTCCCATGATAAGGGTTTCCTGGATTTGGATGCTTCTTCTAAAATTATAGAAAAATTTATGTTTTACCATAACCGTGATCAAAAACATTGTAATGGTAAAGAATGCACAAGGAGGGAAATAAATAACTAAATCAGACACTAAATCAGACATTTACACCTACTGTAGTGTCTTTGGGTTTTCTACACAAGAAGAAAAGCAAACACACTCTAAAAATGCTGGGTTGTTACAGTATAACCCGATTTTGGGGTAATTACTGACAAAACCAACCACTTGGTTAAAAAACATAATTTAAATGTATCTGAAATAAATTAACCAAATGTTGTGTTTGTCTGTGTTTGAAACTAATGTTGGATTAAAACAACCCAGCATGTTTGTGTAACTGTGGTTGAAACACGCTTATCAAATACATTCCTTGATAGGCAACAAACGAATCTATAAAATCAATATAAATTACACCTCCAACCAAAAGTATTACAAAGATGTGTGAACGCTTGCCATGTGCATCTTAATCACCACAGTGTCTAAAAGGATCATTTTTTAAATCAACACTACAAACATACATTTTGTTCTCTTACTTTAATCAGCGTTTTGTCCTTGTGTAGTCTAAAACTTTATGATGTGCATATTGTCATAAATTAATTTGACATATTCTTACCGTTTGAGTACCACTGGGTATGTTGTAGTAGATTTCAATCGTCTCACAGCGTGGATATCCAGGGAGACTGAACCTGCTCTTTGTAATCATCATTGTTCCATCAGGTTGGTTTCCCTCCAATTTCCCAAACACTTCTTTACACACAGGACAGATGGATCCCAAACTCTCCACTGACATCCTCAAACAGTCCCGACAGAATTCATGACCACACTTCAGTTTTTGCTTATCAGTGAAGCTGTCCATGCAGATAGCACACGTCTCCTCTTCAGCATCAGCATCTTTACTGTCATATCCAGAGATTCCTTTAGAATCTTCACTGAAACCAGTTTCTGTTTTAATTTGCTCTCTAAAGTTCACTCGCTCATCCACCTCAGATCCTTCCGCCGCTCTTGCTCCATAATCAGGCATAAGATTGATTCCTCTAGCGTGAGGAATGATCTTCTTCATCTTGTCGTCAAACATTTCTTTCTGAAGTTTGTACTTATATGGGCTTTCCAGTGTTCTTTTCTCTCCTTCAATGCCTTTGGCCTTTAACTCATCTTTCACTCTCCTCAGGTAGTCTGGATCTGGATAACCATTACTGTGGACAGAGAGTGAAAAAAATTCAAACACAGAAATATTTCACTTTTACTTACTAATTTAGCAGTCTTTAGATGAACTTATACCTTTGAGGTCCACCATATGTATTGGTCTTATGATGGATATCACTCCAGGTGACCGCATTTTCCAAACCGGAGGTTGTTGAGGTCCCGACAGTAAAGATCAGCTTCTGGTCAAAAGCTCTCTGCAGCAGTGCAAGCACTTCTCTTCCTTCATGGTTGTCTGGTAAGTATGCACGACGAGTTGTCCCATGATAAGGGTTTCCTGGATTTGGATGCTTCTTCTAAAATTATAGAAAAATTTATGTTTTATCATAACCGTGATCAAAAACATTGTAATGGTAAAGAATGCACAAGGAGGGAAATAAATAACTAAATCCGACACTAAATCAGACATTTACACCTACTGTAGTGTCTTTGTGTTTTCTAGACAAGAAGAAAAGCAAACACACTCTAAAAATGCTGGGTTGTTACAGTATAACGCGATTTTGGGGTAATTACTGACAAAACCAACCACTTGGTTAAAAAACATAATTTAAATGTATCTGAAATAAATTAACCAAATGTTGTGTTTGTCTGTGTTTGAAACTAATGTTGGATTAAAACAACCCAGCATATTTGTGTAGCTGTGGTTGAAAAACGCTTATCAAATACATTCCTTGATAGGCAACAAACGAATCTATAAAATCAATATAAATTACACCTCCAACCAAAAGTATTACAAAGATGTGTGAACGCTTGCCATGTGCATCTTAATCACCACAGTGTCTAAAAGGATCATTTTTTAAATCAACACTACAAACATACATTTTGTTCTCTTACTTCAATCAGCGTTTTGTCCTTGTGTATTCTAAAACTTTATGATGTGCATATTGTCATAAATTAATTTGACATATTCTTACCGTTTGAGTACCACTGGGTATGTTGTAGTAGATTTCAATCGTCTCACAGCGTGGATATCCAGGGAGACTGAACCTGCTCTTTGTAATCATCATTGTTCCATCAGGTTGGTTTCCCTCCAATTTCCCAAACACTTCTTTACACACAGGACAGAGGGATCCCAAACTCTCCACTGACATCCTCAAACAGTCCCGACAGAATTCATGACCACACTTCAGTTTTTGCTTATCAGTGAAGCTTTCCATGCAGATGGCACACGTCTCCTCTTCAGCATCAGCATCTTTACTGTCATTTCCAGAGATTCCTTTAGAATCTTCACTGAAACCAGTTTCTGTTTTAATTTGCTCTCTAATGTTCACTCGCTCATCCACTTCAGATCCTTCCGCCGCTCTTGCTCCATAATCAGGCATAAGATTGATTCCTCTAGCGTGAGGAATGATCTTCTTCATCTTGTCGTCAAACATTTCTTTCTGAAGTTTGTACTTATATCGGCTTTCCAGTGTTCTTTTCTCTCTTTCAATGCCTTTGGCCTTTAACTCATATTTCACTCTCTTCAGGTAGTCTGGATCTGGATAACCATTACTGTGGACAGAGAGTGAAAAAAGTTCAAACACAGAAATATTTCACTTTTAATTACTAATTTAGCAGACTTTAGATGAACTTATACCTTTGAGGTCCACCAGATGTATTGGTCTTATGATGGATATCACTCCAGGTCACTGCATTTTCCAAACCGGTGGTTGTTGAGGTCCCGACTGTAAAGATCAGCTTCTGATCAAAAGCTCTCTTCAGCAGTGCGAGCACTTCTCTTCCTTCATCGTTATCTGGTAAGTATGCATGACGAGTTGTCCCATGATAAGGGTTTCCTGGATTTGGATGTTTCTTCTAAATTTATAGGAAAAATTATGTTTTACCCTAACCGTGATCAAAAACATTGTAATGGTAAAGAATGCACAAGGAGGGAAATAAATAACTAAATCCGACACTAAATCAGACATTTACACCTACTGTAGTGTCTTTGGGTTTTCTACACAAGAAGAAAAGCAAACACACTCTAAAAATGCTGGGTTGTTACAGTATAACCCGATTTTGGGGTAATTCCTGACAATTAATTAAATGTTGTTTTTGTCTGTGTTTGAAACTAATGTTGGGTTAAAACAACCCAGCTTTTTTGTGTAACTGTGGTGGAAACATGCTTGCCAAAAACATTCCCTGATAGTCAACAAACGACTTTATAAAATCTATATAAATTAGACTTAACTTCCAACCAATAGTATTACAAAGATGTGTGAATGCTTGCAATGTGTACATAATCACCAGTTATGATGTGCATATTGTCATAAATTAATTTGACATATTCTTACCGTTTGAGTACCGCTGGGTATGTTGTAGTAGATTTCAATAGAGCCACAGTGTGGATATCCAGGGAGACTCAACCTGCTCTTTGTTACCTTCATTGTTCCATCAGGTTGGTTTCCCTCCAGTTTCCCAAACACTTCTTTACACACAGGACAGATGGATCCCAAACTCTCCACTGACATCCTCAAACAGTCCCGACAGAACTCATGACCACACTTCAGTTTTTGCTTATCAGTGAAGCTTTCCATGCAGATAACACACTTATCCTCTTCAGCATCAGCATCTTTACTGTCATGTCCAGAGATTCCTTTAGAATCTTCACTGAAACCAGTTTCTGTTTTAACTTGCTCTCTAAAGTTCACTTCGTCATGCAGATCTGGTCCTCCTGCTGCTCCTGCTCCATAATCAAGCATTTGGTTGAGTTTCTCTTGTTTTATCTTCTTGTCATCAAACACAGTCTTCATAAGTTTGTCCTTGAAATGTCTTTCCACTTTTGTTGTTTCTTTTTTAATCATATCTGTGTATTTCTTTGGTCCAAACAGCAGGCAGTCTCTGGCAGTCATGGTGAACATCATCTTTTCCTCCTCTGATTGGACAGTATGCAGAGTTTCCTTCACAATATCTGAATCCATGTCATGACTAATGACAGCCTGACTAAAACCACCAACACATCCCTGAACAAGTTTCTGAAAGTCCTCCGAGGTTTTAGACACAGAATCAGGGCTCGAGCTTTGGGTATGTTTGATTGAGACTGACACTTCTGCACAAATAGACACTCCATGTTGTTTCTCAAATTGTTCCAGCTCCTTTCTGTAAGCGTGATGCATGTACCAGAACTCATATAGGGGTACAATGAGTCCATCTGATCTCTCAGGGGTCGTTTCAGTGGTTTTGATATTATTAGTGTCATTTAGAGCAATATTAGATGTTGTACTTCCCTCATTACTTGCTGAAGAAGTCTGAAGTATAGAGGTATTCACCTTAAACCAGATGATAAACCATATTATTTAAGGATTTTATGCACACAGTGAAATTAAATTTATTACAGTAAATACACATCATAAATTATTTGCATCATTATTATAATTATTACTAACACAACAACTAATTTACTTGGAGTCAGAAATGGCTTAAGCCGCGGTCACACTGGACTTTACTCCCCATAGACTTCCATTCATACGCACGCGAACGCGTCAGACCGGAAACGCAGGGTCATGCGTCGAGTTTCGCTGCCGTGCAAAGTTCAAGCTTGGTGAACTCTGACCTGCGAAATCGCATCACTTGACTGCGTGAGACCAATCCAGGATCAAAACATGACCTCTCTGAACAGAAATTTAAAACATGGAGCAATCGCTCGCTTTTTTAATGTCTATTCATCTTGTTTAATCCCGCCCCTTTTCGCAGCGCCGTACGACAGAATTTTGCAAGCTCAAACTCTAGTGTGACTGCGGCTTTAATGTGTAGTAGGTCCTTTGGTAATATATAAACCTCTATACATGATGAATAAACTGATTAATAGCATGACCATGTTTTTGGCCATACGTAAAATAAACTTGATACCTCTGGTGATGAAGCTCTGTTCTCCTCCTGCAAGGACATTTGTGGTATATTCACATAATCTGCTCCATCCTGAAAAAATCCATGCAGTCACTTCTTTATTTTTATTTTTAAACCTCAACGGTATAAACTTCAGCTTTTTTAAAGCTTCTAGAGCTGTAGAGAAGTAAAATGTATGTAAAGCACAACTCTAAAAACAATTAATAATATTAACAATAATATGGCAAACAAATAAAGTAGAAACAATGCAATTTGCAGTGTACTGTATGTGTTTGTTATAACTCCAGCGTTGCTAAAGGCACCATATAATGAAAATCTGGATATACCTAGGCATAGCTGAATAATAAAAGTTCAGTACATGGAAATAACATACTGTGAGCCTGAATCACCATTGTTTCCTAGTTCTAATGAAATCTCATAAGTATAAAGGTTTGGTGAAAAATAGGCCAATCAAAACAAAACACAAGACTCCGATAATCTATATGGGATCATTAATATGCCATGTTGTGTTTGATTGGCCACAACATTTCTTAATGACATTATAACTATTATAATTGTTCACTTATTTTTCAGCTCATTTAAGCTTGTGTTAAACATACCATATATGCAGGACTCTTATTTTGAAAACAGGACAGGAAGAATAAAGTAGCAGTTATGTGAGTGTGATCTCATCACCTCTCATTGTCAGAAAGAAAAATGCAGGATATACATATTATAAATGTATTTGTCACGGTCACCAGCGAGATACAACCACTAGAGATCGCTGGTACACACACACATTCACAAGGACTACAATTCTACTGGTATAAGAACTACATAATCAGTCATGCCACACACACACACCTGAGGCAAGTCACCACTGATTGCAAACTATCAGCTGAAGCCACTCAAGGACTAACTCATTGCACTATATAGTCAGCACACAAACACACAAGAGTTGCTGAGTCTTGTTATCTGTTTACAGTGACACCACAACGCGTTATCCTTTGTCTAGTTTGCCTGGTTTTGACCTTTGCCACGTTTGTCTGTTCATCCTGTTTGCTGCCTGCCTTTGACCATTTACCTGTTATATTGACTACGACTGTGGATTGCCCTCATACATCTGTTTGCTCCTGCATTGATCTTTGCTTGCCTGACCATCCCTTAATAAAAACCTGCATTTGGATCCGCATCCTGTTGTCAGCGTCTATCGTTGGTTACAGTATTCAACACCACCCCAGAGAGGCATGAGGTCTGTATATTTTGTTAGTTTAACAAGTATTTTGTGAAATCTGCCATATATGTTTGTAATGAGTCAACAAACACGTGTTCAGTGCATATTTATGCATTGTGTCATATCACTCCGCTCTTACTGTAATTTTTCTGGAGTGAAAAGATGCCAATAAACATCATCAAACTCATCTGTTTATGCAGAATTTGATATTAATTCCTGCATGTGCTTTTATATATGTTAAAACCACAAAATACAACTCTAAATACCTCTCTGTCTTTCCCGTTTGTTGAGTTTAGTGTTCATTTAGCATATATTTAATCCAAAACACAACTCCAAACGGAGCAAACTAGGTTACTCTGGTCATTCCTTCTAAAATAAACCTCTCTACAGTTGAAGAATTAAGTTTAATTAAGATAATTTTTGATGAATTAAGTTCATTTATTCATTTTCCTTTAACTTAGTTCCTTTATTAATCAGGGGTCGCCACAGCGCAATGAACCGCCAACTTTTCCGGCATATGTTTTACGCAGCAGATGCCCTTCCAGCTGCAACCAAGTACTGGGAAATATCAATACACTCTCTTGCATACACACACACTACGGCCAATTTAGTTCATCAATTCCCCTATAGCGCATCTGTTTGGACTTGTGGGGGAAACCGGAGCACCCGGAGGAAACCCACGCCAACACGGGGAGAACATGCAAACTCCACACAGAAATGCCAACTGGCCCAGCCGAGCCCAGTTAGTGAGACAGTGCTCACCACTGAGCCAACGTGTCTCCTGAATTAAGTTGAATTATTCTAAATGTGTGCGTTTCAGAGTACATCACGCTTTGTGTATGTATGCATGAGCGTCAGGCAAAGTTCATTAATATTCATGACCCTTCCAAAAATGGTGAAAATTAACCATATCATATATGGGCAAATTTATAGGGTTGGAAATGGACCTGTAAAATCGTTTCTGGGGAATTTGTGTATTTATCTAAGCCACATACCCTCTATTTAAATATCAGAGAACAACTTAACATATTTTATCAGTGCATTCTATCATATGGCACCATTAAAATATTGTCACATTAAGACTATAAGTAGGTGTATATATTAGGAGCAGTTAACCATTTGTTTTGTGAGTTTTACTGGGATAGTGAACACCTTTAGTTAACAGAACTGAAAATGCATTTGAATTGTATTGTAAGTGAATCATCATAAATCATAATCACCTGTTGATGGAGTTATTTGCACTTCTGCAAATGATGGATCGTTCATGAGCTTGATACTGTGGACTGTTGCATTTTCTTCTAGTTTTGATAACCACGTCTGAAGGGCGATCTGTAATCTTGCTCTCCATCTGTCTGGAAATGCTTCAGTCCAGTCCACTTTGATCATTAATTTACCAATATCCAGTGGTGCTGAAGGTTTGGGCTCTTCATTATCAGCCATGTAAAGATCCTCCTATAGGGAAAGTAGTCTCAGAGTAGTAGAATCAAATGCAATCCAAACACTAAATTAATTTATAATAGTAGTATGTTCTGATCATTTTAATCTGTAATAATAGTTCATAAATACTGATGAAATTATTTGCATTCCTCTCAGAAAACATGTGTCAAGCTCTACTCTTCAGCTCATACCTCTGCCAGTAGTATCTGAGACTGATTCATTGTGATGTTTAGATGCTTCACACCATCCAGAGTCGGTCTAAAGTCCTGTATATAAGTCCTAACATTCAGAAGAGAGTTGAACATATCATTAAAAATTATTTTAAATATGAATGAATAAATAAATAATAATATATTAACCCTCCTGTTGTCCTAGAATTCTGAATACACCAGTCACCCTTTGGGTCAAAAATGAACTGCCTTTACTCAACTAAACTAACTATTTTGCATGAAGAAGCAACCCCATCTTCATCACAAACTCTGATTGTCCAGGTTTTCCCTCATTAGTGTGCAGTATTTCATCAATCTCGTTTTTGACGACAGTAAACGGTGTACACTCACCGGCCACTTTATTAGGTACACCTGTCCAACTGCTCATTAATGTAAATTTCTAATCAGCCAATCACAGGGCAGCAACTCAACGCATTTAGGCATATAGACATGGTCAAGAGGATCTGCTGCAGTTCAAAGCGAGCATCAGAATGAGGAAGAAAGGGGATTTAAGTGACTTTGAACATGGCATGGTTGTTGGTGCCAGACGGGCTGGTCTGAGTATTTCAAAAACTGCTGATCTACTGGGATTCACACAGGCTCACCAAAACTGGACAATAGAAGATTGGAGAAACGTTGCCTGGTCTGATGAGTCTCCATTTCTGCTGCCACATTCGGATGGTCGGGTCAGAATTTGGCGTCATCAACATGAAAGCATGGATCCATCCTGCCTTGTGTCAACGGTTCAGGCTGCTGGTGGTGGTGTAATAGTGTGGGGGAGATTTTCGTGGCACATTTTAGGCCCATTAGTACCAATTGATCATCATGTCAACGCCACAGCCTACCTGAGTATTAAGGATTAAGGCAGTTCTGAAGGGAAAAGAGGGTCTAACCCAGTACTAGTATGGTGTACCTAATAAAGTGTCCAGTAAGTGTATATTATAATGCTAAAAGTATCTGCAGAAATGATTTTAAGATTTCTTTGCTAGACAGTATTCATAAAAGTTAAAGCAGAATATTCGTATTGTGTGTGTGTTTGCTGTACTGTGCATGTTTGTGCCAGTAGTTTTGTGATAGAAGAATGGTTTTATAGCTGGCATATGAACATTTACCCGAAGGAAGCCCGTTGCACTCTAAATGCATACAGCCTTCATAAAAATATGGAAACAGAAAATTATTAATTTTCTCTAACTATTAGTCATTTTAGAAAAAGTCCCCAAACTTCAAAATAAAAAAAAATACATTGTTTAATTTTTTTCTGCTGCTAAAATGTTGGCAAGGTCATTTTTGACCCATACGTCAACAACAGGAGGGTTAAAAACAAGACAACAACAGTGTACATTTCAACTCAGTGTGTATGTGTAAATAATTTTGGCCAATTGTCATTTGTTGCCCTGGGTCACAAAACCAGTCATATAAATTTAGATTTTTGGAATCTTAAAGATTCCATAATCTTTCCATTGACGTACGGTTAGGGCAATATTTAGGTGAGATACAACTGAACATCAGGAATCTGGAGAAAAATGCCTCTAAAGTCGACCAGATTAAGTGTTTAGCAATGTCATATTACTATATTTAAAATTACATTTTGATATATTTACAAAAATATATTTACTAAATGTCTTCATGGAATATGATCTTTGAAAATTTTTGCCCTTGATGAAAAATATGTAATTTGGACTCTATTATTCCCACAAATTACTCGTGGGTGGTAATGACTGTCTCAAGCACACAGTTACTCAATATGTACTTCTGGAAAAATAAATTCATAACCACTTTAAAAACAAAAATAAATAATAGTTCAATTGTAATATATTGTGTTCCCAGAGATGGGTTGCGGCTGGAAGGGCATCCGCTGCGTAAAATCGTGCTGGATAAGTTGGCGGTTCATTCCGCTGTGGCGACCCCGCAAGGGACAAAGCCGACAAGAAAATGAATGAATCAATGTAATATATTGTTGGAAAGTGGTCGATTTTTTTCCTTACAACCTTGATTTTATGCCGTAGCCCGTTTTCTTAAAGAATGCTTAAGAGTTTTAAGTTTCATTTTCGTTTAAATTTGCACAAAATAAATACTTCCTATAAATCAAGTCTATAATTACTTTTGTCTACATAGATCACGTTATAAGCTTTTTATTAGGCTATGTTTAGGCAACTGGTGGTTGTTCATATTCAAAACAACAACGTATGTTACGTAATTGGGGTGGCTTATTCGCACGTTTGGGCTTTCTCTTTAATTTAATTTCAGAAAAGTATTCTTTGCAAATTAAAGTGAAATTATATTAGCAGCCAAATTGAGGTAAAGTTGGTTTTATATTCACAAATTCAAACATTCTCCTTATATTCGCTAAATTCTAAATGGTGAAATCATACCGACTACCAAAGTACAAGTTCACAGTCAAATAAATGGTGCTAATGTTGTTTTGAAGTCATATTCACATCTGATTTCACACCGAATATTCAAAGTATCATGGTAAACACTATAGGAGTGTGTCACAAGGTGTCATTGAACGAATGTGCGAATATAAAACCCACTTTACCTCAATACCAGATAATGACCATCAAAGTACAATATTGTCCACAGTCAGTTAAATAGTGCTATGTTGTTTTGTTTTTAGTTACATGCCACTTCAGAATGAATATTCAAAGTAGCATAATTAACTATAGAGACCGAGTCACGAGTTGTCACTGTTCAAAAATAAACGAATGTGTGAACCAACTTTACCTCAGTTAAGTAGCGACTGCGCATTTCCAGAATTTTATGTACCCTAAGTATTTGAATATTACTGACATAATAGAACAAATAGCTAGACAAGTTACTTACCGAAAAACGTGGTCTGTGTGTACTGTATGAGCTGAGCTGTCAGTCGCTGCCTGGTTTGACTTGTTAGTACGTGTTATTGGGCATTACCTGTAGGCTAAAAGGTTAGCATCTAGCTCATTGAAGCATTTGTTTCGTTTTCTACCTTTGCTCTGTTCTTTCGCTTCATGAGATGAGCAAACAAGGTGTTTACATTCCAGTAGAGAGCACAAACGTGCAAAAAATTGAACCTCAAATGGCCAAGCATGAACGCTATGGCAATTTTATTATTTACATTGGTTTTAGTTTTCCTCATTCATAATCTTGGCTGAGGTGTAAATACACTAAAATAACAACAATAACAATAATAATACTATTAATAATAATAATAATAATAGGGGAGAGTGCCCCTCTAAGTGGGCTAAAATTATATCCCTGCTGAAAAACCAGCATATGCTGGTAAGGTATGTTTTGATGCTGGTATGCTGATTTTGCTGGTTTCAATGCTGGTTTTACTGGTCTTGATGCTGGTCTTACTGGTTTTAATGCTGGTTTTACTGGTCTCAATGCTGGTCCTGGTGGTTTCAATGCTGGTCAGGACCAGCACTCAGGCCAGCAAGACCAGCATTGAGACCAGCACTGAAACCAGCAAGACCAGCATCGAGATTAGCAAAACTAGCACTGAAACCAGCATCAAAACATACCTCACCAGCATATGCTGTTTTTTTTCAGCAGAGATATCAGTAAAATTTACACATTTCTCATTAATTCAGAATGTTTCCTAATAATGGAATTTATCAGACTGTATTTAGGATAAAGGTCAGTGAAAAGATGATTGTTTTAAAAAAGTTGCCTTGTGTCTCACTTTACCCCAGCCTGACTAGTCGATTATGGATTGGAGATTTGAAGCACATTTGTTTTTCTAAACACTTGAAAGTAACTCTGAACAAAATCAAATACAACAATCTAATTCAAACTATTTAAATTTACATTCTAATGACAGATAGAACCAGTTAGATTAGACCATAATCCGGGGGTCAGAACACAGGACCCTTAGAGCCAGATATAGTGTATGGAAGTCAGAGAAAAGGACAATCAGAACCAGATAGAACAGCTTGGGACTCAGAACACAGGACTAGACCCACCGGGATTAGAACATCAGCCTACTGTCATACTCTACAACTCCCACTCTTTTGTGTTACCCTGGATTCTTCTTAGAAATTGTGCACGTACCTCGTCGCCAACCTAATTTCACCCAACATGTTTCTGGATTGATATCTATGTTGATCCAAGAACAACATTCCAATCAGCCAAACAGAATTAAGGGATACGTTTACCGTTTATGTTCAGTTCAGGCTTATGGTTTATGCCCTTCTACATGATTGTTATCCAACTATTATTCCCCTCTGATTTATTTAGGGAATAATCTACAGTTATGGTCGTGTCTAGGGGTAGGGAATAGGTATGGATTACATTTTTCCAACAAAAATGATGTTCCAGGACCAACATAGATGTTAATCCAGGATCACATCATACTTTCTTGGATCACTTCTCTCATCCTCAGAGCTCTCTTCGTCTGATACATAGTCAACTGTGATTTCCTTTTGGGTTCTTTGTTTTTCTCCAGTTTCCTTTATTTGCTATTCTTTTGCCTTTTTCCAGCTTGTTTTTGTTGTTGTTGTTGTTGTTGTTCTTGAGGAACCGGCCAGTGCCTAGTTCCTATAACTGAAATTAATCATCCTTTTATGTACTGTAGAAGGTAATAAGATTATGTTTGTCAGGTGTGTTGATTAGGAACTGGGTGTGTGTGATGGGAATGCTGGGAAATGGAGTCCGTAAGTAGATTGGTGCATTGTCTATTTGTAAATTTAAACTCTTAAACAAAAGTGCTTAAAATATTGATTTATTTGTAACAATTTGTTTACAATCTCCTACAAAATCCCTCTCCAATAGTTAGAAATTCAACATAATTTGTCCAATAAAAGAAAATGGAGAGACATGAAGAGATTTACTGCAGAAAATAACAAGAAAAATACAAAAATGGCAGATTGAAAAGAACAATAAACATCAGACATAATTCCTTTACTAACTTTAATTTTATCTTCAACCTCTAATGTGTGCTCTTTATATTTCCACAGTTGCTTATTTGTACATACATGTACTTTATATGCTCACATTTGCAATATATAATCACTGTAGGCTTAAACATTTCATCACAATTATAATTAACCATCATGAAACCCATCACCGTATTTAAAAGCATACATATGCTGTAAGTGCCTGGCAAAAGAATTTAGCCTCATTGAAAACACTTCTTAGCACTTTTAATTGCAGATTGCACACATTATACCCTTTTTTTACTGCATACGTATCTAAAGTAAGTGAATGAGAGTGGGTATTTAAAAAAAAAAAAGCATAATATCGATTGAACTCCACTATTTAACTCTAGGGGAGCTGTAATTTTTACCCATCTCCAAAAACTGTGGCGTGTTCCTTTACGAATGTTGATGGATAACCATTTCTCCAGTGTCTAGGGCAGGGGTGCTCAACCCTATTCCTGGAGATCGACCTTCCTGCAGTTTTCAGTTGCAGCCCATATCAAACACACCTGCCTGTAATTATCAAGTGCTCCTCAGGTTCTAATTAACTGGTTCAGGTGTGCTTGATCAGGGTAGGAGCTGAAATCTGCAGGAAGGTCAATCGTCAGGAACAGGGTTGGTCACCCATGGTCTAGGTCAGGGGTGTCCAAATTCGGTCCTGGAGGGCCGGTGTCCTGGAGAGTTTAGCTCCAACCCTAATCAAACACACCTGAGCCAGCTAATCAAGCTCTTAAAGATATACTAGAAACTTCCTGGCAGATGTTTTGAAGCAAGTTGGAGCTAAACTCAGCAGGACACCGGCCCTCCAGGACAGAGTTTGGACACCCCTGGTCTATGTGATGTAATTCACAATAAAGTCACAATTTCACAATTAACAGATGCAAACGCTTTGGTGCTTCTCTGTTGTCTCTTAAAGCTTCAGCTTGACGTTTTCCAGAGTTGGTGGTGTCTGAAATCAAGCCTTTTTACAATAAATGTAGTGTGCTCTATAGATTTAGTTGTATTAATACAATACCCAACACATTACATGTACAATTTCAACACACAGTTACATTGCCAGGGCTTCAATTTGAAAAGACATTTAAGAAAGAAACTACTTGTGATTTGATGTTATATATCAGTGGTGTAAACATGAAGCTCCAGAGGAAAAGGGTTGCATTTTTTCAGACTGTTTATTCAATGCCTTTGGCCTTTAACTCATCTTTCACTCTCTTCAGATAGTTTGGGTCTGGATAACCATAACTGTGGACAGAAAACATGAGGAATACAAGTTTAAGTTCACTTGATTTCTGGTTTAGCATGAAAGCAGTCTTTAGATGAACTCATACCGTTCAGGTCCACCAGATGTATTGGTCTTATGATGGATATCATTCCAGGTAACAGCGTTCTGCACACCGGTGGTTGTTGAGGTCCCGACAGTAAAGATCAGCTTCTGGTCAAAAGCTCTTTGCAGTAGTGCAAGCACTTCTTTTCCTTCATCGTTGTCTGGTAAGTATGCATGACGAGTTGTCCCATGATAAGGGTTTCCTGGGTTTGGATGCTTCTTCTAAAAAATAATTTAGAAATGATGTTCCGTATTACTGTATAATAATTTTAAACCTCACTTACCTACAGCTTATTCCCTTCTTCATCATGGGTTGCAACATAAACTACCAAATACTCTCTTACACTTACAATTTTGCATGCTCTAACTAATACGGTAACACTTTAGTTTAGGTCACAATCCATGCTATTAATTACTAGCTTATTACCTGCCTATTATTAAGATATTAAGTGTTCGTTAGTAGTTACAAAACGTGATCCTATTCTGTATCTCTAATCCTACCAAAGCCTAAACCCAACTTCTACCTTACTAACTATTAATAAACAGCTAATTAACAGTTTATTAAGCTAGTAGTGGTAGTTAATGCTTTGTTAATACAATGAATTGTGACTGAAGAAGATTTTATTCTCTCAGTGTGAAGTATTTTCTAAGTGTAAAGCAGTTTAGGGGTGTTTGCAGCAAACATGCCAGTGGCAAAAATACTTTGTGGTATGTCTGTGTGTAAGATGAGAAACCTGCACAGGAGCCTGCTATGAAATAACTGACTCTGAGCTGACTGACATATGTAAAGCACTGATTATATGTGTTAAATAATCATATGAAGCTATAAGTATCAGAAGCTAGAGTGAGTAACATATTATGAGATTATGCTATCATGACGATGTATGTAACCACTTTATTCATCATTGCGTCACCGCGCTATTCGCATTTCCTCCGGAGTTTCGTGTAATTTCAGATGTTTCATTTTTAATTTGTCGACTTCAACTGCCGTTTGGCACTTTCACTTTCATTCACGAAGATTTCATGCATGCCCCCCGTGACAAACGAGATGTTGGATGCAACTATGAACTCCTGGAAGAGTTGTTTTAATGGAAGGTCACACCGCATGCTGAATGGAAGAAAAAAAAAACCCTCCGCATTTCACGATGCAGGTGTCTGTGGTCTGCACTGACTCGGTAGGTGCAAAAAGTGTCAATCAGCCGTGCGTGTGTGTGTCTGTCTGTGTATGTGTGTGTGTGTGTGTGGACTATCCTGTCGCAAAAAGCGGCTTAAAGTCCTACATGACGGTAATAATTTGATTAAGGTGTTTACATGTCTGTACTGCACTTCAATAATGCGACTAAGATCGGCATACTCCACATGTCTTAATTTGATTTCTCTTTAGTTCAATTATGGCCTTAATCTGATTAAATCAATCAAAAATCGCTGTTTACATGGTAGACTCTTAATCAAGAGTATTGTTTTAATCGCATTAAAATCGAATTATTGGTGTCCATGTAAACGTAGTCTATGAAGGTCATCTCTGTTGTCAAAGGAGTTGCTTACGTTGACATGAGCTTGTGGGCTGAGAGCCAAAAATAACAGAACCACCTGAGAAAGACATCTCCAATGACGGTCAGGAGTTTAAAATGAGACACCTAGGGGTGTGTCAAATAATCTGTATAAAGATTGTAAAAACACTGAGACTTTAGGAATTGTCCAGGAGAGACTTCAGAATGCTGTGGGGTCTGCTCTGCACTTTCTCAGGCTTTATTATGTAAGAATAAAGTCTATTTTTCTGGTATCCAAAAACCTCCAGTCTGATAGTGCCTCATTGACGAGAAGGTCGTCAATCACGACAAATGACAACCAACGTGAAATACGACATGACCTAAACTCAAGTGTTACTCTTGATGTTAATGTGTTTACAAGCATGAACTAATAATGAACAATAGTAGTACAACATTTACTACTAGATTATTAAAATACAAATTCTTGCTTGATAACAGTAATTAATGCACTGTGAGTAAACATGAACCAACAACTTTATTTCCATTGAATAACATAAACAAAGATGAATGCATTCTGTAATCAATACATTATTCATTGTTTATGTTAGTAAATAACTAACATTAACTAACAACCTTATTGTTAGGGGTGCACATAAATGGCCTGCATGCACAATGTAAATTAAATTAGCGGACCCAATACGGCAATAGAGAAGCACTTTTGCCAGCGCTTTCAGTTTCCTTTTAGGTCAGGAACTCCCGACTTTATGTTGAAACAACACTATGGGTTATCATCACCAGATGATCAATCATTTTAAAGAGTAAGAAAACGAGCCAATGAACGCCAATGAATTGGCAGAGAAGCTTATTCACAGGTGCAGCCACTCACTAATCAGGGAGTATATAAGCAGCACCTGAAGGAGCCTCTTTCTTTTTGCTTCAGAGCCAATACACACTGAAGAGAGGACACTGCTAAGCTGAGGTCTGTTGCTGCATCCAGCAGGTGAACAATGCATTTTAGCTGCAGTCGAGCTGGGCATTGTTCTGTTTCTGGGCATTTCACTGGGTGCATATAAAGAGTAGTCAAAAAAGAGCAGTTTCACTAAGAGAGCAACTTGGTCAACCAACGAGTCTTTTTAAAGACGTTATACTGACCGTGCGTTTCTGAATGCGGTGCTGTCCTGTCAACGAATGATGGGCATGATCGCTGTGCCATATGTCTGGGGGTCCAACATATAGAAGCAGCGCTCGTGATCAGTCCATGCCTTCACTGCAAGTTCATGAACTGTTGTGCAGCTAAAATCGTGGCTCGCACTCGCAAAAGTATGCTAAATTTGTGCTTCTCGCAGTGCGGCGAGCACTCAGGCAGATCTGAGGATTACAATGGGGGCTAATCTGATGGCTGAGAAGCCCATGCACCCTCATTCTTCCATAGCTCACTCCACCTATGCTTCGAGCGTGGGTGTCGGCTCATCCTCCAGGATGGTCGCGCTCTTACTTGATGACACCGGTGACTAGATATCCATTGCGGCATTGGAGGGTGAGCTATCATGTTTGGAGGAAAAGCCTGAGTCCGCTGCCCTCTGTTTGTTCATTGAGTGGTGCGATTCTTGCGAGAAGACATGCCGGATCAGCATTATGCTCTCCTTCCTTCAGGAGAAGCTGGTGCGGAGGCTGTCACCCTCCACACTGAAGGTTTATGTCGCCACCATCTCTGGTCAGCATGACGTAGTAGATGGTGGCACACTGGGAAGGCATAATCTAATCATTCGGTTCCTCAGAGGTGCGAGGCGGCTAAATCCATCGCGTCTGTCTCTCATGCCCTCTTGAAATCCATTTAAACCACTTGATTCAGTATGCTTAAAGGATTCTGTTGAATAAGAACAGCTCTGCTGATCACGTTGGCTTCTATCAAGAGGTTCGGGGACCTGGAGGCATTTTCGGTCCACTTAGTGAGTGGTTTGTGAAGGAGCTTCTCTGCAGGTCTATATGCATTCATTGGCCCGTTTTCTTACTCTTGGTCATCTGGTGATAACTCATAATGTTGTTTCAACATAATGTCTCCATTCCCTCCTTCAGGGAACGAGGGTTATGACAGTAACTGAGACATTTCATTTCAGTTACTGCAAACTCATGAATTCCAAGCTGTATCATTGGTAAGAATATGAAGAATGGAGACGGAGTTGATGTCGCCCCTGCAAACCATTCCACTCCCCAACATTAACCCCACCCTACACTGATTACGTGGTTCCCTTTTTTAGAACCGGACCAAAAATTAGGTGCACCCCTGCTTACTGGAAAGTGTTCCTTTTAAAACCATATTTAAACAAAGTTCTACAAGGAGGACACAGATAAAGTGCTTTAATTTTTTATAGTATGATTTATCATGAATTAGTCTCTATTAAGTTAAAAAAATTCTTACCGTTTGAGTACCACTGGGTATGTCGTAGTAGATTTCAATAGAGCCACAGTGTGAATATCCGGGAAGACTCATCAATCTCTTTGTTACCTTCATTGTTCCGTCTGGTTGGTTTCCCTCCAGTTTCCCAAACACTTCTTTACACACAGGACAGATGGATCCCAAACTCTCCACTGACTGCTTCAAACACTCTCGACAGAATTCATGACCACACTTCAGTTTTTCCTTATCAGTGAAGCTGTCCATGCAGATAGCACACGTCTCCTCTTCAGCATCAGCATCTTTACTGTCATGTCCAGAATTTCCTTTTAAATCTTCACTAAAATCAGCTTCTGTTTTAATTTTCTCTTTAAAGTTCACTCCCTTGTACAGATCTGGTCCTCCCGCTGCTCCTGCTCCATAATCAGGCATCAGATTGGGTTTGATTCCTCTAGCGTGAGGAATGTCCTCTGAGTAACCAATCGATTTCTTTATTTTGTCATCAAACACTTTCCTCTGAAGGATCTTCTCAGTTTCAGCAATAGCAGGACCGAGGTGTTCTGGCAGTCCAGTGAGTCTCCAGCGGCTCAATCTCTCTGCTGCTACAACACAATAACGCTGCTGAAGCTTCTCCACCACTGAACTCACATCAGTTTGATCTGCAGGCTTTCTGAGTTCACAGCTCACTGCTGCTGACGCCAGCTTCTGGTAGAGGTGTGTTAAAGCTCTGACCGCGTGACCTTCAAGATTCACATGCTGAACACCTTTAGATTGAGCCTGAACCTTAACAACATTCTTCTGAAGATGATCTGCATTAAATGACACTCCATATTTGACTTCAAGCTCTGATAGTTGTTCCTCATAGGAAAGCTTCATCAGATCCCAATAAACCCTGTCCATCTCAAGCTGAGTTTGAAGATCTTGTGTGTTCATGTCCAGTGAAGGTCTGCTTTGTGAAAAAGCATTGCTGTCTACATCCATTGAGAATGATCGGTCATTGAATTTGTTTTCCACTCTTGTTGTACCGACCTCTCTTTTAATCATATCTGTAAATTTCTTTGGGCCAAAGATCTGGCAATTACCAGCAGACTTGATGAACATCATCTTTGCCTCTTCTAATTGAATGGTACGCAGGATCTCCTTCATAATATCTGAATCCATGTCATTATGATTAACAGCAGCATCACTGTAATTAACCACACATTGCTGAACTAGGTTCTGAAAGTCCTCAGATGCTTTGGACAGTGATTTAGAGCTCTTGATTGGTTTTATCGAGACTGACACCTCTGCTTCAATAGAGACACCAAGGTTTTTCTCAATGAGGTGCAACTCCTTTCTGTAAGCATTATGCATGTACCAGTACTGATAGAGAGGAACAGTGAATGAAGCTGACGTGTCAGAAGTTACTTCAGCAGTTTTAGTGCTTCCATTTAGAGCATCACGGACTGTGTCTTCTGCTTCACTGTTCACCTAAAACATGTAATTGGATATTTGTTATGGTTACATACAAGGCAAAAAATTTATAGTAAAAGATTAAAAGATACTCGACTGTACAGGCTGTTTTATATATAGTTCAGTTGTTTATGAAAGTTTTACCAAAACCACCATTGAGGTTTCCACTGAGTGGTACGGTTCAGTGCAGTACTGTACCATATTTATGTCTGTTTCCACTGTCAGGAGAACCAAAATAGTGAAGAATAATGTACCACCATTTTGGGACCTATTTGAAGGGTACTGAGCACAACAGTATAGTACTAAAGAGTAGAGGGCTGAACTAATGTCATAAAAAACACACTGGCATGGCTGTACTGGTAAATAACCAATACTTGCTAGTTACTTTTAACCATAATTTTAAGAGTTCACACTTAGCTGATGATTGATTATAAAGCGTGTTTGGCATGCTGTCCCGGGAGAGAGCCCTGAGCTCGTAAGATCCTCGAGCCTGGGACTGAGACTCCCTCCCGTTTGCAAGGCAAGAGGGGAGTTTGAGCTCAGGTAGATCTTGAGAACTCCCCTGCTTATTTATGGCTCATGATAATTTAGGGATTGCTATGGAGAGATATACTGCTGACTAAGAGCTCATCTGTGGTGCCAGTTTGGTTTGGTCCATTCACCTATGTCACATGTCTTTGGACTGTGGGAGAAAACCGGGAAACCTGGGGGAAACCCAAGCGTGCACGGGGAGAACATGTAGACTCGCTCAGAGCAGTAGAGTTTGCTGTGGTTATATTGTTTTGGATTATTTTGAGTCGTTTGGGATGCAGTGACACACTGCCCAATCTTTTGCTGAACAGATCTACCGCTTTTAATGCTCATAAATTTTCATAAAGTCATTGTGCTGCAGGTATTAGAAGGTTTTCTGAAGTTGGCAGCTTAAGTGCGGCAAGGAGTTTGTATCTTTGATAAACTATGACAGTTCACATTCATTGAAAAGTAAGAATAAATCCACATGGTACCTTTGATAATTGAGCTTTGTTCTTGTCCAACGCTGAGGTGTTTTGGGATCCAGAATATGTTTTATCCAGATTAATCTGTGCAAGCACATCCTTATTTTCTTGTTTAAATTTCAAAGTCATAGTGCAGCCTTTCTTTAAAAAATCTAGAGGCATAGAGTAACAGGGCACATTTAATGCGGAGTCAATTTCAAAACATTTCACTTACAACAGTCACTTATAATGCTATAAACATTTCACGATTTCAGAATTACTTGATGAAGTTGTGGTGACATAGTTATCAATATCAAAGGGAAAACATCTTTGCATGACTATGAACTAATAACAAGCAACACCTGTCAAAAAAAACTAGTAAAGCAGGACACAGCTAGAACAGAACAGATATCAACGAAATACACACATCACATTTACAGGGTTTGGACAATGAAACTGAAACGGCTGGTATTAGAGCACAATAATTCATTAGTATGGCGCAGTGCTGCCTTTTGCAGCCAATACAGCATCAGTTGGTCTTAGGAATGACAGATAAAAGTCCTGCACAGTGGCCAAAGGGATTTTGAGTCGTTCTCCTTGCAGAATAGAATTCAGGTCACTACGTGATGCTGGTGGAGGAAAACTTTTCCTGACTGCAAAACAGCCCAAAGTGCTCAATAATATTAGGATCTGGTAACTGTGCAGGCCATAGGAGATTTTTTCAACTTTGTGGTTATCATAAAGACGTGCTGTCTTGGTCACAGATGCGCATGTGACATGCACCAACAATTCATCCTCTTTTGAACTTCACCCATAATGTTGTGTCCATTGAAATATTTTAAGCAAAACTGTGTTATTCCACTGCTAATTAAACTGTCACACTATGCTCTTACTGGTGGAATAAAGATCACTGAAGATTGGCCACCAGGTGGATTAAAATTAGCCATGAAACTTCCAACACTAAATTGTCAAGTGTTTAAAAACTTTCATTGTCCAACCCCTGTACATGATTTGTGATGCACTATGATTTTTTTTTTTTGATTAAATGTTTTGTTAAGTGCATATGGGTAAGTGTGTTCATTCTTTTGTCTAGTTATGAATTGCAGTGTGTATATTTGCATTTTGTGCAAATTAAAACATAATGATCTGCAGTATTGGTGTGGCAGCAAGAATAAAACATAAGTTGGTGGTGTGTACTGTCATTGATTTAAAAATGAATGATACATCTTTAGATGAAGTTGATCTATTGATCTCAAAATATTTAATTGAAATAAATCACACAATGCTTAAATGTTCTATTGAGTCATTTAAAAACGTGCATCACTTTTGCTATGAATGTGGCCTTAAAAGTAGCATTTTACGTAAAAATGTAATCAATACTGGTTATAATGCAAGTTATATTGCAGTATCATATACTAAATTCTATAAGACATCAAATGAAAAGGGTATTGCGTGTAAATCATCATAAATCCTAATCACCTGTTGATGGAGTTATCTGCACTTCTGCAACTGATAGATCATCCTTGAGTTTGATATCATGGACGGATGCTTTTTCTTTTAGTTTTGACAACCAACTCTGAAGGGCTTTTTCAAACTTTTTTTCCCATTTGTCTGGAAAATCTCCTTTCCAGTCCACGTTGACTATAAATCTACCAATATCCTGTGGTGCTGAAGCCTGTGAATTATCACCAACTGTACTGTTGGCCTGTTATAGGACAAAAAATGATTATTGGTATTCTGTAGAAAAATAAGCTTCAGTCAAATCTATGGCTCTTTAATCAGCACCTCGTCAGACTCTGGATTTGGTGTTTTAGCCGATGGGTTGTTCTGAATCTTCAGGTCATCCAGAGTTGGTCTAGAGTCTTGATTTTTAGTACTGCTTGTCAGTGAGTCCTGAAATTCAGAGAATGACTATATTAACACCATGTTAAAAATAATTGTTATAGGTTCTGAATCTGATTGGCTGGGACCCATGTGATATTGTAAAGATAACAGCACTTCTCCAGCCACTTCATCTGGCTATTAATCTTCCTGCAATATCACTGAGTGGCATGACGGAGGACTAAACTCACTATAAGTCTGGCTAACACTGCTGCTGCTGCTACAAATGGGTAAATTACTAGCAGAGCAGAATTAAGTGAACACATCTCGGCATGAGGAAGAGTATAGCAAGCATGAATCTGAAACAGCGTGTTCACCAAATTCCTGTACAAAGAACGATTGTAGAATCCTGTGAAAGTATTATGGCCGGGACACACCAAGCAGACAGTTGTCTGTTGGGCTTCATCGGTCTGGCTAGTCCAGGGATGGGCAGCTTTGGTCCTGGATTGCCAGTGTCCTGCAGAGTTTTGTTCCAACACTAATCAAACACACCTGAACAAGCTAATCAGTGTCTTCAAGATCACTAGAAAGCTACAGGCAAGTGTGTTTGATTAGGGTTGAAGCTAAACTCTGCAGGACACTGGCCCTCGAGGATCAAAGTTGCCCATCCCTGGGCTAGTTGGTTTGTGTTTTCCACACATCGCCTCTCATCAGGTTTAACATGAGAGTTTGTTGGCCCGATTCAGCATGTAGAATCGGTGTCGGCTGAAAAGAGCACTCTGACTGGTTATTCAGCAGTGAATTAGAGCATGAGTGTGATGTAGTGAAATGAGGTAGCAAGTAAACAATTCAAGCCAAACGAAATGGATTATCAGATCATCAGACATATTTGCAGGAGCAAATCTCTCAATGGTGAGTGACGAATACTGTGATGATGCTGAACGCTGCTTTGTTTATGCTTTCTCTGTGCATATCGGGAGTTCGGTTTAAATTTGCGGAACCAGAAAACAGATACTGCCCCCTGTGGAGAGGAAAGACACGTCCTCTTGCACAGGCACAGAATGCAGCTCTCGTTTCAGTTCAGTTCAACAAACCATCAACAGTAAAGTACTTAAAGCCATCAATGTATTTAGCTATTCAATCATTATAAAAGTAATAACAGAATTAAACCAAACAAACAAATAAACAGAAGCATTACTCATATAGACCAGAGTAATGCCAACAGCAAATCTATAAAGCTTAACTCTTCACTCAGTACCTCCAGTGCCTTTAGGTCTAAATTGTGTGTTTGATCCATTTGATTTAGATTCTTCATGTCACTCAGAGATGGTCTTGAGTTTTGACCTTCAGCATCTCCAGTAGAGTCCTAACATTCAGAGGAAAATACACCATATTTATACACCATTTAAAACATAGTTCATCATAGCATGAATTAGATGAACTATGAATGCACTATTTAATTGCTCAATGACCTTTTATTTAATCACTGCATACAGTATATATATATATATATATATACACACACACACACACACACACGCACACACACACACACACAGTGGTGTGAAAAAGTGTTTGCCCCCTTACTAATTTCTTTTTTCAGGACTTTTCAGAATTTTCAGGTCAGGACTTTGACTAGGCCACTCCAAGGTCTTCATTTTGCTTTTCATTTTGCTTTTTTTTTTTTTTTGCAAAGTCTTCAGTCTGCTTCATTTTGCAGACTGCTGGTTTGTTTAAGATCACTGTCCTGCTGCAGAACCAAAGATTGCTTCAGCTTGAGGTCACTAACAGATGACCGGACATTCTCTTTCAGGATATTGTGGTACACATGGTTCCATTTATCACAGCAAATCTTACAGGTCCTAAAGCTCCAGGCCATCACACTACCAACACCACATTTTACTGTTGGTATGAAGTTCTTTTTCTGAATGCAGTGTTACTTTTACTCCACAAATAATGGGACAAACACCTTCCAAAACATTTATCAGTTCACATTGTATTTCCCCAAAAGTCTTAGGGGTCATCAAGATGTTTTCTGGCAAAACTGAATGAGCCGTTATGTTCTTTTTGCTCAGGAGTGGATTTCATCTTGGAACTCTGCCATGCAAACCATCTTTTTTATAGGGGAGTCATGAACACTCACTTTAACTGAGGCAAGTGAGGCCTGCAGTTCTTTGGATGTTGTTGTGGGGTCTTTTGTGACCACTTGAGTGAGTTGTCGCTGTGCTCTTGGGGTAATCTTGGTCGGGCGGTCACTCCTAGGAAAGATCTACACTGTTCTATGTTTTTGCCATTTGTACATTTATAGGCTCTCACCGTGGTGCATTGCAGTCCCAAAGCTTTGGAAATGGCTTCATAACCTTTTCCAGACTGGTAGATCTCAGTTATTTCTTTCTCATTTGTTTTCGAATTTCTTTGGATCTCGCCATGATATCTAGCTTTTGAGGATCTTTTTGTCTACTTAACTTTGTCAGGCAGGTCCTATTTAAGTGATTTCTTGATTGCAAACAGGTGTGGTTACTGATTACTGGCCTGGGTGTGGCTAGAGAAATTGAAATCTGGTGTGAGAAACCAGCGTTAAGTTATTTTTAATAGGGGGCAAACACTTTTTCACACAGGGCTATGTAGTTTGGGATTATGTTTTCCCTTAATAGTAAAAACCTTAATTTAAAAATGTGGGATGTGTTTACTTCTGTTATTTTTGACTAATGTTTGAATTTGTTTGATGATCTTAAACAATTAAATGTGACAAACATGCAAACCAAAATAAAGCAGTATACATACCACTGTATATGAAGGTAAAATGATTACTTACCCAAGCTAATATATGGCTAATTCTGGATCACATATTATATAAACTTTCCAAATGCTTTTCCAAAGCATTCATTTATAAATGAACACTCAGTCTAACATATTAAATAGGGCTGCAACAACGAATCGATTAAAATCAATTATTAAAAGCGTTGGCAACAAATTTCATAATCGATTCGTCGTGACATGCGACGCGGAGATGTTTAATGTTTGACTAAAAAACCTCTCTCGCATACTGATGCCAGCAGAGTTCAGCGCCTCATAGACAGGACAGAGCAAAAACACGGAAAAAGATACATGGCAAGGAAGGGAGCAACAGCAGGATAAATCACTACTTCCTACTTTTTTTCCGTTTTGAAGTGAGGAACCAAATGTCCCTGGTGCTAGTGTTTACTCATTATCTAGCTTGACAAGCATGACGTGAAAAATTCAAACTGAGCTTTGGCGCGTTGGCTGGCGCTGAACCAGAGAAAGACGCATCATATTACCACTGTTATGCACAGTTATGTTTTTAACCACCCAATGCTTATTTTATGTTTTAGACATGTAAATACACACAAGTTCTAGTAAAACAATACATTTAGAGTTTGTAAAACACACAAGAAAGTCTATGGAAGTCTAACAATTCATTCAAATATAATTTGCCGATGTGTATTATTCATATCAGATACACGTAGTGAACGTAACAATAAAGTTCAATCTATTCTTCTCCCAGCTGGCCAGGCACTTGCTTGCATGCATTTTGGGAGTAACTGATGAATTTACGTGCTGAATCCTGCGTGTTCTGCTTTTATGAATGAGGCAAACGCGCAGCCGCAATTAAACATGGCTTTCATCTCACTTTATAGATCACGATCAAGATCATTTATTCATCTTTTAAACAACAAAAAAATCACTCACTCAAACGTTCATGTGAATTGGAATATCAGGTAGTGGATGACATGATGAGCAAGCGTGTGAATATTTTGTATGAAAATGGAAAAGCATAATAAAAGGGATACATCTGTCATACAGCGCTATTGTGTCTGCGGTGTGTCACGTGACAAACATGAACGGAAACATCAAGGGTGAACGTTCTAAAATAATGAGTGCCTTATAACAAAACCCAGATAGAATCTTTTAAACTCACCAGTGAAAGGGTTCAGAAGTAAAGGAGTGGTGGTATAGTTTGCATTGCAAGACTAAAGACAAGTTTTTATTATTCATTTTATTCGCCTTTTTTGGATCATTCATTTTTCCATCTGTTGTCATGTATAGCTGCACTGCAAAAAAGCTTTTCTTACTTAGTCATTTAGTCTCGCTTCCAGTCCAAATATCTAAAAAATCTTATATCAAGACTACTACACAAGAAAAATGGCATGAGAAAATCAAGTGATGCTTCAAACTTCTGTTGGCGATTATATCTCATTAAGATTATTTTCCTTACCCTATTGGCAAATAATTTTGCATGTTTGAGGCAAACAATCACTTAATTCTGAGATGGGTTTTTTTCAGAAAACAAGACATAAATTCTTATGCTATTTCATCTGTCTAGTATGTGTCTTGATTTAAGTTTTTTTTAGATATTTGGATTAAAAACAGGATAAAACTACTAAGTTAGTTTTTTATTTTATTATTATTATTATTATTATTATAACAGTTCAGGGAAGTTCAAGGACAACATGTTTGTGCACTTTCTAAAGATTTTAGTTCTGTTTTTGAATAAAGTTTTTTTTTTATCCGATTCATCGATTAATCGAAAAAAATAATCGCCATATTAATCGATTATTAAAATAATCATTAGTTGCAGCCCTAATATTAAACAACCTCCAGTTGGTTAAAAATCTAAATTTAATCAACTACTCTAATTCAAAATCTGCTGTAGATTTGTTTCCTTTATGCAATTCAATATTATCAATAAGTCTTAAATATGCAAAATTCTGTCAGTATCTACCTTAAAACTATGTCCTGGCATAGAAGGGTCTTGATTATTGATTTTCTGGGGTTGTGTGATGACAGCCTAAGAGAGAAAGAGAGAGAATATCACACACTCACAGGAACTACAATAAACCATGAATGGCTTTTTTCGTTTCCTTTTGTACATATTTCATCTGATACATGTCTTAACATAAAACATGTGTTAGCTGAAACTCACAGAACCAGGATAAGACGGTCTGGACTGCATCGTTTGCTGAAAAAGTTGATGCTGCTGAGGCACAGAAGAACAATGATATCAGTAAAACAATATTAGTCATTATAATTTGTTCTTATTCATCATTATATTTAGCTTTTTAATTTGACTAATTTTCACATCTGGCAGAATTAAACCAAACTAACAAATATAAATATAATGTCTAAATAAAGTCCCTCAGGACATTGACGGTGGTTTTCTCACCTGGCCGTAATCAGACTGACTGGACTGCATCATTAGCTGAGCAGGTAGATGCTGCTAAAATAAGAAGTACAATGATATCAGTCGCAACAATAATAGTCATTGTAATTTGATTATATTAACAGCAACAAATCATCAATCATTCTTAAAATCATCAATGTTTTTTGCTCTTTAAAAGGGACTTATTACAACATTATACTTATTATTTAATGCTCACTATTACAATTAACAGCATTAAACCAAACAAATAAACAAACAGAAGCATTACTCGTATACCCTAGAATAATGTCCTATGGCTAAATAATTAATCTATGGCTGAAACAACTCAGTACCTCCAGTGCCTTTAAGTCTAAATTGCCTGAAAGAGGTGTTCCAGAGTTTTGACCTTCAGTGCCTCCTGCAGCTGCATCCTAACATTCAGAAAAAAAAACAATATCTTTACACCAAACATCATTTATTAAACCATGTTCAACTTGAATATTTGAATCTATATATTTGTGTTGGGTTAGACCCAGCATTTTTCACATTTTTGTCAAATTCAATTTGCTCAAATGGTAATTCACAATCAAAGGGAAGATTTATTGAATCATTTGTATTTATAAATAATGTAAAGATCTGGACGTGGAATAATGCCACTACATGGTATGAGCTTGAGGACTGAGATAATTTAGCTTATTTATGAAGTACACAATATTTTTCATGATTACATTTAGGCCTGTATGTTTTTTTTATACATACAGAAAACTGTATAAACTAAATTAAGACCAGCAACAATTTAAAGCACTTAATCTTGAGAAGAATGTATATTTTATAGTGGAATTAAACAAACGATCTACATATTTTCTTCTTTTTCCAAACAGAACCAATAAAACCTAGTACACAGAATTCAAACTATTCATTTCATATTTGTTATGATTTGTGAAGAGGTGATAACAGGTGAGTTGCTAGACATAAAGCTCTACTGAGGCACGGGCACCCCTCAACTGCACCCAAAAAAAATTTGTTTACTCTTATATAAATAGCTATACTGAATATTATAGATTAAAATTATATTATAAATTAATAAAAGTCTTATTATCATTATAAAAGTATTATTATTATACATTTATTATTCTAAATAAATAACAGAAATCAATCCAATGTAAAGACACAACTGGAGTGATATAAGATCTTCTAAGAAATGTTTTGCATGACGTTTAATTTTATATGACAACTCTAGAGAACACAAAAAATGTATAGACTTATCTTTTGTCTGAGACCTGACACTGATGGTGCTCTCCGTTAAACATAAATTGGGGAAAAAATAAACAGGGGGGCTAATAATTTAGGGGGGCTAATAATTCTGACTTTAACTGTATGTTAAACAACCGGGATTCACACCGGGAGCGGGAAAAGGGCGTGAGGTGTGCGAGAATGGTTTTCTTTGTATGCATCAGTTTGTATTCAATTAAACTACATTGCTTTCGCAAGCGTTGATTTGGTTGTACATAGAAAATAACTTTTTTATTCTAGGATTACCACTCTTAATTAAGACACTTACTGGGGCACTGGCTAACTTTACTAGGGCACGTGGCCCAGTAAATGGGGTCTAGCGACGCCCCTGGGTGATAAACTGAAAATTTTGCTTCAGTATGTCATACCTCATATTTAAGATGCTGCTGTTGACTACTCCTTGATGAATGTGATGCCTGTTTAATTAAAATTGCAATCAATAACTGCTTGCTGTGAGTAAAACAATTAAGCAATAGTTTTCAGTATGAATGCAGTACTCACCTGACTCTTAAGAAAGTCAAAATTCGTTGAGTCACTGTTTGAGGAAGAAGGAACCTGCAGAATAGAAAAAAAAAAATGTTTCCTGATTTAATCATTGCTTTCAGTGAATACAAACAATTCAGCAACAAGATGGGACACATGATCATCACACAGCAAATGTGTACATCCGTAACATTAATTAATAGGTAAAATAAATTTAACTTAGTCTTACTGGATGGTTTTCACCAACACCAGTAACTACAACCCACGAAGACAAAGAGGTTTGACCTTCAGCACCTCCTGCAGTTGTGTCCTGACATTCAGAAAATACACACCATTTAAATAATACATTTGAAAGGTAATGCAGCTTTTACATTTCATTTATTATACTTGAAATCATCAGGAAGTTCTGATTCCTTTGTTTCATTTATTTTTATGGTAACACTTTACAAGAACAGAACATTAATAATAATGTACTAATATGTAAACTAAAATATTACTTTATTATGAACTAATGAGTTAAGCCTAGGGCGTAATTTGTGCCAGACCACGCCGGATCCAGAACCTCTGAAATCTGATCCGGTACCTCATTTTACCAATCCCCCTCCTCAACCACCCTCCTCCCCCGTCCCCAAGCCTCTTCACTTTCGTCCGCGACACCCCTCCGCCATCCAACGCTCTGCCATGAATGTGTATGGGTGTTTCCCAGTACTGGGTTGCAGCTGGGGGGCATCCATTGTGTAAAACATATGCTGGAATAATTGTTGGTTCATTCCGCTGTGGTGACCCTTGATAAATAAGGGACTAAGCCGAAGGAAAATAAATGAACTCATGTAACGATGGTATTTTACGCTGGTAAACACACAGTTAGAACTACAAATAAACACACTAAAGAACTACAAATCCGCCAGTATATGGACTACAAGGTCCAGTCATGCAACACACACACCTGCTCCAAGTCTCCACTGATTATTCTCCCAAGGCTGATGCTGCTCAAAGATTGATTACAAGGACTTTAAAGACAGCACAAACACACACACACACACACATTGTGGCTGATTCATGTTATACTGTTTGTGAACATTACAACGCAGTTTCCTTGCCTAGCCTTCCGTGTTTGAACCTTGCTTTGTTTTGTTTGTTTATTCCTGTCTGCTGCCAGCCTTTTTGACCATCTGCCTGTTTATCGACCACGACTCTGGATTGCCCGTATACATCTGTTTGCTCCTGTGTTGACTGTTGCTTGCCTGACTATTCTTAATAAACCTGCATTTGGATCTGTACTCGTTTCTCAACGTCCGCTTCACATTACACTCATGTTGTAGTTAAAGTTAGTTCTTGATTTAGGCATGCCTGAACTCATCATTAGTTCATAATAAAGTAATGTTTAGTTTACATTTAAGTACAGTATTATTTGTGTGCGGTTACTGTATTTTTATGAATGACCCTTAGATTGGATGTAGAGATGTGCACATGGAATAATTCCACTACATACTATGAGCTTGAGGACTGGAGTCATTTTGGTTGTTTATCTCAATATTTCCCATGATTACATTATTTCTGATGTCTACAGAAAACACTACAAACAGATGTTAAGACTATCAAGAATTTAAAGCTATTTACTTAGAGTTTAAATAAAACACCATCTATATTTTAATTGTACATCAATATTCAGTACAGACTGTTGTGAATGGCATCAAAAAGCTGCAGTTTATCTACAGACATCTGTCAGATTTGATTCCAAATATCTTCAGTAATGTTCTGAAGATGAACAACAGTCTTGTGAGTTTGAAATGACAGCAAGGGGAGCAAATAAGGATTTTGATTTGGAGGTGCACCGGCCCTTTAAGAAGAATATCAGTCAAGTGTTTATGAGTCTGGTGTAGTTTCATTCACTACACATTCACTTAATAAAAATAATCATTCATTTAATAAAAATACTGTTCATTGTTCAGGCTTGCTCAGGTCTATTAATTAAAATAATTAGACACAAGTTTTGATTTTAACAGATGTTGAAAGTAACATCATCTGATATTTTTCATGGCCAGTACATGTTAACTACTGCTGTTAATGGAAAACTTTATTGTGAAGTATTAACCAAAATATCTTTGTTTTTTGCAGAATTTTATTTTAAAGTGGAAACATTTTAGTACTTTTCATTAGTATGTTTCCTAAATGTGCATAAATCTCATGCTGACTTGTCTACTGATGTTGGAAAAGTTGACAAATGACAACAAGCAATAATAAAATTACAAAAAAAAAAAAAAAAAAACTTTACCCATATCAGCACACTTTTAAATACATTTATACATCGCCACTGCATATTTCAGTTGTAGACGTGACTGATACTCACATCCATTCCTGAACTCGTGTCCATTTCATCATCTTCACAGTTATCAGAGGCCGCCGGAATTCCCTTATGTCATATATATAAATGAAGGTCATGATAATTCTTTCCGAAAACCAACAACAGCCATTCCCACCAGCATATCTCAGATGTATTTTACTTTTCAGTGGAAGAAAACTGACAGAGACCAAGAGCTTCCAGAATGAAATAGCTTATAATTTAGATGTGAGCAAATATTCCAAGATCACTGACACATTTACTTGTTTTTAAATAGCAGTCACAGCATACAGTTGGTTTTGTTCATACAATGTAATGATATAAAATAACAGTAAAATAGTATGAGCCACCAAGGTTGAAAAGTAATTTCTTTTGCAATTTATTTATAATGATAAACACTGTGCTCCGCCATGTTTGAAACCCAGGCTCATTCTGAAAACGTACCGCTATATACATTTCTGGAGAGCGCCAAATACGTCCCAGGAGCTATGTTTTTTTGCAGTTTTTATTTTTGCGAATCCACCAGAGGGCGCTGTGTACACTTTTTGAGATCTCAAATTTCTCTTGCGAGTGCCATTCACGCCTGCTGTTCTTGTGTAAATCCACCAGAGGCTGCTGTCGACTGACTGACTGACTGACCGATCGACTGACCCAATCACCCTTTTCCCTAAACCCAATCAACAGTTTTGAAAAGCAATCCAGAAAAAGAAATTTTTACCACATTCTCACTCTGTTATTTACTTGTTTATTTTACTTCTTGCTTTTTGTTTTTGTTTTACCTGCTTTCTTGAACCGTTCTTCACCAGACTCGAACCCCTTCGTCATGGTCAACTCTTCTCTGCGTCTCAAGTCCGCCGACATACATGGTGAGCCACTGGGCAAACTAGTAACAGCGGAAAAGCGGTCCACACGGAAGTAAGTGGTCAGCTGTTTGCACGAAAAGGAACAGCGTCATACCGCCCCGTAGGGTTCGTTTTAAAGACAAAATACATACCTCTGGCTACATAATTCGCGATCTCCAGAAATGTATATAGGGCTACATTTTCCGAATGAGCCTGTGTTGCACGTTGTTGTGGGTTATTGTGTGTTGATAGTGGAAAAGCGGCAATTGTAAACTTTCAGAAAAATGCTAGAAGATAGATCGTTATTGACTTTTTAAAGGTGAAATGCTCATTGGGTTCTTTCAAAAGCTTTTACTGGTAGATTAAATCAGGATTTCATTGTATTCTCAAAAAAAGATTGTTATAGTCGTTAGTTGTTTCAAAGTGAAATAAACTATAGTAGGCTATATGACAAGACACCCATACACACAGTTTTAATTATGTCTTACATAATTTGAGCTACACCCCTGCTAACACTTTCCATGAAAAACATGAGTCACATCGGATGTAAAGACCACATCACAGCGACACCGCCAAACTATGCCTTTGTTTGTTTTTAATATGCGCCCTCTACTGGTGAAAACTAAATATTCTGCCTTCAATATCTTTGCAGTCTTGCTGTCTTTTTTCTTTTGAATAATTACATTTTAGACAAAATGTTTGCTGTTACTCAGCAAGTTTGCCTCACAGCAAGAAGGTCGCTGGTTCAAGCCTTGGTTGGGTCAGTTGGCGTTTCTGTGTGGAGTTTGCATGTTCTCCCCGTGTTGGCGTGGGTTTCCTCCTGGTGCTCCGGTTTCCCCCACAGTCCAAACACATGCGCTATAGGGGAATTGATGAACTAAATTGGCCGTAGTGTATGTGTGTGAATGAGAGTGTATGGGTGTTTCCCAGTGATGGGTTGCAGCTGGAAGGGCATGCGCTGTGTAAAACATATGCTGGATAAGTTGGCGGTTCATTCCACTGTGGCGACCCCAGATTAATAAAGGGACTAAGCCGAAAAGAAAATGAATGAATGAATGAGTCTGTAAAATAACAGAAAATGTTCTAGGAGTTTATTACAAGGTTTTTGTAGCGTAATATACAACACCAACCCAGACAATATAGCACTGCAAACTTTTACACATGTTCATAAAAGTCTTAAACTTAAAATAAATACATAAATAAATAATAATAATAATATCGTATCACAATATATGGAAAATTGTTAATTTACGGATATTTTTTAGTGTAGTTACTGTAATGCATTACTTTTCTAATGTGTTACTTCCAACACGGCATGTAGTGCGGTTTATTTATAAACTAATTTCGAGAGGATCACGTGCTTATGATCAACACGACTGGCACCTCATTAGCTCCGTAATCTGCCCTATTAGATGATTACGGACACATTATAAATAACCAGAGCTTTCCACTCCAGTTATCTTCGTCTTGAATGAATGAACGAATGTACGTGTCTAGGGTCTTTAAAATGACAATGAAGAGAGCAAATTAGGATTTTCATTTAGAGGTGCACCGCCCCTTTAAGAGAACAGTACCGGTAGCTGTCAAGTGTTTATCAAGTGTCAGGTGTTAACATATATATTTGCATTTATTTGTTAAGTAAATCACTTATATCCACAATGAAAACTATACATTTTACTAAAGAATGTGCCAAAGATGATAAACTGCATATTGGTAGTGTATATGTATGTTTCTCACCTGAACATTTGGAACCTGATTAAACTGATGACTGGCTTGGCTTGGTAATAATGAGCCCTGATGAAAAAAGAAGAATGTTTTAATATTAATAACATCAGTTTCTTGCTGTGAGTATTGGAAAATCTGCAACACATGATAACATCAGAGCTATTGCGCTCGTCTGCTACATGACATATTTTAATAATTAAAGTACAAGCAACATACATATGTAATTTATTCTGAAAGATTGGAATAAAAATTGGGAACAGCATGATAAAATTAGCTTAATAACACACATAAACATTCAACCATTCATTATAATGACTATTCCCTATAATAATTCTACAACAATCATAAACGGAATCAAAACCACAGCCTTTTGGCTCCAAGTCAGACTCTATAACTATTATGCACAACATTTACTGTTTATAATCATCATAAATATATTATTTGTAATATTTTAAATGCAATAGATGTGAAGCAGTTCTAAATCTATCAATATTAATAAATCAATACTAATAAATATGAATGAATCAATCTTTTCTCAATATTGATATAGGGTATGTGGCATTGGAACTACAGTTTTTGCAATTTAATAATGAGTTTTAAAGCTATTCTGGGGGTGCCACGATGACTCAGTGGTTAGCACTGTCACCTTACAGCAAGAAGGTTGCTAGTTTGAGCCCCGGCTGGGTCAGTTGGCATTTCTGTGTGGAGTTTGCATGCTCTCCCCATGTTGGTGTGGGTTTCCTCCGGTTGCTCTGGTTTCCCCAACAGTCCAAACACATGCGCTATAGGGGAATTGGATTAATTAAATTGGCTGTAGTGTGTGTGTGTGTGTGTGTGTGTGTGTGTGTGTGTGTGTGTGTGTGTGTGTGTGTGTGTGTGTGTGTGTGTGTGTGTGTGTGTGTGTGTTTCCTAGTACTGATTTGCGGCTGGAAGGGTATTCCCTGGGTAAAACATATGCTGGAATAGTTGGCGGATCATTCTGCTGTGGTTACCCTTGATAAATAAGGGACTAAGCCGAAGGAAAATGAATGAATGAATTATTGAAAACTGTTCTGGTTCTCACCTCTCCACTGCCCACCTCCATTGGCACTGCCTGATCCTGTGACATGACTGCGAAACAGTCTCCAAACTACACCTGAAACCAAACTTTGGGATGAGCTAATTAATACACAAACAAATGATATCTTACAGTATACATTATATTATATATATTATAGAATACATTTGAATCTTACAGTAAATATGACAATGTTGTGATAGATTGTTGTGATAGTTTGTTGTGGTAATTCCATTAACAACAAACAAATGAATACATTAATTACTATAGTACATTTTCTCCAAATGTTTTATATTGTGTGCTATACAGTATGTGTGATAACTTTTCAGTTTTTGCAGAGCTGTCAATAAGGAAATATATGGCTATTAATGAACATTTTAGACATAACCTTTAAAGCCATGTTTTGATGAATCTGATATTTCAGTTTTAATGCAATCAGAATCTCAGCCAATCAGGGGTGTGTTTCCGAAAACCATTGTTAGCCAACTAAGATCACAAGTTCAGTCGTTACAAACATAGTTCGTTGATTTAGTGTTTCCCAAATCCGTCGTTCCAACAAACATTTGTAAACTGCGTCACAAACTTGTACGCTTGGAACTACACCTCTAGAGCTGTAGTTAAGCATAGTTCCTGGTTGTGTTCTACTCCCACTTATCCCCCCTATACCCTATTCATTTAGAACGTTCCAACATTTAAACTTGGAATGATTTAAAAAAAAAAAAACATTGAAGTCATCTCTCTTAGGTGTAATTTGCTTTCAATGTAGCCTATTTTTACAGCTTAGTTTGAGCGATCTTCATATTGACAATATGCGCCCTTAGCAGTGCACTTTGAAAACATTTAAGACATTTTGAATGCAGCCGTGGCTCATGACGAAAGCTATAGGTGACTATTATTTAAAAGTGGAATTTACGTTACGCCTCCAAAGCTTGTGAAAACAAAAATAGGCTAAAAAATTTATAAATAAATAATTTCCTACTTAATAATGATAAAATAATAATGATAATAACAATAATAATAATTAATATTATAATATTATTATTGTAATAAATAGCCTACTGTAATTTACAACCATAAACAATCAATAAATTACTAAATATTTTTAAAAAAATCATTTATTATAATGCAGACTGGAACACACTGTTAGCTACTCTGTTTACAAATTTTAAAAAATCACTTTACTGCAGTTGTTTCTATACTATAGCGTGCACATTAACTAAGTGTAAATACTAACAACATAGGCCTATGCTATAGTTCAGTAAAGTTAGCAACAGATTCGCAGAGTTGAAAAGAGGTGCTATTTGTGTAGGAACAATGTTTCGGTCATGAGTTATTGATCCGGAAAATACGAATCTGCGAATCTGTTGCTAACTTTACTGAACTCTATGATATAATAAGATACAATACACCCCAGTCTACTATAGGTCAGTTTACTGTAGTAACTTGCAAAGAACTATAATATTTACTATAGTTTATATATACGTACAGTAAGATGTAGTAAATACAACAGTATACTACAACATACTACATTTTACTCTACTCATTTACTCATTTTACATGCCTAAAGTGTATGGTATTTCCCTGCTGAAAAAAACAGCATATGCTGGTAAGGTATGCTTTGATGCTGGTATGCTGGTCTTGCTGGTTTCAATGCTGGTTTTGCTGGTCTCGATGCTGGTCTTGCTAGTTTCAGTGCTGGTATCAATGCTGGTCTTGCTGGCCTGAGTGCTGGTCCTGACCAGCATTGAGACCAGCAACACCAGCATTAAAATTGCATTTCCAAAACAATTCAAGATATATTTAATACTCCAACAGAGAGGAAGGTGAGGGGAAACCAATACAGCTCTATACAATAACAGACTCATTAAAACGAAAATAATCAGCCTATGTGTACCGCCATACTCGTGTTAAATTGTTATTAGTCTATGAAGTTTGATGTAGCTGGCTTGTCGCGTTTAGTTTCGTTTTCGTTTCTAAGTTAAGAAAGAAACGCGTTCCAACATTTACCCTGGTTGTTTATGTCTGTCTTCAATTGCTATGAGATGCTATTGCTATGAGATGTCAGTGGTCGTCGATTATTAAAATGACCATTAGCTAAACACAGGTATTAGCATACAGCGCGAATCCAGGATTCTACATGGACAACAGACAGAAGTATCGACGTAACAAAACAAATACAACTATATCGACACATTAAAGAGCAAATAAAGGTGTAAATGTGTGTATTCATCTCGTACTTACCGAAATCTGTGAGCTGTGTGAGGATCTGTCACCCTCTGGACTGCAGGAATCAGCCTGATCAACTGGTTTAACACTGAAGAGCGAAAGCGAAAGTTACTGGAGAATATATGAAGCAGCACATGAAAACAAGATTAACTACGTTGAAAAGACGACGAGAAAGTGATCTTTACATCTGTGCAATGTGTCATTTTGTGTGTGCTTCTGCATTTTATCTCATATAAACGCCCCCACATGATACTATAGTAATGCGCCAGTGCTTTTGAATACTAAGTAATTTACTGTAATCAGTCAGTTGTAGTAATGGTATTACAGCAACTATAGTAATATAAATGAATGTGTTTTCTACAACTGTATAGTTTACTGTAGTAAAAACAACAGCGTTTATTAGTTTATCAGTTGGCTATAGTTAATACTACAGTACTGGAGCACTAATTATTAAACTGTTGGAAATACTATAGCAAATATATACAGTATAACACACTTTACTATGGTTCATATTATCCCACTATAAATTACTTTGTTATTTATGTGATTATATTACATCATTTTGACATATTTTACAAATATCTTCACATTTACTGTGGTATTATTTATCTCTATTGTAGAATGTGTCCTTGCTGATTTTTCAGAAACTGTATGCAACAATGCAGGTAATGTTTTTTCATGTTAAAACATGTTAGTGTGGATTGATTGGGGAATCATTTTATAACTGTTTTAGTCTCGTCAGTTTCATCAACTCTTCCTCATTCTCTTAATCTGAGAAACATCCAGAGGACAGAACAGTTGTTGTTGTTAATATGTAGGCATGGGCCGGTTTAAGAGTCATACATAATATAATATGATTTCCCCTTTCAACACAGCATATTCTATATTAATTATATAGCTATATAATCAGTATTATTTTCCATTTAATTACTGTGAATAATTTATTTAGGTCAGCAATTAAGTGTTTTATATTCAAGTAATATTAATAGTCTTGTTCTCTGAGTTACAGTGCTCAGCATAATTGAGTACAGCCCATTTAGAAAAGGAATATTTTTATCCATTTCTCTGTGAATATAGACAATAATTTTTTGGTGCATTTGAACAAAACAATTTATTAAACAGATATATTTAGTAAAATAATATTTTAGTCACCAAACATTTTTAGAAATAGAAATATAATACTTATAAATTCTTATAAAGCAAAATATTGCAAAAAAAAGGCAAACTATAAAATTTCAACTTAACTTTATATGTTTTTGCTTCTCTTGATTTTTCTTCTTTTAAAAATTTGTATATATTTTAACATATATTTGGGTGTACTCATTTTTGACCCTTATCTTCAGTTATTTTGTTAGATAAGCTGCAGATTTGGCTTCAGTACTGACTAATCGAATGTATATGCACAAATATATTAATGTAAAGCTTTCTATAGAAAATATGAATTTAAATATGAATTTTTGTGAGGGGTGAACATATATGATGAGCAAGACTTGTTGTTGAACACAGTTTGACCTCTTTTCCTTCTGTTCCATGCCTTAGTCAATCAATTTTCTGTATCACCTGTCTTCACTTTAGTTCAGGGGTGTCCAAACTCGGTCCTGGAGGGTCAGTGTCCTGGAGAGTTTAGCTCCAACCCTAATCAAACACACCTGAACCAGCTAATCAAGCTCTTACTAGATATACTAGAAACTTCCTGGCAGGTGGGTTGAAGCAAGTTGGAGCTAAACTCAGCAGGACACCGGCCCTCCAGGACCGATTTTGGACAACCCTGCTTAAGTTGATCCGCTCCTGATGTGTTTTTATACTCTCAGAAATAAAGGTACAAAAGCTGTCATTGGGGTACTACCTATTCAAAAGGTACACTTTTGTATTTAAAGGGTATTAGTACCTAAAAAATCCCTATTGTTATTTTAAATTGACATATTAGTACATAAGGGTGCATATTCTACCTTAAACTACATAATAGAACCTAAAAAGTATAAAAATGTAACATTTGAAAGGCCCAAGTGACAGCTTTTGTGCTGTGTTTGTTTTCTGGGAGTGTCTGTTGGACCTGTCTGGATACCTGTCAACCAATCAGCACTCATTAAATCTTCTAGTTATATTACTGTATATTCTGCACTTTGTCCACCAAGCACTTGTGACACTCATAATGTAATTAAAAATTGTTACATTTTGTCACCCTGAATGCATTTCTATATCAAACACACATACACATACAGAGAAATATAATTTGGGAAACATTGGGAACCAACCTAATGTTTCTCAATCTCTTGACAAACTGATTACAGCACTGCAGGTTGTATCCTGTAAACAGACCTCAGACTGCTCACTATAGAGCAATCTGAACAGAGGCACTGAGAACTGATCTTTGGTCAGTTTAACTGCTGTTATCACACTGACCTGATGTAAAGTGCAGCTATAACAGATATGACAATAACTCAGAGACAGGGCTGGATTAAGAAGGCCATGTGGACTTGGGCACCTGCTCATGCTCATCATCTTGTAGTTTTAAATGTTTTTATTTTTTTAAACAAAATATAAATCAATGTGATTGCAGCTTTTATTTATCAACAACATCCAGCATAATTCATGTCAGTGGGAAATATCTCAGCATTATTGAAGCAGCTTGAGCTGAGGATAAAAAACAAATCTGTGGTTATGATGGAAAACACATTAAAATGTTTTCAGCTTGGTTTTTTCTAGTACAAATATTGTATCTAAATAATTTTATTTTAATCAAAATACATTTATCTAAAAAGCAAAATAGTAAAAGTTAAGTCTTGATTTAAACCCAAGGATTTTGAGATCATACAAACATATATTTTATTTTTTATCTTAAGGTATAATCCAGTTCAATATTAGCTGTAAGAACTTGAGCTTTTTGACAACATTGAAATGCATATCTACAAACGAATGAAGAAATGAAGAAACCTGAAGCTGTGCAATCTAACGACACATGATAAGAACAAGACAATGGGGAGTGTCAGAGCAGAGGTCTCCCACCAAAACATGAAGAAACTCGACATGAGAAGAACTCAAACATACACACAGGACAGATGTATCCCAGATTCTCCACAGACTGACCACTCTTTCCCTGGCAACATTTAAAAAACAAACTTGACAGCCACCACCAGCATTTTTATTATTTTCACCTAAATTTGACATGGCTCAGAATATTTTCTGTTAGGAATATATAACCATTTTATATTTAAAATTGAAGAACCTAGCATTTAAAAAAAAGAACCTAGCATTTAAAAAAAAGAACCTAGCAATTAAAAAAATTTAATTATTCTATCTTTATGTTTTCACCTCTTAATGCAGCTAGGATTCATCAAAAATGCAACACGAGGTGCACCACACTGACTTATTGTTGACTTTAAAAAAAGAGCAGTGTGCTGCGCTTTTCTATGTTGCTAGGCAACCACTGTATCAATGGTCTTGGTGCTGGAGTGCATGACGTCAGGCGCTTTTTCGACACAAAGTTGACTTTTTCCAACTGAAATCACTAAGAGCGTTCTGTCAAAAATATGAAATATTAATCAAATCACAACTGCATCACAGTTCTGCATTTGTAAATCTGTCCAAATACAGACAATGCATGTCAGGATGCACATTGCCTTATTGTCATGTCATGAATTTACTAGCGACTGAACCAGTGTCTCTCATCCAGATCTGGTCCTCCCGCTGCTCCTGCTCCATAATCAGGCATTAGATTCAGTTTGATTCCTCTGACGTGAGGAATATCCTCTGAGTAACCAATCGATCTCTTCATCTTTTCATCAAACACTTTCCTCTGAAGGATCTTCTCAGTTTCAGCAATAGCAGGACCGAGGTGTTCTGGCAGTCCAGTGAGTCTCCAGGGGCTCAATCTCTCTGATGCTACAACACAATGACGCTGCTGAAGCTTCTCCACCACTGAACTCACATCAGTTTGATCTGCAGGCTTTCTGAGTTCACAGCTCACTGCTGCTGACGCCAGCTTCTGGTACAGGTGTGTTAAAGCTCTGACCGCGTGACCTTCGAGATTCACATGCTGAACTCCTTTAGATTGAGCCTGAACCTTAACAACATTCCCCTGAAGATTATCTGCCTTAAATGACACTCCATATTTGGCTTCAATCTGTGATAATTGTTCCTCATAGGAAAGCTTCATCAGATCCCAATAAACCTTGTCCATCTCAATTTGAATTGGAAGATCCTGTGTGTCCAAAGATCTGCGTTGTGGGAAAGCATTGCTGTCTGTTTTCATTGGGATCGATCTGTTATTGAATTGTCCTTCTTTTCTAGTTGTTTCTTCTTTAATCATGTCTGTGAATTTCTTTGGTCCTAAAAACAGGCCATCGCTGTCAGTCAGAGTGAACATCAGCTTTGTCTTCTGTGACTTGATGGAATCAATGACCTTTTTCACAATGTCTGTATCCATGTCATTATGATGAACTGTAGCATGACTAAAACCATCCACACATCCCTGAGCAAGTTTCTGAAAGTCCTCAGTGGCTTTAGACACAGAATCAGGTCTTGGGTTCTCAGTAGGTTTGATTGAGATTGACACATCTGCAATAAAAGTAACTCCATGGCTTTTCCTAATTGTTTCCAACTCATTTTTGTAAGCATTATAGATGTACCAGGACAGATGAAGCGGGAGAAAGATTGGAGATTTATCAGATGGAGCATCATTCTCAACACTGTTTGTTGTCTCTGCATCTGCAGAAGTCTCAGACATAGAGCTGTTCACCTAAAACATAACATGGCATTAGATTTAAAGATTTGAAATTAGCTTGAAACCATAATATTACTGCTATGAGTCCGAGTTATTATTAGTAGTAGTAGTAGAAGAAGTAGTAGTATCAAGTCTACTAATACGGTACTGGTTGTGTCTTTTTATCATGATTCTAGACAAATAAGCATTATACCTTTGGTGTTGAAGCTCTGTTCTCCTTCATCAGGGACTTTTGTGGTACAGGCTTAGATTGTGGGTAATCCAGACAAATCCTTACCGTCACTTCTCTTTCTTTTTTCTTTTTAATATCTTTAATCTTCAAAGATGCTTTTGTGTGGTTTTTTAAAACTTCTAGAGCTACAGAAAAAAAAAACTATTTGAAAAATAATTGAATAATTCACTGAAATTATTTTAAAAAATGCAACTGGCAGTGTTGGGGAATAATTGAAAAATTCAGACTACGTTTATGTGGAATGAATGCAAGTGCAGTTTATTTACAATATAAAAGTGCAACAAATCAAACTGGATGTCCATCAGCAGAAAGAAACCATTTTCTTGCCAATGACTGCACTGAAACTGATAATAAAAAAAACCTCTGACAGATCTGTGTGTGTGCTGGTATTTGTGGTTTACAGGGACATGAAGTTGTATAATGACATGGGTAGGACGTTTTTGTACTCTATTAAGGGGGTTTACAGGGGGTTCAGACCTCGTGTCCCAAAATGTTTAAAATCATATTTAACAGTGTTTTTTGACATTCAGATTTTGCCTCAGGTTTCCTGTGAGGGTTGGGTTTAGTGGTAGGGGTGGGGTAGGCCATATAACATGAACATTTTCATCTAAATAATTTACTCCTGCAGCTTTGTGATTACCAAGAGCATAGTTTGACCCTTTTACTGTAAGAATTCAGCAAAAATGTTTGCCAAATCACATGAGTTTTAGTGATGGTGAATCAAATTCACCACATATGTTTATTTTCAATGCAGAGTATAATGTGATGTTAATTTGTGCATTGAATTACAGATATAAAGTGTTCTGTTAATACAGATATATAGGGTTCTGTTAATATCTGTGTGCTGTGAGATTTCAATACAATCAATGTACAATACGAAATTGTTGTGTGTATTTGTGAATTACAGTATGTGATTATGCAGATATTTCATAGTTATTAAAAACTAACACTCAGAACAGCAGTTTTGTCAATTGCACTTTTATATTATAAAATAAAATACTGTACATATTTTAACTGTCTAAAATATTAGCATTGACAAAAATATTTTAAAAATGTATTGTGTGTGAATCATCATAAATCATATCACCTGATGATGGAGTTATCTGCACCTCTGCACAGCTTTGATCATCCATGAGTTTAATGTTTCGGGCAGTGAATGTACTATCCAGGCCAGACAACCATATCTGAAGGGATTTCTCTAATTTTGCTCTCCATCTGTCTGGAAATGGTCCTGTCCAGTCCACTTTGATTAGAAATGTACCAATATCCTGTGTTTCTGGAGGTTCATCAGCATCCTGTTATAGACACAATAGTAATGAATGAGGAATCATACTCTGAATTTCTCTGTGGAAATATATTCGCACATTCCTGAGTAACTTGTATGAATTTCTGTATACAAGTAGTAACTGTTAGGCTAGTTTTAAAGGGAGATGGCGCTCTAGGATAGTTTTAAACCATACACTCAAAGACTCATAAGGAAGACCACTTGTGCATCTAAATTGGCTTTTATGCCATGAGATTAATGTAAACAAAACTCAATATGAATATTCTTATAATTCACCAAAACCTTCTCCTACTGTAATAACGTATGTCGTCTGAGTAACCAATCAATTTCTTCATCTTTTCATCAAACACTTTCCTCTGAAGGATCTTCTCAGTTTCGTAGATACGTACCCATCTACATTTCTGAAGAGCGCAAATTATGTACCCAGAGGTATGGGTTGGTATTACATAGGCAACGGCTTCTGTTCTGTTACCCAGTGGCTCACCACGTATGTCGGTGGACTTGGGACGCAGAGCAAAATTGACTGCAATGACAGGGTTCGAGTGTGTTGAAGAACAGTTCCAGAAACCAGGTATAACAAAAGCAAATAAATAAATAAATAAATAAACAGCAGGCTGAAAACGTGATGGTGGCCATGATTTTCTAGATTGCTTTTGAAAACAATATCGGTTGTGTTTGAGGATGGGGGTGGGTGAGTGTTTCGGTCAGTCAAGCTGGCCTGGTTGGCTGAAGTATATATTGCACCCTCTGGTGGATTTATGTGAGAAGAGGACAAAGCAAGAGAAATTTGAGATCATCAAAAGCGTACACAGCGGCCTCTGGTGGATTTGCAAAAACAAAAACTGCGAGCAGACATACCTCCGGTTACGCATTTCGCTGTCCCCAGAAATGCAGACCTGGGTACATATCCGCAATGAGCCTCAGTTGCCTAAAACACTCTTCACTCGCTATGAAAACCCTAACCGCTCCTAACTCTAGCATCTAATTCTAATAAATGTACGTCTGTAAAATGTATTAGAGGTGATAAGCTGTATATTTCAGTAGATACTCACCTGATCATGACCATTCTGACTGTACTGCATCACTTGCTGAACAGGTAGATGCTGCTAAAATAAGAACAATATTAGTACAATCAATAATACAATTTAATTGGATTCATTAATATAATTAAAAGAATTAAACCAAACAAACAAATAAACAGAAGCATTACTCTATTATATATTATTATATAGACCAGAGTAATGCCTACAGTAAATCTATGAAGCTTAACTCTTCACTCAGTACCTCCAGTGCCTTTAGGTCTAAATTGTGTGTTTGATCCATTTGATTTCGATTCTTCATGTCACTCAGAGATGGTCTTGAGTTTTGACCTTCAGCACCTCCAGGAGAGTCCTAACATTCAGGAGAAAATACACCATATTTACAAACCAATTAAAACAGTTCATCATAGTTCTTCTTCCTTGGATATTTTTGTAAAATTTTTTGCTGTTTATTTGCTCGACTGCTTCTTTGGAACCAACAAAATTTCTGCTTTTAATTTTTTAATTGAGCCTTAAATTTATGCTTTTGATCTCTCAACAATCAATATCTCAAAAAAATTGATGAATAAACCTATTAAATTCATTGACTTTAGACTTAATTACAAAGACTTACATAGACTTAATACAAAGTAAACACGAGACCTGTTGTGATGGAGCTCTGATCTTCTCTGGCAGGAAGGCATGTGGTTCATCCAGATAAATTCGTGCCGTCACTTTCTTTTGTTTACCTTCTTCATAATATTTAAACTTTAAAGGTGTAGCTGTGTGGTTTTTTAAAACGTCTAGAGCTACAGAAAAAAACAGGGAGTACAATAATGCACACATTAAAAAAATACATTAATGCATATACACAAAATAATTTTTTATGATATTTTACCAACCCAGGCTTTATCTGAAAGCGTACCCCTGTATACATTACTGGAGAGCGCCAAATATGTCCCAGGCGGTACGTTGTTTTGCAGTTTTTGTTTTCGTGAATCCACCAGAGGCCGCTGTTGACTGACTGATCGATGGTTGTTGCTAAATCGGATACGTTTGCGGCCGGAAGTTAACGAGAATTATTTATGGTATTTATGAAATGTCTGATTTATTGTATTTTATTAATGTCTACCCCCACTCCAACCCTAAACCCAACCGTCACAGAAGCGTAAAAACAGTAGTTGTACAGAGTATTATTTATGATATCTATTAAATTACCCAATAAATTGTATTTTATAACGCCTACCCCCACCCCAACCCTAAACCCAACCGTCACAGTACTGTAAAAATATTAATTATTGTTATACAGTGTCATAAAAAAATGCCACTATATTAATGTGCATATCGCACTTCCGGCCGACCGCGTATCCGCTCTAGACTTTACCCTGATCGACTGACTGATCTCCCCTCCCACGTCCTTCCCTAAACCAAATTGACAGTGTTTTGAAAAGCAATCCAGAACCACGTTTTCAGATTTGACCACATTCTAACCCTGTTATTTACTTGTTTATTTTATGTTTTGGCTTTTGTTTTGGTTTTGAATAGCATCATTCCGCACCGAAGCGTTTGTTTTAAAGACGAAATGCAGCTATATGTACCTCTGGCTACATAATTTGCGATCTCCAGAAATGCATATAGGGCTACGTATTCAGAATGAGCCTGTGTTCTAACTTACTGATTGTAAAGGGACAGTTCACTTTAAAAATGAAAATGTACCCACTACTTAATCACCCTCAAGTGGTTCCAAACCTTAATGTGTTTTAATTTTTTTGTTAAACACAAAAGAAGATATTTTGAAGAATGCTAGAAACCTGTAACCATCGACTTTGAGAGAAGAAAAACAAATACTATGGAAGCCAACGGAAGTTACCGGTTTCTAACATTTTTCACAAGAATTTTCATTTTTGGTTAAACTATCCCTTTAAAAAAAGCTTAGTTTGCTTTTTTATTATTATTATTAATTCAGTTTAGACTTTACCTGTAAATTAAACCAACAACCCTCATTTTCCAGATGGAAATACAGATCTTACTGCTGTTTAGTCATTTAATATTTCTATATAGTAAAATAAAACTGACTGAAACAGTTGTGGATAATTAACTTCCAATTTTAACACTTCACTTTTTTACTTTACTCACTACTTCAGTATAGTCATATGGAATTTGTTACTTTCCAGTAACATGTTAACCCAGTGCTATTTGTATGTATTATTAATATGGCAAAATGTATTTGTATTGTCACAATAATCAATATGGACTTATCGCACAACCCATGGACATGACCTCAATCATTTTTGGTGATGCAATACACTACCTGACAAAAGTCTCGTCATCGATCCCTGTTGTAAGAGCAACAAATAATAACTTCTAGTTGATCATTTGGAAAAGTGTCAGAAGGTGGATTATTCTGCTGAATCATCTGTTGAGCTGCATCCCAATCATCACCAATACTGCAGAAGACCTACTGGAACCCGCATGGACACAAGATTCTCACAAAAATCAATCAAGTTTGGTGAAGGAAAAGTCATGGTTTGGGGTTACATTCAGTATGGAGAGATCTGCAGAGTGGATGATCAACATCAACAGCCTGAGGTATCAAGACATTTGTGCTGCCCATTACATTACAAACCACAGGAGAGGGACAATTCTCCAGCAGGATAGCGCTCCTCATACTTCAGCCTCCACACCAAAGCTCCTCAAAGCAAAGAAGGTCAAGGTGCTCCAGGATTGGCCAGCCCAGTCACCAGAGATGAACATTATTGAGCATGTCTGGGGTAAGATGGAGGAGGAGGTGTTGAAGATGAATCCGAAGACTCTTGATGAACTCTGGGAGTCCTGCAAGAACGCTTTCTTTGCCATTCCAGATGACTTTATTAATCAGTGATTTGAGTCATTCAGAGATGTATGATGCAGTCCTCCAAGCTCATGATGGAGTCAGACACAATATTCATTCTGTTTCCACTGCAGCATGACTTTATATTCTATACTGGACATTATTGAAGGTTCAGTGATGAGACTTTTGTCTAAGCAGAGTCAGACCTTACTGTCCTAATGAAATCATTCAAAATCAAGACATGATCATATTTTATTGTGCTCAAATAAGCGTCATCTAGAGGCCTTTGCCTTTCATATAAGACACTTCTGATACCAAATAACCAACTAGAAGACAAGTTATTATTTGTTGCTCCTAAAACTTATATAGGCGATAAGACTTGTGTCAAGTAGTGTATATATCGCCCATACATAAAAACCAATTCTAGCAACATTTTAGCTGATTGTGCAACATCTCTATTGGAGCTGTCAGTGTCAGTATGGTTAAAAACACTACAGTATTTCTATAGATTACTATAGTATATTTTCATGTGGGTGACTGACAACTGAAAATAGATCTGGTAGGAGATATCACAGCCTCTGTTACTTTTTACTTTGTTAACATTCATTATTATTTATTTAGGATGTGCGTTTTCACATTCTGACTCCAATGCCTGATTATTAAACTGTTAAAATGACTATAATGAAATGAAATATTCTTAAGAATAAAAAAATATTGTGTGTTCTTTGGAAGAGTGTACTTGCATTGTGATGATTTTATATTGTCATTCTGGTTTTATATAATGAGTGGCATAAAATGTGTCTTAAAATGACAATAATATCACTTATCGCAGTGTATTTTGGTGAAATATATCGTACCACAAAAAAATAGATATCATGACAGGCCTAATTTGTATGCATTAAGATACTAGCATTCTCTAGATTTCAGCTAAAATGTATTAAAGTGACTCACATGTTGCTGGAGTTATCTGCACTTCTGCACACGACGGATCATCCATGAGTTTAATGCTGTGAATAACTGGTGCTTCTTCTAGTTTGGACAACCAGATCTGCAGGGCGATCTGTAATCTTGCTCTCCATCGGTCTGGAAATGCTTCAGTCCAGTCCACTTTGATTTTAAATCTCCCAATATCCAGTGGTTCTGGAGGTTTTTCATCACCAGCCGTATAAATGTCCTGCGATAAGAAATATAGTTATATAACTGTTACTGAGAATGTCTAAATGTGTAGACTTTTCTTTTACAGAATGTCCCCATGAGACACAATTACCATCCAAATTAGGCTTAAGTTGCATTTCAGGCTCTCTTTGTTCCTATATTGTTCACCGGTGTCTTGTTTAGGTTCTCATTTACTCTTGTGTACATCTAGTTATAGTTTATTTCCTTTAATTTCATTGCTAGTGTAGGAGTTCAGGAGCTTTCTTTGGTCATGCACAGGCTTTGCTGTCAAACTCATTCATTCATTTTCCTTCGGCTTAGTATCTATTTCAGAGGTCGCCACAGTGGAATGAACCGCTAACTATTCCAGCATATGTTTTATGCAGCAAATGCGCTTTCAGCCGCAACTCAGTACTGCGAAACACCCATACACACTCATTCACACACACACTCATACACTACGGCCAATTTAGTTCATCAATTCCCCTATAGCGCATGTGTTTGGACTGTGAGGGAAACCGGAGCACCCAGAGGAAACCCACACCAACACGGGGAGAACATGCAAACTCCACACAGAAGTGCCAACTGATCCAGTCGGGACTCGAACCAGTGACCTTCTTGCTGTGAGGCCTCAGTGCTAACCACTGAGCAACCATGCAGCCCCTGCTGTCAAACTATTTAATTTAATGACTTTAATGAACTAAATGAATGTGCACTGTGTCATAATTACTCACAAAATAAACATGATACCTCTAGTAAAGTAGCTCTGTTCTCCTCCAGCAAGGACTTTTGTGGTACATTCACATAAGATGCTCCATCCTGACAGATCCATGCAGTCACTTCCTTATTTTCATTTTTAAACCTCAAAGGTATAAACTTCAGCTTTTTTAAAGCTTCTAGAGCTAAAGAGGAGAATAGAGAGGTTATGAAATGGAGAGCCCTATGATATTAATACATTTAAACAATTGAAGTAAGAAAAAAAATACAATTTTCAATGTCTAAACAAGATGAAACCAAGTGCAACTTGTTTAAAGAGGAGCTACAATGCAAAAATCACTATTAAAAGGGGTTTAAACACAGTTGTGTGTCAGCACTGTGTGAATATATCCAGCCTCTAATAGTAAAAATTTATTATTTTTATTGTTTATAATCAGACTTGATGAAAACAGCCTGCAGAAACACTTTGATTGACATTCTCCCTTTGTACGTGTCATCAGAGGGGGAAAGCCCCGCCCACTAGTGATCATCTCTCCCTCATTAGCATAGGACTTTAGTCTTGTTTTCAATCTGTTACTAAGCTGACACACAGGCATTTGTTGCTCCGCCCGCTTTTAAAAAGAGCACAATCTCATTTGCATTTAAAGCGACAGTCACCAAAACACCTAAATTAGGATCAAAGCCTAAAAGGGTCAGTTTCAGAGAGTTATAAACGTTATTTATGTGCTATTTTGAGCTGAAACTTCACTACACACACTCTAGAGACTTACTTTACATCTTGTAAAAGGGGGCATAATAGGTCCCCTTTAAATTAATACAATTAGTGCGTTCTGTATTACCAGCAAGAATCCATTAGTTTAGTGAATTTAACCAGCATTGAGTGTGAACAGCAGGACAGCAATTTAGAGAACCCAGGTAGCAAAGAATTCTGACACAAATCTGGCCCAGCACGCATTCATCCGGCACTGGCATACAGCATGTGGGCCAAACAAGGCCCGGGTTTGGCAGAGGTGGCACCGTCTTTAAGGCGGCACAGAATACTTGGGCCAGATGTAAAATGTAGTATTTGGCCCAGATGTCAATAACTGATATGTATCTTGACCCACATTTAAAATACATTTTTCCAGCATGTGGGCCAAGCAAAAAACTGATTGTGTGGGCCAGAGCTGGGCCAGAGATATTTTGCTATGTGGGAAGTGTATATTGAATATTGTACTGTGTATTTGTGAAATGTAAGTGAATCATAATCACCTGTTGATGGAGTTATCTGCACTTCTGCAAATGATGGATCATCCAAGAGCTTGATACTGTTGACCGTTGCATTTTCTTCTAGTTTTGATAACCACGTCTGAAGGGCGATCTGTAATCTTGCTCTCCATCGATCCGGAAATGCTTCAGTCCAGTGCACTTTGATTATTAATTTACCAATATCCAGTGGCGCTGAAGGTTTGGGCCTTTCATTATCAGCCGTGTAAAGATCCTGTTGTGGGAAAAGTGTTGACGTAAGTAAACATACATTCATTCATTTTCATTCAGCTTAATCCCTTATTTATCAAGGGTCACCACAGCGGAATGAACCGCCAACTATTCCGGCATATTGTTTTACGTAGCGGATGTCTTTCCAGCTGCAACCCAGTACTGGCAAACACCCATACACACTCATTCACACACACACACACTCATACACTACAGCCAATTTAGTTCATCAATTCCCCTATAGCGCATGTGTTTGGACTGTAGGGGAAACCGGAGCACCCGGAGGAAACCCACACCAACACGGAGAGAACATGCAAACTCCATATAGAAATGCCAACTGACCCAACTGGGACTCGAACCAGCGACCTTCTTACTGTGAGGCGACAGTGCTAACCACTAAGCCATCGTAAACAAATACATCAAACCATGCCTTTGTTTGTTGTGAACACACGCCCTCTAGTGGGCAAAATTACATACAGCTGCCTGCATAATCCCCTATTAATGACTCTTATGTTGTTTAATCTAATATTAATTATTACCAATAATATTCTTAATGCATTATAATGCATGCATAACTGTTTATATTGTGTATTTTAAAGTATCCCTGATTATTTTCAAGGAAAAAAGCAATATATTGCACAACAATAAAAATAACAATTAGATGCATTAAATAAAGTTAAATATGAACTTGTTTGGCTTCTGTTTGCATGAATGATAATAAATGTGTGGCGTATTTATGCTCTTCAGCTGATACCTCTTCCAGCAGTAAGTTTGGCCGATCCATAATGAAGTTTAGATGCTTCCAGTCTGCCAAACTGGACCTGGAGTCTTCATCACCTGCTGTATATAAGTCCTGCAATCCAGGGAAATAATAATAAAATATAACAGTTTTAAAAACGATTTCAATTATACTTTTAAAAATGCACTTCTACTTCTACACAAGTAGGATGTACTGTATGTGTGTGTGTTTTCTACTGACGGATTGCTTAAGTCATGTGACAAACTTAATATATTATATACACACAGCTAAATAGAAAGGAGGGTTAGTGTGAGGGCAAACAACAAAAAGTGATCACATTTACTCATTTTTTGTTCTTATTTTGTTTTAATGAAATCAGTTGCATGTTTTGCACATCAAATAAAACATCTAAAACTAAAAGAATACCACTGTGACAATGATATCTATTTTAACATCAAAACAATTATAGTAATAACAGTAGTTTGTTTTAATTGACTGCCACAAACCATCAGGAATCCCCATTATAAATGCAGGCTGCAGTAAAAACAGACATGCCAAAATACAAAATATAGGTTATAGTATTTTATATCCACATAAAAAAAATACTAGTGTTTTTTTTAACTATATTAATTAATTTGTTGTGGTAATTCTATCATTGGTAACACAATAACTATAGTAATATAAACAAATTAGTAGATTTCTGTAAGTATACAACAACCCACCACAGTTTACTATAATAAAAACTAAAGTATACTACAGTATCCCACAATATCATGTGGGCAAAAACAATATGATGCAATCAATTGGAAACTATTTTATCTTATTTTTCTGATGAAATAATATAATAAACCCATTTATAAATACACTTTGATTTACATGACACCGCGGAAGGATCAATATTCAAGGCTGTGTGTCTGTTTTTGTGACATCAGGACACAAATCTGTATAAGTATTACAAGAAGATAGTGAAATATGAGGACATTGCTGATGTCAAATACAGTTTGTACAGTATAAAAACAGTGGAAACCTATGTACCCTGCTGAAAAAAACAGCTTAAACCAGACTAAGCTGGTTGGCTGGTTTTAGCTGGTCGACCAGCCTGGTTTTAGAGGGGTTTTGGCCATTTCCAGGCTGGTTTCCAGCCATTTCCAGCCTGGTCTTAGCTGGTCAGGCTGGGAGTTGACCAGCTAAAACCAGCTTGACCAGCCAAAACCAGCGATGTCCAGCTTAAACCAGGCTGGTCAAGCTGGTTTTTAGCTGGTTTAAGCTGGTCATTTTCCAGCCTGACCAGCTAATGCCAGGCTGGAAATGGCTGGAAACCCCGCTAAAACCAGGCTGGTCGACCAGCTAAAACCAGCCAACCATCTTAGGCTGGTTTAAGCTGTTTTTTCAGCAGGTTAATGTCCCCACAATTCACAAAAACAAACGTGTGTGTGTTGTGTTGAAAATGACTCCATAACTTACATATTCGCCAATCTCCATTGACCTTCCTCCCTCTGCCATGTCTGAGACTCACCAACAAACACAACAGAGAGAAAACTTTGGCCGTCAGTACATAGACGTGAAGTAAACAAACAAACAGATCCATAAATGAAAGCCATTGCTGTTGCAGTAGTAGTGTACAATTGTTTAGTTTAGTTTTAGCGTCGTATAATGATGTGGGGTAACTTTTAAACAAGTTAACTCATGTTGAACTAAACATTTATTATAAGTATACTTTAATATTTATTGTATTTTACTCACTGCAGGCGTCAATGTTTGTCGAAGTTCAAAATGAAAGCACTCTTTAATCAGGGTTGGATCGGTAATATTACTGTCGACTGTACTGACACACACACATAACATCACAATATTACTGATAAGGTAACAATATTACTGTCAGAAGGACAAAACTACTTGTTAATTTTACTTACCGATAACGCGAGCTGTCGGTCTTTTACCTGAGAAACTGATACTGAGGCGAAAATGAAAGCTAAAAATGTTTTCATGAGGGAACTGTGGATTTTAACACGTACACATCGACAGATTACAAATAAATGCGAATTATTGAATCAAAAGCCATCTATCATACAGTATAAAGAAATAAAATATAAGTAAACAATCATAGGCGTACAGTTTCTGGCTATAAGACTCGTAAAAACTAGCCTGGGCAAGCTTTTAACACTCAGGGTTGCCAGGTAATGTTATAAAAACCCCTCCCGTGACTATCCTGCTGAAGAATTGTCCCTCTCCTGTGGTTTGTAATGTAATGGGCAGCACAAATGTCTTGATCCCTCAGGCTGTTGATGTTGATCATCCACTCTGCAGATCTCTCCATACTGAATGTGACCCCAAACCATGATTTCTCCTTCACCAAACTTGACTGATTTTTATGTGAATCTTGGCTCCATGCTGGTTCCAGTAGGTCTTCTGCAGTATTTGTGATGATTGGGATGCAGCTCAACAGATGATTCATCTGAATAATCCACCTTCTGCCACTTTCCAAATGATCAAGTTATTATTTGTTGCTCTTACAACTGGGATCGACCACAAGACTTTTGTCAGGTAGTGTATAGTCTAATTAAACAAGTTAAAATTAAATAACTTCTCAATATTCAGTTTTAATGTTCGCTATGACCATTAGCATAATTTTAACCAATCCATGGTAATTTGATATAGAAATGAGTGTTTATTCCGCTCAAAAACTGATATATAATTATCAATTCATGCAAATCATCATTAATCACGATGTATATAAATCAAATACTGATTTGCAATAGTAGATACTCTAATAAAATATTACTCTAGTAAAAGTACCCATACTTGAGTTAATATGGGTTGTTGCTAGATACAGCTGCACCCAATGTTTTCTTCAGCTTAGTCCCATTATTCATTAGGAGTCACCACAGTGGAATAAACCACCAACCAATCCAGCATAGGTTTTACACAGCGGATGCCATTCCAGCTGCAACCCAGCACTGGGAAACATTTATACATACTCATCCATACACATACACTACTGCCAATTTAGTCAATTCACCTGAACAAACCTCAAAACTCCAACTGACCCAAGCGAGGCTCGAACCAGCAACCTTCTTGCTGTGAGGTGACAGTGCTAACCACTGAGCCATGTTGCCCTAATGATAATTATTTATATTATTTATTAAATTACCTATTACTTGTATTTTATTAACGTCTACCCTCACAGTAATGTAAAAATATTAATTATTGTTGTACAGTGTCACAAAATACGTGCTATATTGATGATTATCCACAGCTGTATCCCATCTAGACTTTACCATTAATCTGCTGTGGAAACACAACGAATACAAATGACTCCATACTGTAAGTTACTACAACCATAGGGGGTTATACTACACTACAATACACCACAGTTCAGTGCTGGAAAAGCCTACATATATATATATATATATATATATATATATATATATATATATATATATATATATATATATATATATAGATATTTAAAATAACGCTGACCTGATTAGACTGAAATGTTTTATACACCTATGATGGATGCCTTGAGGGTGAGTTAATCATCTGATTTAAATTTTTGGGTGAACTAACCCCTTTAACATCTGACTCATGAGCTTCCTCTAGTGGTGAGTGAATGATAACCAGGGTTTATTTTACAGCGGTGATTCTCCACTGGTGGACAGTAGAAATGTCAGAATAAGCAGTCAAATCACAAAGAACTAAACATGAATCTTAATGAAGTATTCACAAGCTGAACTATGATGTTACAACAGGAGTTAGCATGCAAATGTATGCGAGCATGGTTGAAAACAGATCCTGACTGATCTCTGAACAGTTTTTCAATGTAAAATAAACTACATACAGCGGTTCCCATTTCTGTTTTCGAAGTTCATCAGCTGTTTTCTTTCCTGATATTTGGACATTAGTTTGACACCGATACGTCTTTGCATGTCAGATTTTAAAGATCGCTTGGTCTGTATATCATCTGATGTGTACGAGGTCTATTTACAAACATTATGAATCATAAACATCTTAAAGACATCATCTATTTAACATCTAAAATGAGACGTCAGATGTGATAAATACGTCTTTCCAGATGTAAACACACACAACATGGGCATGTGCTATCAGGGAATGTGCTCATTTCCAGTGTTGCCATCAAGACAACACACATCTATCCATCCTTTATAGCAGGGATGTCAAACTCAATTCCTGGAGGGCCGCAGCCCTGCACAGTTTAGTTCCAACCCTGCTTCAACACACTTACTGGTAGGTTTTAAACAAGCCTGAAGGACTCAATTAGTTTGATCAGGTGTGTTTAATTAGGGTTGGAACTAAACTGTGCAGGGCTGCGGCCCTCCAGGAATTGAGTTTGACATCCCTGCTTTATACCATTACTACTTAACGAAAATAAAGTAACATTGCTTCTATACATCATCAATTAGAGAACGTTCACCTCCAAACAATAAACACTGAATTATTATTTACCACTACCATATTTATGAGTTTCTTTAATCTCTTAAACACAAAAATATGTTTGAAACATGCTGAAAACCAGTAACCATTGACTTTCGTAGTAGGAAACAAACACAATGGATGTCAATGGTTACAGGTTTCCAACATTTCAATATATATATATATATATATATATATATATATATATATATATAATATTTTGTGTTTATCAGGACAAAGAAGTCGAGAATGAGTAAATGATGACAGAATTTTCTTATTTTTTGGGGTGAACTGTCCCTTTAAGGCAGGGGTGTCCAAACTCAGTCCTGGAGGGCTGGTGTCCTGCATAGTTTAGCTCCAACTTCCTTCAACACACCTCCCTGGAAGTTTCTAGTATACCTAGAAAGAGCTTGATTAGCTGGTTCAGGTGTGTTTAATTGGGTTTGGAACTAAAACATGCAGGACACCGGCCCTCCAGGAGCGAGTTTGGACACCTCTGCTTTAAGGCCTCAAAACAACCCATGCGAGGCCCTACAGGTCCTTTACAGAACTCTAATATTGTCCGAAGAGCAAGAACAGGTTTAAAAAGGCCAGGAAAAATGTTCTATTTACATCACATGCTGAGTCTAACACAAGCTGAATTCAGTTATAAAACAGAAACCTGATTACTGACTCTTGGTTTTGGAGCAGAATAATGTTTGCTGGCATTTCGGGAGTATGTTGACAGTACATAAATAAAAGAAAATCTCAGCTCTTCTTCACACAGGGTGTTTGAATGTGCTGATATGCCACAGGAAACAGGACGAGAGCATCATCAGCAGTAAAGTGTCTGTTCTGGAACAGTAATTGGGTTCATATTCTACACAACATTTACAATTAGTTTTTCTTTTCCACAAACACATGTTTTGTGAAATAATCTTGGCTCAGGACAGTATGAGGGCTCGGTTTGGGGTGTGAGATTTTAAAGAGCGAAGGTATCGTCTGGCTTTCTCCGTCATGAAGAGCTGATCTTTCGTTCGTCCACAGACAACAGCTTCCCACGCCGCAGACATCTGTCAGAAGAAGAGGAAATTATTAGTTAATGGAGACTTTTTTTTGTCCAATAAAAAACCTCTTTTACCCCTTTTTCAAGATTTAATACAAGTCTTGTGTGTCTCCAGAATGTGTCTGTAAAGTTTCAGCTCAAAATGCCTATCAGGGTATTTATTATACCTTTCTGAATCTGGGATATTTGAGCTGTTAGGACACTGTAGTCATTTTTGTTGCCTGTGCCTTTAATGCAAATGAGCTAGTTCTCCCCGCCCACCGTTCCCACGTGCGTATCAGAGCCATAGAGATTGCTCTGTATAGCCTTCACATGCTGCGACTCACGTAGATAAACAGCACAGCGACAGACAAGAATGAAGCAGATCTCCCTTACTACAGTAAGAACTTCCCCAATGGTTATTTAATGAATTTGTTGTGGAGTTTATTCAAGCCTTTCTGCAATGATGAGTCTCACACACAGCTTTGCACAGGATACACGTTAATATCCAGTGTTAACGTACAAAATAAACCTGATTTATTGCACAAACTGGAACTGAAGCGTCGTCTTTTGTAATCGTACTGATATGCGGCTGTGGTGATGAACTACACCAAATGACAGTCTTTGCTTTATTACAAACATGCACTGATTTAAAATCGTTTTGAACTTGTGAAACTCATTCTCGAGGTGCAGATGATCACAGAGAGCTGAACAGATCTTTTAATCCCGGTTGCTTTGCACAAGTCCTGTCTTGTGGATACGATTATACACGTTACTACAGAGAAATGTTAATACGCGGCTGTCAAACGATTCGTGGGAGGGGGAAACCGCACTACTACATCATGTTGCGGTGGGCCTCAAAATGGGAGGGATTTAGATCCCATTTTAACATCAGGAAATTTAAGGAAAGAGACTGTGTTTCTATTACTCCAGTATGACTGTGGACACACTATACCTGCACACATTTACAAAAGTAGATTTTTATCATAGGTGCGCTTTAAAGTCTTTCTACTGTGGTCTTTTTTAATCTATTGATATTATGTATGGTGACCTTGAGTGTCAAGAAAGGCACCTTTAAATTAAATGCATTATTATTGGTGCTGTCAAAATTATGTGATTAATTTGAAATAACACGTTAAAAAATAAATTAACGCAATTAACACAGTTGTAGTTTTTTTTTTATTTCCTGTTCAATGTGCAAAGAAATATGGATAAGACCAAAGAAGGACTTTTAGAAGGAAAGTTTCAGTATAAAACAATTAATGTCGCATCTTCAGGATATCCAGCGTTTCCTCCAGAGTTTCATGTAATTTCAGGAGTTTCATTTTTAATTTGTCGACTTTAACTGCAGTTCGGCACTTTCATGCAGCAACATATTGCTCCGTAACAATTATTGGATGAGAATGTGAAGTAAGGACTGCTGGAAGAGTGTTGTTTTAATGGAATTTTATACCGCGTGCCGAATGGAAAGGAAAAACCTCTGCATTTTGTGACTCGGTTGTTCCTTTAACAAAAATCTATTAATCTAAATCAAAAATCTATTTACATGGTCGACTCTTAATCAGAGTATTGTCTTAATCATATTAAAATCGGAGTATTGGTGTCCATGTAAATGTACTCAGTGACAGCGCCAGATGATGTCTCAAGCTGTCAAAGACAGCACATTCCTCTGTCTTTAAGTTGATTCCATGTGCCCTCAAATGCGTCATTAAGTTTGACGTGTTGCTCACCGGGTGTGCTGTACTGGGCACATTGTGTGTGTGTGTGTGTGTGTGTGTGTGTGTGTGTGTGTGCGCGCGCGCGTGTTTGCAGGTATGTTGTTTACATGAAGAAATCTGTGTTACAAGTTAAACAACAATTCTGATAAACAATCATATTTTGAATTTAAAAAGTTTCTTTGTCTTGAGTTTACATTAATTTTACATTTGAATAGCCAATATTACAAGTTTCAGTCTTTTAATTGCGATCATTTGCAAAAAAAAAAAAAAAAAAAAAAAAAAAAAAAAAAAAAAAAAAAAGCGTGATTAAATAGTTAATTTTTTTTTATCGATTGACAGCACTATTTATAATATTTTTTTTCACCTACAATTAGACTGATAAAAATGCATCTGGAAACCTAATAAGCACATTAGTTTTTCAGATTTTATTTAGTAAATTGTTTTCCATTATTGTTTATTAACATGAGCTCAATTAAGACAGGGTTTTTATTTAATAACAACTTTCCCATGCTCATTGTCAAATTCCACCCTATTTTTTTTTTGTACAATTTTCAGAAATGAGCAAAAAACTGAAAATTTAACAAAATATAGAAGTAGGCATTACAAGTTATACAGTTGCAATCAGAATTATTTGCCCCCCTTTGATTTTTTTTTCTTTTTTAAATATTTCCCAAATGATGTTTAACAGAGCAAGGAAATGTTCACAGTATGTCTGATAATGTTTTTTCCTCTGGAGAAATTCTTATTTGTTTTATTTCGGCTAGAATAAAAGCAGTTTTTAATTTTTTAAAACCCATTTTAAGGTCAATATTATTAGCCCCTTCAAGCTATATTATTTTTTCGATAGTCTGCAGAACAAACCATCATTATACAATAACTTGCCTAATTACCCTAACCTGCCTAGTTAAGCTAATTAACCTAGTTAAGCCTTTAAATGTCACTTTAAGCTGTATAGAAGTGTCTTGAAGAATATCTAGTCTAATATTATTTACTGTCATCATGGCAAAGATAAAAGAAATCGGTTATTAGAGATGAGTTATTAAAACTATTATGTTTAGAAATGGGTTAAAAAAAATTATCTCCGTTAAAAAGAAATTGGGGAAAAAAATAAACAGGGGGGCTAATAAATCAGGGGGTTGAATAATTCTGATTGCAACTGTATGTATTGCCTAATTTGTTCATTGATTATCTGATTAATTAATTAGAATCTGTTGTGCTTATTCTATATTTGGTAACAGCAACCACAGTAACATTAATAATCTAGATAAAAAAAACAACAACCACCGGTTTGGGTTTGATGTCTGACATTATAAAGCGGCAGAAAACAAAACAATTAAATTAGCCAGGTCTTTTAGGAGTAGCCCAATTTCTGGCATGGCTTTTATTATCTGAAAGATTTTTAAATATCTAACATATCTGATGTTTTCAAACAGAAATAACCCGGTACATGAAGTGGTGCTGTGCAACTTCACCAGAGATCAGCACATGCCTAAAATGATGTCTGGTATGCATAACATGAGCAGAGTGTGATCTACAGTGACTCACAGGCAGTGGAGAGATAGTTTTGGGTGTTGCCGGCACTGGTTTAGAGGCAGGTCCACTTTCATTGGGACCCATAATAAAGCCCTGATCCAGAACATTCTCCTCCTTCACAGCACACGAGGACACTGGAGGCTCCGGCAGCGCTGTCTGAGGCTGTGAATACAGAAAACAAAACACATTTCAATAATACTTCACTCATGCAAAAGCTACATCTGAAGAGTGAGCCAGGCTAAATGCAACACCTATGTGGTTTTCTGTACCTTCTGACTGAGTTTGACTGTGGCTATAATTTGCTGCTTTCGTGCAGCCACACTTTCACTGCAGTCGATGACATCCAGAGCCAAAGATTTACGCACTTTCTTCATAGGAGGTCGATACTGTTGAAGAAGACACAGATCATTCAATATAACAGCAAACCAGAAAAAAAACAAGGAGGATTTATTTGGTTTATTTCATATTAGCAGTAGGTGTCACTGCAAATGCAGTTACAAAATAAAATAGGAGAATAAATAAATGAATGAACGTCTAATCTCTTAAGGCTACACTTGATCAATATTCTAAAGCTTCTAAATGATCATCATAATCAAATGTGTGTGTGAAACCGGACACACAAGATGCATGCAGCTTAGGGTTTAATGTCTGTATGTTATCAGCTCTTTATTGATTTAGTTAGTAATAATTAGGCCCACACGGAATCTGCGCGCGCAGATTTCCGCAGATTTTTAGCCCATCATTAATTCTGTTTATTTACTTGAGTAAATGTGTGTAAATCTGAATTCATTCAGTTTTTTAAATTACACATATTTCACATAATAAGGTTTTAGTTACGAGACTCCCAAAATAATTCCGCAGAAATCCGCAGATTTTTACCAAAATTCTCCGCAGAAACTGCAAAAAACATCTGCAGATTTTGTCTGGCCCTAGTAATAATTCAAGATGAAAACTAACTAGACTGGAGCAACACAGGCTTACTGAACTATCAATACATAATACTTAAACACTTGTGATAATTTTGAAAGTACAGAATTATCACATGAAAGTTTTTTTTTCCAGAACCTTTACTTTCTCTGTTCCTCAGTGCTTTGATTGTCTTCCTCAATTGATTAGAGATGTTTCAGAAGCTTGGGAAGATTTATTGGTTAATTTTTATTATGCTGCGTTCACACTAACGTTTGAACATGTGAAATTCTGTCGTACAGCGCTGCGAAAAGGGGCGGTATTAAACAAGATGATTAGGCATTTAAAAAAAGCAAGCGATTGCTCCATATTTTAAATTTCTGTCCAGAGAGGTCATGTTTTGATCTTCGACTGGTCTCACGCAACCACATGATGCCATTTCGCAGGTCAGACCTCACCAAGCTTGAACTTTCCAATGCAGCTAACTGCGAAACTTGTGTTACCAGTCTGACGCATTCGCGTGCGTATGAATGGAAGTCTATAGGGAGAAAAATCCAGTGTGACCACAGCTTCAGTCTGGTACAGTTATAAAGATATTGTTGATTTACAAGCTATGCAAGGAATTTTTGTCCATGTAAAATATCAGAATCTGCACAAACTAAGGGTGCTTTCACATATGTGGTTCGGTTCATTTGGTCCGGACCAAAGGCAGCAAATGATACATTGTAGCATTTTTCTGCCGTTTTGGGTCCCTTTCACACCACGCTGATTGCTTTGGTCCGAACCAGTTGAAACGAACCAAAATGCAGTCATGTGACAAAATCTACATCACTCACTGGCCAGATGTTATTGAACGCATTTCCTAAACTGCTTTTCAATTGGTCAGAATTCACGTGGAACTACCGCAAATAAACAAACCGGCAGACACACAATGTCGCTGCGCTGGCTGACGCAGTATCCCTGCTCATAGTATACTATGTAGTTTGTATGCATCACTTTAGACAAACTATACATTTCGAGAATGAAGGGCGGCTTATTGTTTTAATGCATTGCAATCGGCGAAAGCATTAGGAGGAGGCGTGAAATAATTGAGCTAAACTGCGACATGGTCATCTTTCGGAAATATCACCAATGATCCATCAGGTAATGTTTCTCTCTCTCTCTCTCTCTCTGTTTAAAACTGTTGGTAAAGCGCTGTCAACAAATATTTTTCCTCCAAACCCCATAAGATAGACAGCGCATCGCACTACGGCAGCTGGATTAGTCCAAAAAGGCGCAGTACTTTTTGCGGTTGGGTCTGTTTTAGTTTGGATCACGTTCTCACCACAAACGAACCGCTCCAGGGTTCGTTTGAAAGCTTTTCAACGTTTTTTTGGTGCGCACCCGAGTACGACTGCTACGTTCTCACCTGCCCAAACGAACCGCACCAAGAGGGAAAACGAACTCTAGTGCGATTCAACCGAACTAAATAAAGGCAGGTGTGAAAGCACCCTAAGTATCATTGTCCTCATTTTGGACCTCTTTTCTTCATACTCAAATTACATATATAATCAGATCTTTTGCATATGCTAATGTGTTTTTCCCCAAAATCAAAGAACACTCTTGAATTATTTCACTATTAATTTATGCATTAATTAAATTTTTGGCGGGAGAAAGTATTTAGGAAAAATACAGTCGTGGAAAAAGTAGGACACCCAATGAAAGCCTGGGTATTTTGTCAGTTTGTTTTTTATTTAATCTCAATTTTAACAATACAGAAAGGTTACGGTAATAGAACTAAACAACTAAAACTAAAGAATTGACTTCAAGATCTGCTGTAAATGTAATCCTACAAAAACGCATATTCTAACCAAAGACTATAGAATACACAAGACGTGCCACTTGTATCTTTTTGAATGGGTGAATGGGGAAAAGTGTAACGGTCAATATGGTGAATAAAGCCCCTCCTACTAGTTCAGGAGCCAATCATCGATCGCTATAGACTGACGATACTCCAGGGGAGGGGCTCAGACCAGGCGCGAGCTTCTGCAGATTTTGTGTGATTCAGACATTTAGAAATAAAACTAAAGAGACAGATGATGTTTAATTTTATTGGTGATTCCTAATATGAAATTTATTCAGCTTGGCAAGCAGAGACTTTGATGTTTCCCCATTCAGACAGAATGCCGGAGCATACTGCCCGAGGTCTTTCAAAAACAGCCACGGAGTGAAAAAGCAGGGGTGTCCAAACTCGGTCCTGGAGGGCCGGTGTCCTGCATAGTTTAGCTCCAACTTCCTTCAACACACCTGCCTGGAGCTTTCTAATATAACTAAAGAGCTTGATTAGCTGGATCAGGTGTGTTTAATTGGGGTTGGAACTAAAATATGAAGGACACCGGCCCTCCAGGACCGAGTATGGGCAGCATTGACTTCAAGGGACTTTGTTCTAACTGAGGAAAACGTTAGGACACCCTCAACCTCAGGCTTTCATAGGGTGTCCTAATCTTTTTTTCCCACATGACTGTAGTTAAAAGCTACACATTTTATTCGATATAGATAAATATTTAACATTTAATAATAAAAGCAGTTAATGGCAGTATTAGTTTTTTTGTGGCATTAAAATTTGCCTCAATTTTGCCTTAACCTCCATAAGTTGATAGATGTATTAATATCCACTATGACTGAGCTGATCTCTTTTCTTCCAGACGTCTTACCACTTGTTTGCGTTTCTTCTCAGCAGGAGCTTCATCTTCTACGATCAGCTCGATTCCTGCTTCACTGCGCAGCACTTCTTTAAGATCCTCCTCCAGATTTGGTGTTGGAGGCTGAAGAAAACCAAATAAAAGTAAAAAATAATTGATGACATGCTGTTAAATTAATATTACACTTGCAACACTAAAAGAAAAAGTTAAAATGACACTGTTTTTACATAAGTCGTCAATTTCTAGTTAATTTCTGGTGAACAGAATGATCAGCTTGAACTGCAAAGCATAAATCGCACTTGTTTTGAAGAGGAGACAAGACTTTAAAGGTGCAGTATGTAAGTTTGACACCCAGTGGTTGAACTTGGTATCGCACTCCTGGATCAAAATAAACACAAGCGCAGGATGCCAGATTGAGTACAGGAGCGAGTGATTTAAACTGTGTTTTAAATAAAAGCAACGACACTCCGATAGAGGGAATATTCTCCATATTAAAAGGAGTTTTGGTTCTAACCAACACCTTGAATTGATATATTAGAAGCGGCTTCTGTTTCTCACAGCTGAACAACAGAAACCTATGACAGTGATCACCTTAGGTAAACCTCGTGTGCTTTATTCAATGCTAAATGTTAACAATGTGAGTTTGAATGCCATTTTACAGGACATTTATTGCCATATACTGAAAGCAGCAGCAGATAGTTCACCTCAGGTCCAAAAAAAAACCATTCTCAAAGCAGAATATCAGACTTCAGCATTGTTTTCCAGTTAAACAAGTATGCTCACTTGGGATGTTTCTTAAATATCTGCACACATATTATAGTATTTTTATGCTTTAGAAGAGTCAAAAACTTACATACAGCACTTTTAATTGAGTTTTCAGTAAATGTTCTCACCAGTGGCCGCAAAGGGCCGTATTTCTCCATGGCGTTTTTAAACGGAGTGGGTGTACGAGGCATCGTGTCCAGATCAGACTTGTGATTTGGTGTGATAAACCTACAATAAAAGGAAACATATACATGTTTAGCGGTGACATCAGAGCTGAATTGCTGTGACAGGGTATAGACAGGAATCAGAGAGTGAAATTCTTTTAAGACCCTTTCCATACATTATAAGACCTCATCGCCACTTTAGGTTTCAACCGGTAACATTGGCAGCATTTTAACTTACAGTACAATGAAGCACAAGAGAATTCATTTTTTTGTATCTGCTATAAAAATGTACAGGCTGAGGGAAAAAAAATAATTATAATACAAAAAAATATATAACATTAGTAGTTAGTGATCTAAAATGGACTGAATATGCTTCATGAAACATACCTGCACTAAACTAAAACATACCGAACAAATGCTAATTGACTCTCTTTCAGCAGGGGGCGCCTATAGAACAGCAGGAATAATGCTGTTGCCTTGATTACTGCTGTAAATAAAGCAGAGTGATGTCAAATCTAGCTGGATTTTATAATTTCATACTCTACGCAGCACACCAATATTCACAGACGTCAGGCATTGTATAATGCAAAACGTAATAACTTGTAAAATAGCATGTAAGATCTTTAATACTTTTTAAAGGCATTTAATTTCTTTAAATTGACTTAGCAACTGAATGCAGAGACGTACAGGGAGTTTTCCTTCTGTGTGAGCGGGGTTTTGTCGCGGTGCAGCGGTGTGGTGACCACGGCTTTCTGACTGCACACAGGAGTGGAGGTGAGGGACGGGTTCTCCAGGTCCAGCGTGTCCTGCTTCGTCCACATATTGAGGAACTATGAAAATAAAAATATAATATTAAAGCCTTTAAATGGAAGCAGTGGAATGTTTCCTAAGGACTTATAGGAAAGTGTTTGCTATAACAATTAGCTATGCAAAATGACAGTCAACGATTAAACACTGATTTAAACAAAGAATAAAAGTAACCATCAAAGAGCCAGTCATATCTGTAATACATTGACCAGTATATGGCAATACATTTATCAGTATATGCACTGTATATGGCACCTTCTTATAATTCTTCACAAGAAGGTAAAAAGAAAAAGAAAACAAGATACAAAGATAAGGTAAAATATGTACAAATTAAAGCTATTTCATTGCTACTTGCAGCTTTAATTTGTATATTGTGGTAACAGGCATTTCAGCAGGTAAATATGGGAGAAACATGCCAGTCATTTATATGTGCTACACTTGCTGCAGCCAGTGGCGATATGACTATAGCTGAACGTTGATCTTTAGTTTAGACATGTTCAGAGGACTTTTAAAGGATCTTTTACATCTCATAATATTTATGCAATGAAGCCTAAATCTGTTAAAAAAAAAAATAATAATAATAATAAAAAAAAGCTTATCAAATAGATATACATTTTTAAGATCTTTGAAATATGGTTAAGACAAAAACTAATTAAGGCCTTACACTTTAATACTATGAAATGTAAGACTTTTAGGATCTGTGGCCACTTTGCTTATGTACTAACATTATCCCAAATGTTTAAAAAAAAAATACTCAGATCTAGTGAAGTAAGCTATTTTAACTTTAAGGGATGACAAGTAGAAAAGACCACAACTCCCATGATTTCACACTCAGTCATGCTGTCATTAAAATACACACAGTCTAGTGGCCAAAATTACATACAGTGTCAAAAACAAAACAAAAAGATTGCAGCTTGAATGATCTGACAGCCATATTAAGCAGTGTTGCAACATTAATATTTGACCATAAATCATTAGCTGTGTCTCCATCCACCTATTTTTATGCACATTTTGTATTAATCGCAAAAAAAATAAAAAATAAACCCCTGGATGGAAAAGCCAATATGTGCATACATTTCGAAAATGCACATAAAAAGATTCCACGCACAACTGAGTAGGATAAACTTTTATCTAATATAAAAATAATGTGTATTAACTACAATGGAAACGCATTTAATGAATACATTTCAGCACGCACATGAAGAAGAAAAATAAATAAATAAATAAGTCATGTGATTTCGCTTCAACAGATACGTAATCTGTTGAAGCGAAATCACATGACTTATTTATTTATTTATTTATTTTTTAACAAAAATGGAGGAAAGTGACAGGTATGTTTGGGTGGACGATGAGCTCCGAACAGTTTTATGGCCCATTTCCACTGACCAATACAGTACGAGTTGATTATAACGTTTGCAGCTGGATACGTGATGGACGGGTGGGAGAAGTGGCGCGTCGTGTGCCTGGCTGCTCTCTTCCTGGAGGATATTGAAGATATCTACCTATTCGGAACTTTGATAACAGGGTTTCTGCTGATGGGCTTATGCGGGGCCCTGGGGTATCGACGACTGATGAAAGCGGTCAGTGCAGCTCAAAACCCCACCAAGCTGACCGGCTTGATTGAAACTATAATAGGCAGATATGCTGCTAATCAGACTGCTGTATTAGACCGCAAATTGGAAAACATCGGGGTGAAATTAGCAGCATTGCAACAAGATTTGGCCAGGACTGGAGACCAGTGACGGACATTAAATATCTGTGAAATTGGCAGGTATTGACCTAAATTTGAAATGCTTTCTTCTCTTTCGGCTCCCAGTGTTTTTCCAGCCAGACGGCCTTGGCTGGAGAAAAACAACTTCTCCCAGATAGCAAGATAAGCAGACGCTCTGAAATTCCTATTTAAAAATGGCGACTTCTTTGTTTTCATCCACCCACTTGTGTATGCACGAGTGACACATCTCTGTAGACCAATAGTATTCAGCTGCACGTCTAGATCCGCAAAGGGCACTAAAAAAGTTGTATGGTACGGTTCGCTTTTTGATACCTTTTGACAGTGGAAATAGCCATAAAAGCGTACCGAACCACTCAGTGGAAATGGATCATGAAATGTTAAATACGAGAAAGAAGTGACAATGGAAAACATCAGTGGAAAGTGAAAATCGAAGAAGTGCGAGCGGAAATGATATCCTGCCTCCAAAAACAAGATGACATGACTGCGCTCAATGGGTTTCGTCAACTAAGACGCAACTAAATTATTATATACGAAAAAGGCCTTCTCCTAACACAGCAACTTTCATTTTTCTTTTGATATTGGGTGCCAGTTTATCAGGAAGTGATGATTTTGTTCTCTTGAACTTGTTGAATGGAAATGCATACATTTAATTTGCACCTTTGGATGGAAACATGGCTAGTGCTGTGCTGTGTTTTCGCACCTGTGAGGGAGAGAAGGGCAGGATTTTGACCGGCGTGCTCTTCGGGGTCATAGAGTCGTTAGGGTCAGGCGAGAGGGCGATGCGGCGGCGGCTGCGCCGGCTCAGGATGGATGGAGGAGTGGCTCCGCCGGGCGAGATGGGGATCAGCTCTCCTTTACTGCCCTTGCTGAGCTCCTGCAGAGCACTGCCCTCCAGACGAAACTGCAGCAGCTCCGAACTCTGGCTCTCCTCCGGCAGGTCAAAGTCCGACATCGTACACCAGCCCTCCAGATCCTGCACAGACATACAAACACTCTGATCAGTCCAATACTAACTTAAGAGTCCTACAAAGTAGGCCTGCACAATATATCGTTTCAGCATCGATATCGCAATGTGTGTACTCGCAATAGACCTTTTAAGAAGACTGTTATGACGTGTTTAACAGTCATCAGCATCTTAATTCCTTTAAAAAATGTTATATTTAATTTCTTTTTAGACGTATGAACATTTATACGTATAATATCATCTTCATATTAAATTGAAAATATGAGTTACCACTTATGTGAGGTGTTTGTAATGCAATGCAGGACAGTAAATCTGACATTATTCTCTCTTCTGGCTGCCATTATTAGTCTCACACCATCGTGGAGTTTTTGTTGAAAGATTGATTTGTTGTACTCTCCCATTCACTGTGCTCTAAGTTTACCAACTATGATGGCTGGGAAACCCGCAAATGTGAAAAGGCTCCGTAATATCACTTATCGAAATCATTTCTGTAACAGTACAGGGCGCACAACACAAATTACTTATTGTGATTCTAATAGTGATTTGCTGATGATTGATCTGGCTTAACTCACCCCATCCATCAGCTCCATCACCTCCTTCAGTGTAGGAGCCGCTGACGGAGACAGAAACCCAGAGCTGTCCATCACCCACGTGGACACGTTGGAGTCTCCGCCTTCACTTTTGGGGCTCGTCGAAGCTTTGGGGGTTTTGGGAGAAGATGTTTTTTGTGAAGGAGCGGTGGCTTTCTCTTCAGGTTCCTGACAACAAACAAGGCTATATATCGATTTGGGATGATCCAAAAGAAAAGAAATTTGGGCTGATACCAATACATATTTTAATTTAAAAAAAAAAACCCAGTTCCGATACCAATATTTGTCAATTACATACAGCTCTCTCAATTAAAGTACAGCAGTCAACATTTGAAGTGGATCAAAAAAAGTTCATGAACATAGCCTAAAATTACTGAACAACACCCATTCTTGTCTGTTGATTACTTTAGTTTTACTGAACAAGGATTGGATCAATTTAACATTTAACTTCTTAACATTTTAAGAGGGACAAGATACAATATGATAACCTTCAATGGTGCCATTCAATTTTTGCTAGTCAATATTAGCAAGGAATATACAGTGGGTATGGAAAGTATTCAGACCCCCTTACATTCTTCACTCTTTGTTATATTGCAATCATTTGCTAAAATCATTTAATTATTTTCCTCGTTAATGTACACACAGCACACCATATTGACAGAAAAAAAAAACACATTCTTAAATGGCCCAGCCAGAGCCCTGACTTAAACCCAATTGAGCATCTCTGGAGAGACCTAAAAACGGCTGTCCACCAAAGTTTACCTTCCAACCTGACAGAACTGGTGAGGATCTGCAAAGAGGAAAGGTATATGTATGCATATATATTTTTTTTATTTAATCCCATGTCAGCAACCAAAGCTATTTTCATGGCAGGAACATTTAAATAATAAATATACTATTTAAAATAAATCAACAAACAAATGAATACATAAATTAAATAAGATGTTTAGTGTTAATACATGATGAAAATTCTAAAATCTTTTCTGGTGTCACTTTGCAGTCCAGTAAAATGTGTTTTATAGTAGGGGGGATTGTGCAGTACTAACACGGAGTAGGGTCTTCACCTTGGAGCAAAAAACCATGGGTTAGTCTTGTATGTCCAATACGACATCTGGTAAAATCTGGTCTTAAAATTCTGTGTGAGATCTCAGGTTGGATTTCATATAATTTATTATTTTCCCATTTATCCCACTCCTCTTGCCACTTGTTTGAAATGTAAACATTAATAAAAGGACTCATCTCTGATGGAGGAATTTAAGGAGGAAAGGCAGAGGATGCCCAAATCCAGGTGTGAAAAACTTGCTGCATCTTTCCCAAAAAGACTATTAGATCAAAAGGGTCTACTAAATACTGAGGAAAGGGTCTGAATCCACAGGAACGTGAAATTTCAGTTTGTTTGTTTTTATAAATCTGCAAAAATGTCAACAGTTCAGTGTTTGTCTGTCAATATGAGAGAAAAAAATTAACAAATGATTTTAGCAAATGGCTGCAATATAGCACAGAGTGAAAAAATTAAGGGGGTCTGAATACTTTCCATACCCACTGTACTTAATAAACCTAACAAAAAAAATAAACCAATTTACATAACATTTTACAGAGATACAACTATTTGAAAATCTACAATTTGAGAGTTTAAAAAAAAAAATTAAATCCTAAAAAAAAAAAAAAAAAAAAAAAAAAAAATCACCATTAAAGAGGTCTAATTTAAGTTCTTTGCAATGCATATCACTAAACAAGAATTATGTTTAGCTATATTTATGCTAGGACATTCACAAAATGTCTTCATGGAACACTTAATATTCAAATAATAGTCCCACTAGATATTAAGTGTCGCTTATACCTGTGAACTTACATGGTAATTAGATGTGTAAGTAGTATGTAACTACAGTGTATGTACACACTGGTACAGAGTATTTACTTGTGTATTACTGGTGTAACTACACTCATGTAACAACCCACTGAATAGTATGTGTAAGTACAAATGTGTAACAGGACATTGGTAACAGTAGGAAAGTACACATCTGTAACAAGAATTATGTAAGTGCATTGTGTAACAACAATATGTACTTGCAGATGTTTTCCCACTTCCACACCTGTTTGCAGATCATGTACTTGTGAACACTGTATGGCTGCATTAGAAGGTTTCACCTTGTGATACAAGTGTACTTGCATGGTAAATCCACAGGATCCACTCAATATAAAGTGTAAAATGGTCACAAATTACTGTTCATACATATTATTCATTTTCTTTTCGGCTTAGATGGGTTGCAGCTGGAAGGGCATTCACTGTGTAAAACATATGCTGGATAAGTTGGCGGTTCATTCCGCTGTGGCGACCCCAGATTAATAAAGGGACTAGGCCGAAACGAAAATGAATTTTGTTTTAAACTTTATATTGTGGACTGTTCCTGTGGAGTTACCATGTAACTACACTGTTATTAAAGTGTTGCATAGAAGATATTTCTACAAGTTACACAGTAATTTGTGACCATTTTACACTTTATATTAAGTGGACAGTTCCTGATGAGTTACCATGCAAGTACACTGGTATCACAAGGTGAAACCTTCTAATGCTGCATTAGTTCTGCCATACAGTGTTCACAAGTACATGATCTGCAAACAGGTGTGGAAGTGGGAAAACATCTGCAAGTACATATTGTTGTTACACAATGCACTTACATAATTCTTGTTACAGATGTGTACTTTCCTACTGTTGTTACCAATGTCCTGTTACACATTTGTACTTACACATACTATTCAGTGGGTTGTTACATGAGTGTAGTTACACCAGTAATACAAAAGTAAATACTATGTAAACGTGTGTACATACACTGTAGTTACATACTACTTACACATCTAATTACCATGTAAGTTCACAGGTATAAGCGACAATATAAAGTGGGACCCAAATGGGTCGTGCCATTAAAACTCATGCAATGTGTTTCTGGCTTTTCCCACAAATACACCTGTGCAACTTGGGGTGGGGTGGTTGTTAAGAATGACCTGCAGTAATATGCATGCGGCTAATATAGTTTTAATGTGGTTGTACTGCTAAGTGTTGCTATTATGTGATTGTAGTATAGTTGTACTTATGTTACCAGTGTTAAAGACTAATTTCCTTTCTGTGCCAAGCCAACTTAAGAATTTTTACTGTAATTAAAAGCAGAACAGGTCCTCGTTATACCTGTTTTGAGCATTCGACAGGCAGTTCTTCACTGGCTGCATCACAGGAAATTTCCACCTGCAAAACACAAACCAGCAGTGAAATCCAAGCCTTCCCATTGGGTAATAAGGTTAGTCACTAGGCCTGTCACAATAATCAATATATCGACTTATCGTGCAATACATGGACACGACCTAGATCATGTTTGGTGACCCAAAATCAATCATCCATCAAGTTTAGATAAAAAATTAACTCCAATATTTTAGCTTCCGTCGTCTCATCTTATCTCCACTGAAATGGTCAGCAGGAAACTCTTTTACAAACAATGTCTACAAGTGTACTAACAAATTATCCTGAAAACTACTGACAGTTTAAGAAAAAAAAAGCCGGTATACTCTTTTACATGTCATTTTTTAATCCTTTGAATGAGTTTACGCTTATTTATATGCTGTTGTATAATCAGTTAATATAATAACAGGCATAAATTGGTCTTAAAATGACAATATCATCACGCAGTTAATTCTAATATATCACACAACAGAAATGCCTTCTGGTCTATTGGTGATAAAGTGATGCTGTTGTCTGACCTCTTCAGACAGCAGCTCTTCAGTGTCCGTCTGCTGGAGCACGTGCAGTGTAGTGTCCACACCAGAGTAAAACCCCGTCTCTACTTTACGCTTGATGGTGGAGTTCCAGTGGTTTTTCACAGCATTGTCCGTTCTGTGGAAAAGAAGAACACACACTTAAAATAATGATACATGACATACAGTTGCAATCAGAATTATTGAACCCCCTTTGATTTTTTTTTCCCTTTTTTAAATATTTCCCAAATGATGTTTAACAGAGCAAAGAAATTTTCACAGTATGTCTGATAATATTTTTTCTTCTGGAGAAAGTCTTAATTGTTTTATTTCGGCTAGAATAAAAGCAGTTTTTAATTTTTTAAAACCCATTTTAAGGTCAATATTATCAGCCCCTTTTAGCTATATATTTTTTCAATAGTCTACAGAACAAACCATCATTATACAATAACTTGCCTAATTACCCTAACCTGCCTAGTTACCCTAATTAAGCCTTTAAATGTCACTTTAAGCTGTATAGAAGTGTCTTGAAGAATATCTAGTAAAATATTATTTACGGTCATCATGGCAAAGATAAAATAAATCAGCTATTAGAGATGAGTTATTAAAACTATTATGATTAGAAATGTGTTGAAAAAATCTTCCCTCCGTTAAACAGAAATTGGGGAAAAAAATAAACAGAGGGGCGAATAATTCAGGGCGTTGAATAATTCTGATTGCAACTGTATCTTGTATGGAAGAAAATAAAAAGCCTGTCGATTCATATGCTCTATTGTTTATTTTGTGATGTTGTAAAATATATTGTTTGATCATTTGGATGACTATATTCTTAAACTCCACAACGAAGATACAGAGAGAAACAGAAGTAACACCACGGAGGGAATGCTGCAAGCTTCAAAGTATTTTGCTTTTTGTTTAGGAATATTATATGCTGGGCCTGAAATTAATTATTAGTTTTTGATACAGTGTTTTACATTGCATTAATATTTATTTTATAATTCTACAATCTTCTATATCTGAAAGCACCAAAAAACATGCCGATAACAAATCCTTAGTCCTGACTGGCTGAACATATGTTTTGTTTTTCAAAAAATTCTTACCAAAACATTATTGGACTTGGGAGTCACAGCTAATATTTACATTATCTTAGTAATATCTGCTACACCAAGGTTTTTCCGCTACATTAATTCCTCCATGGCGGGCGCCACACCAAAATTCATCTAAATTACAGCTTCTCATTCAAAACATCCTTTTTTTTTTTTTTTTTTTAAATAGCGGGTTATAATCGCACCAAAAAGCATTAAAAGGTAAGTGAATTATAACAGCGCAAACTTTTCTATTACAGTGCTGTGCGTTATTTGTTTAACCCTTTAAGGTGACATGCTGACTGACTGATAGGTGCGTGAGGCCAGCAAACCCGACGTAGCTTTCAGTTAAGATGAACACAGTTTCCATAATTATACTTTATAGATAAAGGTCTATGGTTCTGCATACAATGACTTTATCTTGCTGGAGTTTATAGCCGTTTCACTTTACTTCAGGACGCATCAATGGCGCTCTGTAGGTCTATTGGAGACATTCATAAATATTCCTAGCAAATCTAATAAATGTTGGATCGCACTTCAGCAGTGTTTATTTGAGAGCACACCGCACAAGAAACTCTGCGCTTGAGCAGCGTATATTTGAGGCCGTGCAAGAAGTTTTGTGCACGAACAGAGGAAATCGGCGCGCAAGCAGAGATACACATGCTCGTATTACATGAATGCGATCTCGACTTAATACTGCACTCACGACATTTGTCATTGAAATAACGCAGTAGGTAGATCTGTCTAAAAGGCCTGCTGCCACAGCTGGAAAAATGCTAGAAGAAACACTGTACACGGTTTTAGAGATGTCATTGATTTATGACTATTAGAACAGTTATTTCTATACCAGTACCCTCATATGTTTGGATTCTTCCTTATATATATGGATCTCATTTCTCAAAAACGACTGATTATCAAATAGAAAGGTTTTTTTGCTTTAGTTTTTACAATTTTGTCTGAAAACTGCTCCATTAAAAAAAGTTATATACATTTTCTGGCTTTAAAGGAATCAAAATGTGTGTGTTTTCAGACAAAACAACACACACTAGTTAACTATAAGAACAGATAATGTTGCATTTGGCTAAACTCGTCAGTGTGTTTCACCTTCCAGGCAGCAGTTTTGCGATCTCCGCCCAGCGGTTTCCCAGTACGCGGTGGGCCTTGTAGATGATCAGATCTTCCTCCGGGGTCCAGGAAGACTTCTTGACGTCAGGATTGAGGTGGTTGTGCCAGCGTTCTCTGCACTGCTTTCCCAGACGCCCCTTCAGGTGTTTGGCCACCGTCGCCCATTGCTTGTTGCCGTATTTTTTCACCAGCTCGATCACCTGCACACACACAACAACACATGTATGAGAATGCAGAATACACACTTTTTCACCTGTACAATCACACAGATATTCTGACTGCCGGGATCGCTGCTTATTGAATTACTGAGAGAATTCTCATTTGTAAGGCCCTAAGAAAAAAGTATTTAATTTTATAATTAAAACATTATATACATTTATATTTTATAAATTTCCTAGATTTCATTTATATAGTTAAAAGGACATTTCACCCAAAACTGAAAATTCTGTCATCAATTACTTACCCTTTACTTGTTTAATAAGTTTCTTAAGATGTTTTGAAAAATGTTGGAAACTTGTAACCATGGACTTCCATAGTAGGAAAAACAAATACAATGGAAGTGAATGGTTACAGGTCTTCAGTTTTATTCAAAATATCTTATTATTATGTTATAATATATTACCATTATGTGCTCAACTAAAACTCAAGAAACTCAAAGGTTTAGAACCACCTGAGGGAGAAATTTTCATTTTTGGGTGAACTGTCCCTTTAAATGTTCTTGCCCAGAAATTGTAATAGTAAATACTCATTGCAAAATTATTTAAACAACAATTATATTGAGCTTTTATATTTACAGACCCTAGCACTTTGCTGCTTATTATTATTATTATAATAATAATATTATAATAATACATCTTTTAATCGATTTAGTCACATTTAGGTCATGCATATACTTTAAATATATAAAAAAAAAAAAAAAAGAAGTAAATATTATACTGTAAATATCTAAAATATTAAGTATTTGATAATTGACAACTGTGAAAAATAAACTGGTCAAACTTGAAATAATAAAATCAAAGTAGGACTGCAAAAAAACTGAATAATATATAATATTCATAATAATAATAATGATGATAAAGTGATAGTCTGTAAATATTAAAGATTAAAAAAATAATTAAATAGTAATAATTTATTACTAATTAATTCATTAGTAATAAGTAGGCCCACACAGAATATGCTCACGCAGAAATCTGCAGATTTTTAGCCCATTATTGAGTCTATTTATTTACTTGTGTGTAAATTTACATTTATTCTGTTTTTTTTTATTAATTTCACTGATAGTATTGTGATATAATAACAATAACAGTAATATTAAAATGTTCATATGATTTATTTACAATACAGTTTGCAAAGTAATATTTTCTGTCTTTTAGTAGATCTATTATTATACGAGACTTGCTTTGTTTACCAAATAAGTGGATCTAATTGGATTTGCATTGTAAACATTAAATAAAAGTTAAAAAGGTATTATTTTATATTTCAAATATTCAGTTTTTTAGTTACGATACTCCTAAAATCATTCTGAATAAATATGCAGATTTCTTACAAAATTCTCAGCAGAAATAGCAAAAAATGTCTGGTAGATTCTGTCTGGCCCTAATAATAAGTAAATACATCTTTTTCTACAATGTGTAAATCATAAGGGTGCTATATTCATATATCAGGCCACAAACTTTAATTTACATAATAGAATAGAACAGAATAACATATACACTACAAAAAATAGGTGGTGATATGATCCATTATTTCCCCTGTTGCCTCTACATTTTACCTTCTCGTCCTCCTCCTTGGTCCAGGGTCCTTTGACAAGATCAGGATCCAAAACCTTGAACCAGCGATGCTGACACTGATGCTCCGATCGATTCTTCAACAACAAACACACTCTTACAGCATGTCAACATTAATTAGACACTCAAATGTTTAACAGATCAAAGCAAAAATAACGTCTGATGAACGTTTTCTGAATCCATGACCAAAGTAAACACACTTACAGGTAAAAAGCCAGCGATGTATTTCCAGTCATTTGATCCAACGTTTAGCACCAGTTTACGCAGCTTATCATCCTGGGAAATGCCAATGAACATATGAAATTGAAGATATGCAATATTTATTTATGTTTTAATGCCATATCAGCAGCATTGGCTATATTCATGACAAAACCTATACTAAAAATACAATATATAACATGCAATCATATCAGTTTTTTAATAAATATTCATTGTACAAAAATCAACAAAACTGAAAAGAGTCATATATAATCTTTTAGTCTGATTAATGATATTCTAAAATTGCTCCACCTGTTTAAACATTTCCTGAATAAGAACGTTCTCTAATATCACGTAAAAATACACAAACTATTCAAATGTTTTAATCGCCAATATATTCATGCACAAGTCACAAATAGTTTTTTTTGTTTTCTCCGCTGCATAAAACATATGCTGGATGAGTTGTCAGTTCATCCCGCTGTGGTGACCCCTGATAAATAATGGACTAAGCCAAAGGAAAATGAATGAATGAATGAGTGTGTAAGTGTCATGTCTATTTTCAAAATGTTAATTATTTCTTCCATTTACAAATGGATTCACTTCATCCCGTCCCGTTTGCCATTTCTCATTAATATACAGATTCAAAAGATGTGTAATAGACAAAAAAAAAAAAACAAATAAAATTGAAGTCAATGGTTGCAGGTTTTCAACATTTTTCAAAATATCTTCTTTTGTGCTCAAGAGAGAAACCTAACAAATAAAGGTTGAGTAAATGACAGAATTATAATTTCTTGGTGAACTATCCCTTTAAATTGAGTCTTTTAAAATGCCATCAAATTACTGTTGGTCTAAATATGCATGATGACAATCTGACAATTAAACTACTGTTATCCTCAATGGCATTTTAGTGGGTGTCTTCTGTAAATCATTGCAAAAAAGATAAAAAGGATCAGTCATAATTTTCGCTTAGGAAAAAAAACAATAAAAACACATTGTTTATTAATGTGAAAAACGTTAAATATGCTTTTACGTGATTGTTTTGATTGAGGTAAAGTCGTTTTATATTCGCACATTCGAACTTTATCCTTAATATCATTTCAGAAAAGTAATATTTGCAAAATCTAAATCGGGAAATCATATTAGCAGCTAACGACTATCGAAGTACAACATTATTGACAGTCAATTAAATAGTCCTAATGTTGTTTTGAATTCATATTTAAATGCTATTTCAGACCCAATATTCAAATCAGCGTGTAAACAATACAGGGACCATTAAATGACCGAACGTGTGAATATAAAACCAACTTTACCCCAATACAACTTATGACATGCTCCCTATATTGTTTACCAAGGTACTTTGAATATGCAATCTGAAATCACATGCAAATATGACTTCAAAACAACATTAGTACTATTTATTCGACTGTGAACAATGTTGTACTTTGATAATCATTTGCTGCTGAGGTAAAGTGGGTTTTATATTCACAAATTCAGACTTTCTCCTTAATAATATGATATCAGAAATGTATTCTTTGCTAATTCTAAATGGTGAAATCATATTCAATTTCAATTGTTTATTGTCATGTGCACAGTAAGAAAACACGTTTCCCTGTACAATGAAATTCTTACTTTGCCGTCCACAGTGAAGTTATACACATAACATACACATCATACACGACGTACACATACATACACAAAAGTGACGGAAGTATAATTATGAAATGAATGTAAATAATATATAATACTGATTGTCGAGTATGTAAACAATGTGTAGAGGTTTTTAAGTTTTTTTTTTTTGCTTATTGTGCAAAAATAAAGTGCCTAGTGCAATCGGCTTATATGCAACAACAGTATAATGGCTGTAGTAGATTTAGTGCAATTGCATTCGTTAATAGTGCAAACTGGGATGAAGAGTAAAGTGTGCTACTGGGAACAGAACGAAACTGTTTGTGTCCACTGATTATGCGTTTAAAAGTCTGATAGTTGCTGGGAAAAAAAGAGTTCTTGAGTCTGGCAGTCCTGCATCTCACACTCCTGTACCTCCGCCCTGAGGGCAGAAGTGTGAATAATCTGTGTTGTGGATGTGTGGGGTCTTTCAGGATGGAGGCAGCAGCAAAAGACTATCAAAGTACATTATTCACAGTCAAATAAATAGTGCTAATGTTGCTTTGAAGTCATATTTACATGTGACTTCAGACCGAATACTCAAAGTACCATGAGAAACGATATAGGTAGCATGTCAATGCAACGAGTGTGTGAATATAAAACCTCAATAAACAACTTACCCCAATATTGTTTTGATTCTGCAATTAGAGAAATGTGTTTACCTCCTCTTGTGTCCACTTGACTTTCACCTTCCCACAATCTCTCTGGTCAGCTACATCAGAGTCTGTGTCCTGACATAAGGTCTCCTCCTCATCCTCACTGCAACACACACACACACATACACGTTAAACAACACTGACCTAAGATCAGCAAACACTGTCTGACACCATTTATCAGGGCCCTGTGTTTGCTAAACAATGTTCATTAACACCAGTGGAAGAAAACAACACTTTTACGACATAACAGTTCACAAAATAATACTTTAACCCCCTTAAATGTGCTTTGTATAATTAAATTAAAATATGATAAACATTCAGAGCTAATATCTCGAGCTATTAGCAGCTCGGCTAACATTAACAACCCTTGTCATCAAAGTATAAAGCACTTTTCTCTGTCTTTAAGCTAAAGGTACAACTTATAAGTTTGTGATGCTGAATAACATTGTAAATCTAACTTTGTGAATATCTTTATTATGCTAAAACTGTAGTAGTTCCGTGTTTATCAGCTCTCTTTGTGCTATTAGGCGGGGTTCAATGGATCATTCACAAACTTACTGTCAATAATCACCACATGTATAGTTAGGTCAGTATGCTGGATACACTTCTGAGTCTCATTTCTAGCCCTAAAGTAAATCTCCATTACACATGAACAATAAACATGTACGAATAATAAACTTAGTGTACTTACCCGCGCGCCCACCAAGACATTTCCCTGATGTTTGATCAAAATACGCCAATAACACAGACCTTTATGAGGACACACTGAGTCTCGAACACACACATAAACTCATGCGTGATGCTAATTAGACAGTCGATCAAATTAAGTAAAGAGTTTCATTAAAATGCGCACAAGAGCTCGCAGCTAAACATCCACTACTGCGCGCCCAAGTTTCTATCTCGCGCTTCTTTTTCTCGTCCATTCCCGCGAGTGACGTAAAGCCAACACACAGGCTGAACGTCACGCGCAAATGCGTGCGCGCGCGTAACATACACGGACGCGCATTTGGTCGAAATATACCCAATTAATACGTTGATGCATGCATTTTCCATATATTACAGATTTATCCCTTTAATAGCCTACATCCTCAAGGCTAACTTATATAGTAGCCCCAAGGTTAGCAATATAACAAATATTGTGAGCATTGAGGCTAACATAGAAGTTAGCATTGAGGATGTAGGCTATTAAAGAGATAGTTCACCCCAAAATGAAAATGTACTCGCTATTTACTCAACCTCAGATGGTTTAAAACCTTTTATGAGTATTGTTGAACACAAAAGAAGATATTCTGATATACATTGACTTCCATATATGAAAAATAAATACAATAGAAGTCAATGGTTAATAATAATTAAACTAAACTGATTGACGATCGATGATTTTGCGTGAACTGCCCCTTTAATAGCCTATTACTAGTATTTCTGACACTCCGTTTAAAAACTTAATTACTAAAAGTCGTAAAAAACACGATATGTAATAATTAAACTTTAACGTTTAAAGTATGACATTAAGTATAAAATGTCTTAAATTACCAAAGAGTGTTGTTAAAATTATGAATATGTGGTTTCGTTCAGATTGCGATTTTTGTTTTACAAAATGGCGATCAAACTCAGAGCAAAAATTCATACCTAAACTTTTGGGAAAGGTTTATATCTGCACTAAAATGACAAATATGATCAAATATTGTGATTATGGACGTGTTTAGTGTATTTATCAACTGAAAAGATCCCCTTTTCCCAAAAGCCTGAAGAGCTAATGAGCTAAATGAGCTAACCATGCTCAGCTATAAATACAAGCTGAGTCTAATTAACGCCACACATTCCTAATGGACGCAGGACGGGACAGACCTGGTAAAAACACACACATGTATAAATAATGTAGAATTTTTAGCTGTAATATTTGCTATAATAAGCTGCAAACACATTTAACAGAACTCTTACTGGTGCAGGTATTGCTTAAAAATGCTTGATTTTTAATCTAGTGTTTAAAAGGGCTGAGATTTTGGATAATGTGCTCTATATAATGTTACTAAATAGGTAATTATGTGTTTATATTTGCTCTGGATAAAATGGAAATTCTGGGGTCTGGAATGCGCTTATGATCTCCATGTTTTTACTTAATTTTATTATTATTTTTTACCTGCACCCTTTGCTTAAACAGTGGGAGAAGACCAAATGCATGGGGGATTACTGCTTTGAGTGAAAAATGCATGAAATTAAAATAAATATACATTTAAGGGGGATGATGACATATTTAAGATGCAAGTAAATGATTTAATAGAGTACATAACCGCACGCTTGGGGCAAACATGCCATCAAAAAACTTTCCTTAGAGAATACTATAGCATCTGATATAATGTGAAGTATGCATATGTAAGTAAATAGTGTAATATACACTTGTGAAGTTCTCGAATTCACCTTGAATGTGCTTGGGGAAAAAAACACTTAAAGAAATAGTTCACCCAAAAATTAAACTTTACTCCGTTACTCTCCCTCAAGTGGTTCCTCAAGTTGAACACAAAAGAATATTTTGAAGAAAGCTGAAAACTGGTGACCACTGACTTCCATAGTATTTGTTTTTCCTACTATGGAAGTCAGTGGTTGCACGTTTTCAACATTCTTCAAAATGTCTTCTTTTGTGTTAAACAAGAAACTCAAACATTTGAAACAGAGTAAATGACCATTTTCATATTTTGTGAACTACTCCTTTTAAATTTGACATTTAAAGGGTCAAGTTAAATTAACAAAGTCTGTTGTTAAAATTATGAATATGCACCGGACGTTTAGTTCAGATTGCGATTATTGTTTTACAAAATGGTGAAAAATGCATGAAATTAAAATTAATATACATTTTAAGATGCAAGTAAATGATTTAAACGAGTACATGACAGCATGTTTTGGTTAGCTTGGGGCAAACATGCCATCAAAAAAAAAAAAAAAAAAACTTTCCTTAGAGAATACTATAGCATCTGATATAATGGGAAGTATGCATATGTAAGCAACTAGTGTAATATACACTTGTGAAGTTCTCAAATTCACCTTGAATGTGCTTGGAAAAAGAACACTTAAAGGAATAGTTCACCCAAAAATTAAACTTCACTCATTTACTCTCCCTCAAGTGGTTCCAAACCTTTAGGTTTCTTCTGTTGAACACAAAAGAAGATATTTTGAAGAAAGCAGAAAACCAATAACCATTAACGTCCATGAAGACAAATACTATGGAAGTCAGTGGCTGCAGGTTTTCAACATTCTTCAAAATGTCTTTTATGTTCAACAGAAGAGACTCAAAGATTTGAAACCGACAAAGATTTGAAAAATGACAATTTTTTGTGAACTACCACTTTAAATTTGACATTGAAAGGGTAAAATTATGGGACAATGTAGTATTTCTGACACCTTTTAAAAATGTAATTACGAAAAGTCAATTCAGTTCATAAAAAAACACAAACTTGAAGGTTTAAAGTATGACATCAAATTATAAAATCTTAAATTAGCAAAGAGTGTTAAAATTATGAATATGTACCAGGAGATTCGTTTAGATTGCAAATTTTATTTATTTATTTTTTTTAAACAAAATGTCATCAAAATGGTCATTTGAAAGGGTCAAGTTATGGGAAAACTTAGAGAAGTGCAATTGGAACACAGTGATAGTTCACCCCAAAATTGAAGATGTACTCACTCAAATGGTTCCATTACTTTATTCTTTTGCACACTAAACGCATTCTGAAGAAAGCTGGAAAGTCGATGGTTATAGGTTTCCAACATTCTTCAAAATATCCTCTTGTGTTTAACAGAACAAAAACAATGGTTTGACACCTATAAAATGAGCAAATGATGACTGTTTTGATTTCTGGGTGAACTGTCCCATTAAATTTCACATTGAAAAAGTAAAATTCTGGAAAATGTAAAGTGTAATTAGGAAAAATGCATAAATTTGACTTGATAATAAAATGACAATATAAATTGTATAAACCCTGTTGATTTCAGAGCTAGCCAGAAGCTATGAGGGCCCGTCGTGGTCTGACTTTGACCAAGGTTTTTGCACAGACCAGAGTCTCTCCATATCGACAGCTTCCTCCGACGGGCTCCTGAAACCAAACAAAGGCATCGTTCTGGAGTATTCCGAGCCCAATCCTGCGGTCCCTCCATCTTTAAACTTCTCCACGGGTCTCCTCTCTCCACTGGCGGCCCTCAGTAAAGCTATTTCTCCAGGAAACGTCATGAACGCCGCGCTGAAGAGCCCAGTGGAAGGTAAATCCTCCACGCCCTATGAGAGAATGCGCTTCCAGAAACCCATCCTGGGGAACTCGCTGGACCTCTCCTGTGTGGATCTGACCACCTCGCACCCTTGCTGGGAGGTGTCTCTGGTGAAGGCTATACTAGAGAGCCCAAAGTCCTGTTTGGAGTCCACATGGAGCCCCATAAACCCAGCTGCAGCTCCTGAAGCCTCGAATGTGTGGTCGGGAGGAGTTTCAGAGGATCTGCAGAAGTCCTGGAGGGAGATGATCGGTCAGTCTGCGGTGATGCCGGAGCTCAGGGAGGAGCAGAGCGCATCTGACTTGGCCATTTGACGGATGTGCTGTTTAATGCATGCTGCATGTGTGTGTTTAATGCAAGAAAATATTTCGGTGATGAATTTGTTCTTTTTTTTTTAAAGGGACAGTTCACCCAATAATGAACATTTCTCACCATTTACTCAAGCGACTATAAACCTCTGTTGAACACCAAAAGATGATATTTTGAAGAATGTTGGAAAAAAGACAACCATAGAAGGAACAAAAGAAGATGCTATGGAGATCAATGGCTGCTGCTTTCAGCATTTTCCAGTATATCTTCTTATGTGTTCAATATAAGAAACTGGTTTTGAACAAGTGGAGTAAATGACAATTTAAATTAGAACTGTACCTTTTAATATGCTAATGGAGTTTGTTAATATGTTTATTACAAGTGTATTTATATGCAAATGTTTCTCATTAAAGAAAATAAATATTTTTAAGTTGCACTAATACTGCTTCAGTTTTTAAGGAGATACTATGAAACATGCAACCAGAGGGGAGGGGGTTAAATGCCACAAAGCAGTTACTCCATATTGGTGATGAATATGATCTTCATTAAAGGGACCGTTCACCCAAAAATAAACATTTCTCACCATTTACTCAAGCAGTTGTAAGCATTTATGAGTTTGTCTTCTGTTGAACACGAAACAAGATATTCTGAAGAATGTTTGGGGGGGAATAAAAGCAGCTGTTTACGTCCAACACCATTTCCCCCCACAGCATTTTCAGGATATCTTTTTAACAAACCTAAACTGGTTTTGGACGAGTGCAGGAGTAAAAATAAATGACAATTCATATTTTTAGGTGAACTGTTTCTTTATTATTTCCCAGTGATGGGTTGCAGCTGGAAGGGCATCCGCTGCGTAAAACATATCGTCACCTTAGAATTATAAGGTTCTGTCTGACATTTTTGTCAAAATTGAGTTATTGACATTCTTATTAAAAGACAACTTATTTACATTATGGGATGTTTTTTTTATAAGTTGTTTACATTTTAAGACGTTTTATTTAAAAAAAACAAATGTTACACACACACTGTTTGCTATGGAATGCAAAAACTTTGAAGCTCAATATCTCAAAATCATTCAGAACGCAGATAGAATCTGGATAAGTTGGCGGTTCATTCCGCTGTTGGACCCCTAGATTAATAAAGGTACTAAGCCGAAAAGAAAATGAATGAATGTTTCTTTAATATGCTAATGAATTCGTTGCACTTATGAGTTTATATATGTATGATTCTTAAAGGGTATTTATATGCAAATGTTTTTAAGTTGCACTAATGCTACTTTGGGTTTGCAAGGAGATCCAATGGAAGGTGCACAATGGGGGGAAGTGTGCACTGAAACTTTGATAATGCATGATACAAAGCAGTTACTCCAAATTGGTGATAAATATGATCTTCATTAAAGGGACAGTTCACCCAAAAAAAAAATTCTCAACATTTACTCCAGCAGTTGTAAGCGTTTGAGTTTGTCTTCTGTTGAACACAAAACAAGATATTCTGAAGAATGTATGGGGGGAATAAAAGCAGCCGTTGACGTCCAACACCATTTCCCCCCACAGCATTTTCAGGACATCTTTTTAACATAAACCTAAACAGGTTTTGGACAAGTGCAGGAGTAAAAATAAATATTTTTAGGTGAACTGTTTCTTTAATATGCTAATGAATTAATTGCACTGATGAGTTTGTATATGTATGATTATTACAAGTGTATTTATATGCAAATGTTTTTTTAAATAAAAAAAAATAATAAAGTGTTATTTTTTTCCAACTTGCACTAATGCTGCTTCGGTTTGCAAGGAGATCCAATGGAACGTGGGTGGGGTGGGGGGGGGGGGGGGGTATTGCATTGAATATTTGCTAATGCACAATACAAAGCAGATACTCCAAATTGGTGATAAATGTGATCTTCCTTAAAGGGACAGTTCACCCAAAAATGACAATTTCTCAGCAGCTGTAAGCATTTATGAGTTTGTCTTCTGTTGAACACAAAACAAGATATTCTGAAGAATGTTTTATTTTTGGGGAGGGGGGGGGGGGGGGGGGGGGGGGGGAGCAGCCGTTGTTGTCCAACACCTTATTCACCCGAGCATTTTTCAGCAATTCTTCCTTTTGTGTTCAACAGAAGAAAGAAACCGGTTTGGAACAAGTGAAGAGGGATTAAATGATGATAGAATTTAGACTTTTGAATGAACAGTCCCTTTTAATATGTTAATGAATTCATTGCAATCACAAATTTGTAAATGTATGTTTATTACAAGTGTATTTATATACAAATGTTTTTCATTAATAGTAATAAAATAGTTTAGTTTTTTTTAAAAAGTTGCACTAATTTAGGAAGTTTAAGTAAAGTTTTGTCATTATTTACTCCTCGTGCTTATTTTAAACCTATGACTTCCTTATGCTAAACACAAGAGAAGATATTTCGAAGGATGCTGAAAACCGGTAACCATTGACCTCTATAGTATATGTTTTTCCTACTATGGAAGTCAATGGTTACAGATTTTCAGCATTCTTCAAAATATCTTCTTTTGTGTTCAACAGAAGAAAGAAATACAAAGATATCGAGGGTGAATAAATATTCATTTTATACAGTTTGAGTGCTTTCATTATTCATTCATTTTCCTTCGGCTTAGTCCCTTTATTCATCAGGGGTCGCCACAGTGGAATGAACCAATAACAATTCCAGTACGTTTCATGCAGCGGATGCCCTTCCAGCTGCAACCCAGTACTGGAAAACACCCACACACACACACACGCTACGGCCAATTTAGTTAATTCCTCTATAGCGCATGTGTTTGGACTGTGGGGGAAACCAGAGCACCTGGAGGAAACCCACGCAAACTCCTCACAGAAATGCCAACTGGCCCAGCTGAGGCTCGAACCAGCGATCTTCTTGCTGTGAGGCAACAGTGCTAACCACTGAGCCACCGTGTAATGAGTTATTTACTAATTTACCACTGAAACCACATCGTATTACAGTATTCAGTCTGACGTAAATGCCGTTATTTAACATAATAATAAAATTTCCTTACATTTATAAAGCGCTTTTCTGGACACTCAAAGTGCTTTACACATTGGGGTGAATCTCCTCATCCACCACCAGTGTGCAGCATCCACCTGGATGACGCGACGGCAGCCATATTGCGCCAGAGCGCACACCAGCTGATTGGTGGAGGAGACAGAGTGATGAAGCCAATGATGATATTGGGATGGTTAGGAGGCCATGATGGACAGAGGCCAGTGGGCAAATTTAGGCAGGATGCCGGGGTTAAACCCCTACTCTTTTTTGAGTTTTAATGACCACAAAAAGTCGAGACCTCGGTTTAACATCTCATCTGAAAGACGGCGCTCACTGAGCAGTATAGAGTCCCCTTCACTGTACTGGGGCATTAGGACCCACACAGACCGCAGGTTGAGACCATGTGAGAGTTGCAACATAAAAGTTAAAGTTAAGTTAAATGCATTTGTAGTGCAGAATCCCAAATAGCAATTTGGACACCAGTGTGTGGATATACAAAAGCTCATATTTATTGACAAATCTCTGTTACAAGAAAGGTTTATTCCTTAAACCATAGGCTTGAAAAGTTCATAATTATAGATCTGATCAACCACACCTGATTATTCTTGCACCGGTAGTGATGTGTTTACAGCTCCACTGCAGATTGAGTCTCTACAATGCACACGCAAATCTCATAAATAAATCCTCCTGAGCTCCTGCTTCAGTACATGTTGAACCTCGCTTCGGCTGTGTCGACATCGTGCTCCTTGAGGAAAGAGAAAAACAGCAGCGTTAAAGGAATAAAACCACACAAACATGTTAACATTATTGACTCTCATGACTCACCGACTCCCATACAAAGAATCGCCGGTTCGATCCCAGCTCAGACCGGGTTGGTCTGGTCCTACTGCACCCAACCCGGCCTGAGCTGGGAACGAATCGGCGATTCTGTGCAATGGGAGTCAGTTGCTGTAACAAGGAGGAGTGGGCACTTCGCTTTACACTCACCCCCCAAAACCTCACTCCCATCCCGGACGAGCCCCCACAAGTAACATCTCTTTAAAATAAAATCTAAAATATAGCATGTGTTCAACTTACTTCATTGAGCTTCTTGAACTCCACCACTTGGAAGAAGACGTGCTCCAGTATGTGCTTGGCATCTCTTTTGTCTTTGTCCAAATTCCCCGTCACCCCTAAGATATCTCCACATTTACGTACGTAAAACTCAAGATCATCGTCGGTACCTTGAGGAAGAACACACATCCGTGACTGAAGACCACAAACAACAAGTACACTGACACACACAACAACATGCTTCCATTAAAGAGCCAGTGCTGTCATTTTCTCATCCTCCATTTGTTCCAAACCTGTTTGACTTTCTTTCTTCTACAAGGGAAGATATACTGAAGATTGCTGGGAAAAAAACAGCCATTGACTTGCATAGTATTTTTGTTCCTTCTATTGATGTCAATGCTTCTTTCCAACATTCTTCAAAATATCTCATTTTGAGTAAAAAAAATTATTTATTTGAGTAAATGATTTAGAAGTTAGGGAAACATGATGGCTCAGTAGTTAGCAGTGTCACCTCACAGCAAGAAGGTCACTGGTTCGAGCCTCGGCTGGGTCAGTTGGCATTTCTGTGTGGAGTTTGCATGTTCTCCTCATCTTGGCGTGGGTTTGATCCGGTTTCCCCCACAGTCCAAACACATGCGCTATAGGGGAACTGATGAACTAAGTTGGCCGTAGTGTATGAGTGTGTGTGTGAATGAGTGTGTATTGGTGTTTCCCAGTACTGGGTTGCAGCTGGAAGAGCATCTGCTGTGTAAAACTGTGATATGCTGAATAAGTTGGCGGTTCAATCTGCTCTGGTGACCCCTGATAAATAAAGGGACTAAGCCGAAGGAAAATGAATGAATGAATGATACTAATGAGAGTGTTAAAGACTCACATTTATTAGAGAGCTGAGCAAGCCTGACTTTCTCAGAGGAGAAGGTCTCGTCCAGGTCAAACAGGTCCAGCATTGGCGGAGGAAGGTCTCTAAAGGCCGGCTGAAAAACCTGATCACAAGACAAACACACAATCATCTGGGTGTGTGTTACAGAAAGTTCCTCATTTAAGGGTGCGTTCACACCTGTAGTGCATTCCCTTTGGTCTGGATCGAGGTTAAAAGTCTTGTGAAATTAAAATACCTTTTTTTAGATGTTAGATTCAGTCTGTTAGTTTGAAGGATATCTACAGGCGGTGCAGAATTATTAGGCAAATGAGTATTTTGAGCACATCATCCTCTTTATGCATGTTGTCTTACTCCAAGCTGTATAGGCTCGAAAGCCTACTACCAATTAAGCATATTAGGTGATGTGCATCTCTGTAATGAGAAGGGGTGTGGTCTAATGACATCAACACCCTATATCAGGTGTGCATAAGTATTAGGCAACTTCCTTTCCTTTGGCAAAATGGGTCAAAAGAAGGACTTGACAGGCTCCGAAAAGTCAAAATAGTGAGATATCTTGCAGAGGGATGCAGCACTCTTAAAATTGCCAAGCTTCTGAAGCGTGATCATCCAACAATCAAGCGTTTCATTCAAAATAGTCAACAGGGTCGCAAGAAGCGTCTGGAAAAACCAAGGTGCAAAATAAACTGCCCCTGAACTGAGAAAAGTCAAGCGTGCAGCTGCCAAGATGCCACCAGTTTTGCCATATTTCAGAGCTGCAACATCACTGGAGTGCCCAAAAGCACAAGGTGTGCAATACTCAGAGACATGGCCAAGGTAAGAAAGGCTGAAAAACCAGCACCACTGAACAAGACACACAAGCTGAAACATCAAGACTGGGCCAAGAAATATCTCAAGACTGATTTTTCTAAGGTTTTATGGACTGATGAAATGAGAGTGAGTCTTGATGGGCCCGTGGCTGGATCGGTAAAGGGCAGAGAGCTCCAGTCCGACTCAGACGCCAGCAAGGTGGAGGTGGAGTACTGGTTTGGGCTGGTATCATCAAAGATGAGCTTGTGGGGCCTTTTCGGGTTGAGGATGGAGTCAAGCTCAACTCCCAGTCCTACTGCCAGTTTCTGGAAGACACCTTCAAGCAGTGGTACAGGAAGAAGTCTGCATCCTTCAAGAAGAACATGATTTTCATGCAGGACAATGCTCCATCACACGCGTCCAAGTACTCCACAGCGTGGCTGGCAAGAAAGAGTCTAAAAGAAGAAAAACTAATGACATGGCCTCCTTGTTCACCTGAACTGAACCCCATAGAGAACCTGTGGTCCATCATCAAATGTGAGATTTACAAGGAGGGAAAACAGTCCACCTCTCTGAACAGTGTCTGGGAGGCTGTGGTTGCTGCTGCACGCAATGTTGATGGTGAACAGATCAAAACACTGACAGAATCCATGGATGGCAGGCTTTTGAGTGTCCTTGTAAAGAAAGGTGGCTATATTGGTCACTGATTTGTTTTTGTTTTGTTTTTGAATGTCAGAAATGTATATTTGTGAATGTTGAGATGTTATATTGGTTTCACTGGTGAAAATAAATCATTGAAATGGGGATATATTTGTTTTTTGTTAAGTTGCCTAATAATTCTGCACAGTAATAGTCACCTGCACACACAGATATCCTCCTAAAATAGCTCAAACTAAAAACAAACTAAAAACTACTTCCACAAATATTCAGCTTTGATATTAATGAGTTTTTTGGGTTCATTGAGAACATGGTTGTTGTTCAATAATAAAATGAATCCTCAAAAATACAACTTGCCTAATAATTCTGCACTCCCTGTATATACAGATATATAAATACAAGTTTCCTTTAACATACATTATCCTTTAATAATAGTATGGAGATGCATTGCTTGCATATGGTTAATGCATTTAATTGCATTCTTTGTAGACTCACGGCAGGCTGCAGAGGCGGCAGAGGGGTTTCAAACTGCGGTGTGATCAGCTGGAGAGCCTCATGCTTGACATTCAGCTGCTTGTAAGCACTGAAACGAAGATGTGACATTAGGTATGAATTATTAGCATGCTAGTCTTATTAGCAAAGCCTTTTTCCGTTTCACAGACAAAAATGAAAGGGATAGTTCACCTAACAATGACAATTCTGTCATCATTTACTCACCCTTTATTTGTTTAAATGTTTTAAGGGTTTCTCACAAAAGCAGATATTAAGCTGGAACCTTCCATAGTATTTGTTTTTCCTACTATGGAAGTGAATGGTTACACAATGTCAGCCTTCTTAACCCTTGCTGTTTATGAAGGATGAGAGAGCTCCCAGATTTCATCCAAATTATCTTAATTTGTGTTATGAGGACGAACTAAGGTCTCAAATGACATGTGGGTGAATAATTAATAACAGAATTTCCATTTTTGGGTGAACTAATCCTTTAAATAAGGCCTAGTCCAAGCTTAAACTAAGCCCAGATTGTGAAACCAGGCCTTTGTTTACAAACTCAAGTTTAAAGTAGTGTTGGGTAAAGATTAACTGCATCCAAAATAAAGGTTTTTGACATTAGATCTGTGTGTATTAGATATATTTATTATGTATATGTAATGCACGTGTTTATTTATACAGTGCTCAGCATATACGAGTACACCCCATCTTGTAAATGAATATTTGTATCCATTTCTCAGTGAATATAGACAATATATTTTGGTGCATTTGAACAAAACTGATTTATTAAACAGATATATTTATTAAAATAATATTTCAGTCACATCTTTGGAAATAAAAAAAATACATTACATTTAAATTCATGCAAAATATTGCAAAAAATTATAAAACTCCAACAAAAATTGTCAATTTTTTTTTTTTTAATTTTTATTTAATATTTTTCCCTAACATATACATTTGGACTACAAATGTTTTGGCATATCGTAAGTTATTTCGTTAGATTAGCTCCATATTAAGCTTCAGTACTGACTAATCTAATGTATATGCACTAATATAATATTGTAAAGCTTCCTATAGAAAAATATGAATTTAAAAGAGAGATTTGTAAGGTATATTCACTCATATATGCAGAGCACCGTATATACATAATAAATATGCATAGTACACAAGCTAAAAGTTTTATTTTGGACGCGATTCATTTTTGGCCGGCTCTAGTTTCAAGCTGAAAGTTTCACTGTTCACGTTGAATGCATGTCTGTATGTAATATATGTGAGGGCAGCACAAAGACGCCTCTTTCAGAAATGTTAATGTAAAGAGCAGTTCTCACTCCAGGACAGAAGGAAGAGTGTTTGTGTGCAGCTTTAGCAGGGACATGTCGAAGAGAGATGTGAAATCTCGCGGGTTCTCGTCTCCCTCCTGCAGACACACTCTCAGGCGCTCAGAGAGATTCCCGGTGTCCGGCAGCATCATGTAGTCTGTGATCTGGAGGAAGGAAGAGCAGGTAAACACTGAGAAACAATGACACTTCACTGCCGTGCAGACGGAGCAGAAACAGCACTGTTTGAGAGTCTGAGGTCAGAGCGATTTGATTACTTTAAAAAAATCGCCTTCATTATTTTGGCATTCAAAGTACTTTTATTTTTACATGCAATAAAGGATGCATTAAATTAATCAAAAATAAAAATATTAGACATGATTTTAAATTTATACTTCTAATTTGAACTTTCACTAAATTCTAAGAATTAAAAAATCATTAAATAATTCATTCATTCATTTTCCTTCGGCTTAGTCCCTTTATTCATCAGGAGTCACCACAGCGGAATGAACCACCAACTCATCCAGCATATGTTTTACACAGTGGATGCCCTTGCAGCTGCAACCCAGTACTGGGAAACACCTATACACACTCATTCACACACATACACTACAACCAATTTAGTTCATCAATTCCCCTATAGCGCATGTGTTTGGACTGTGGGGGAAACCGGAGCACCCGGAAGAAGCCTACGCCAACAGGGGGGGGAAACATGCAAACTTCACACAGAAATGCCAACTGACAAAGCCGGAACTCGAACCAAAGACCTTCTTGCGGTGAGGCCACAGTGCTAACCACTGAGCCACCATGCCACTCTTGCATGCATTGAAGGATGCATTAAATTTATTTTAAAAATCTAAATGCTAGACATGATTTTAAATATATACTTTTAATTTGAACATTCATTAAATAATCCTGATTATTAAAAAAATATTTATTTATTGAGTTTTTGCATTTACAATTTAAAGCAGTGCAATCCCCCCCCACTATAAATGGCATTGAAAAAAGTTAAATAATAAATAACCAAATGTAAATTTATATATATATATATATATATATATATATATATATATATATATATATATATATATATATATATATATATATATATATATATATATATATATATATATTGGTAAAAAGAAAATAAAAACAGGAAAAAAAACTGTAAAAAAATTAATTTTTTAATAATAATAAAAAATTGAACTAATAAAAAGAAATATATATTTTTCCGGATTTTCTGGGTTAACAGTGAGGGAACAAAGTGTACCATATTTATATATTATTAGGCTTGGCAACACCCAAAGAAAAAGAAAATATACAAAAGAGACATCTTAATAAACATTTTTGAATCACAAAAACCTTCCAGATGTTTCAGAGTTACCAGTGAGGGAATACATTGTCTCATGTTTGTTTTCATTTGATGTGAAGGGCTTGGTAACATCCAAAGAAAAGAGGGAAAAAAGTACAAATAACATACAAAATAAATAAATAAAATGTCATTTTTTACAACACTTATAATAATCAGAAATGTTTATTGATCATTGTATTGTATCATTCATTTAATTTTTATGAAATATATTATTATTATTTTAATTAATGCCATGTCAGCTACACTGGCTATCTTCATGATACAATACCATTTATATACAATACAAATATGTAGTCTAATACAAATATAATCATTAAAATTAAAACCATTGAAACAAAAAAAGCAAACAAGTTGTATCACATCAGATTTTACATGAATAATATATAGAATAAACATTATTTTCTGCCTAAATTTTGCTAAACAATTCTTGAAGTGAGCCTAATTCGTTTAAATAAAGCAGGACAATTCAATAAAATATATATATAACTGAGAGAGGAATCATTTTACACATATTGTATGACCAATTCAACATCTGGCAAATATAATTTGATTAAATCTTGTCTTTAAAGATATTTTAAAAATCTGTTTAAAATCTGAGGATGAATTTCATATAATGCATTATTTGTCCACATGTTCCACTCTCTTTGACACTTGTTTAAAATGTAACAATTGATAAAAGATTGTTTCTTAATCATCAAATCATCATATTGGAGACTGCAGTAATGATGCAGAAAAGTCAGCTTCACATCAAAGCAGTATAGTACACTTTACTACACATTTACATAGTTCACTACAAAATTGTAGTAGTATTTCATATTGTTTTACTGTATTTTTGATGAACAAAAGAAACATCTTCCAAAAAACTAACAAGAAAACACCAGACCCCAATTATTTACTTTATTGAGAATACAACGGTAATATGAAGGCTGATGTGGGTTAAGCAGGTAATCATGCAAAGACTCACCTCTGGGTCTTCTGCATCTATCTGGTTGAGATGGATGCTATCAGTTGTAAGCCACTGGAACACAACATCCTGAAACATACACATCATATTTGTTTTAAAATAAAATAAAATAAAAAATCCACTACAACAATCCACTTTGCTGTGTTTTAGTGGTTTGGGTGGTTAAAATGCTGAAAAGATTGACAACATTTTCTCAGTAAAGGCTGAAACAATAGTACATAATATTTCACTAGTTATTTAGCAAGATACTAATATTCAGCTAACTAGGATAATTAGGCAAGTCATTAGACAACACTGGTTTGTCTCTAGAGCCAATCGGAAATTAAAAAATATCTTGAGGGGGCTAATAATATTGACCAGTTTTTAATTATGTTTTTTTTTTTATATTCCAACCAAACTAAAACAAATAAGAATTTATCTAGAACAAAAATATAACATGAAAGACTGAAAAATTGCCTGAATTTGAATAATGCAGGGCAGCACGGTGGCGCAGTGGTAGCAAACACCTCACAGCAAGAAGGTTGCTGGTTCGAGCCAGTTGGCGTTTCTGTGTGGAGTTTGCATGTTCTCCCCGTGTTGGTGTGGGTTTCCTCCGGGTGCTCCGGTTTCCCCCACAGTCCAAACACATGTGCTATAGGGGAATTGGATAAGCTAAATTGTCTGTAGTGTATGTGTGTGAATGAGTGTGTATGGATGTTTCCCAGTGAGTATGGGTTGCAGCTGGAAGGGCATCCGCTGTGTAAACCATAAACTGGATAAGTTGGCGGTTTATTCTGCTGTGGCGATCCCAGATTAATAAAGGGACTAAGCAGTAAAGAGAATGAATGAATGAATAATAATACAATCTTTCAATTCTGACTGCCTAAAATTAGCAGACTGTCTTCACGTGTAATTCTGCAAATTTTAGGCAGTCAGAATTGAAAGATTGTATTATTATTCATTCATTCATTCTCTTTTCGGCTTAGCCCTTCACGTGTAATTCTGCAAATTGGGGCAAAAAAATGAGTAGCATATTCTAACTTGCAATGACATGTTCATAACACAAACAGTGCGGGAGTTAGCAGAAGAACAAACTGGGTTACAGGCTTGCTGAGAGTGTAAGCAATATTAAAACAGTGATTATTCATGATGTGTTTGTGCACTTATTTATTCATATAGTCTAAAATATACACTCAAAAAATGACATTTGACAACTACTCATTTACAAAAACAACACCATCCCTGATTTTTTCAACTCAATTGTTTTATGTTTAATCCACTTAAGTTTTTATAAAAATGAATTCCTTCATGTTATCCGAACACAAACTGATTGTGTGGAACCCAGGATTCATATAGTTTTTCAAAATATATTTACAGTAGACAATGTAATATCTTCATGGAACATGATCTTAATATTATAATGAAATATATTATTAAGTAAAAATGTATCATAAGCCAAAAGTAAACCCATGCAAGTTAAATCTGGTTTAGTGGTTTCTTTAGTTCATGTTTAAAAAAAAGAAGCATACTAATAATAACTCATCATTATCTCACCATTATCCTGCTGTTCTCCTCCTTGTCCAGGTACTGATCACTGAACATGTGGCAGGAACCCAGAACGGCCAGTTTGCCAGCGTTCTGGATATAAACAGAGGAAAGAAAAGCAGAGGATGAAGATTCCCACAGGTCAGACTGAACATCAGCTGAACATCAGCAACTGCACACACACCTTTGAGTGGTGGAAGGCCAGAACAGGCCTGTTGAGTGGAAAACACACAGATCCAGTGGACAGAACTGCCACCGCGGGCTTCATCACATTTAACGTGGCTCCATAAGAGTAGACAAATGTAAGTGCCCTGTTTGGTTCAATAAAACCACATTAGTCAAGTGCCAAAATTCAATAATTCAGTATATCGTGATAATGATCATGCACAGTATTGATATCAGGGGCACTTCAACATACAGTGAATAATGGTTTACTATTTAATCTATTTATTTCTTTTAAAAATATTCAGAGTATTGTGTTTGCAGCGGTGTTTATCACAGCATTAAATGATTTATTGTCAAACATGAACATTTTCACATGTTAATCTGGCCTACGACATTGAAAATGCTCTAATTAATAACAAAATTAATATCAGTTAATTATACTTTGGTGATGCTAATTAATGCCTAATCACTAGTGCTGGGCAGAGATAAATCATTTGAATAGAAGAATAAAATATTGTTTTTGTGATATGATATGATATGAGATATATATATATGTAGTTGAAGTCAGAATTATTCGCCCTCCTGTTTATTTTTTTCCCCAATTTCTGTTTAACAGAGAGCAGATTTTTTCAGCACATTTCTAATCATAATAGTGTTAATAACTCATCTCTAATAACTGATTTCTTTTATCTTTGCCATGATGACAGTAAATAATATTTCACTAGATATTCTTCAAGACACTTCTATACAGCTTATATATATTTATATATCCACTATATTATATATTTATTTACATAAAAAATATATGTATATCACACAAATTATATATAAATTTAAATATCTATGCAAAAATGTGATTATTATTATGTATGTGTGTGTATGAAATATACATGATAAATATATATAACACACATATCTAATGTCAAAACGTTTTTTTTATTTTAAGTGGGATTAATCTTTACCCAGCACCTCTAATAACACATTAAAATCCAAAGTTGTAATCGTTTTATCAAACGGACTTAATAACTAATAAAATCCAGTTGTATGATTTGAATAACTTAAACATTTAACTATAATACGGCTATTTCTCACTGTTCATTTTAAAGCATTAATTAACATTTACTAATGAGAATTTATTGTAAAGCATTACCTATGCTTTTGCAATTTAATTTGTTTCAAATATGTACTTATTCTGAACTTGTATATACAATAAATCAGTATACTAAAGCATATTATAGTTATTATACCTGTTCAACTAATTTTTTTAAAAGCTTACTTCAATATCGTGATAAAAGCTTCAGCAATTAATTGCAACAAGAAAAATTGATACCAGCAGAAGTTAAAAAACCCCACATGCTTTCTAACTGTAAAACCAATGCATCCAAATATGGTCCCAGTTTAAGCATTGCTTTCACAGTTATTAACAGTGATTATCTGTGGATGTTCATGATGACCTACTGTGAATTATTGCCTGTATTTTCTTCTTCAATAACTCCTGTGACCACTTTACCAGCAGCACGGCTGATCTCCCTGAAAAAGAACATTAAAAAAAAAAAAAAAAAAAAGATTAAAATCATGACTGTTTCAGCATAAACTCCACAGGAGAACTAAATACACAAACCTGTTGAGAACACCGTTGGACACAAGTGCTTCTTTAGGATGGAAATATTTGTAATAGACATTCCTTATTACTGCATCTGAAAACACAATATTCATTTCAGAAACAGCTCCAATATAACTTTTCAGATTTTGTGGGTTTTCTTTATTTTTGTGAGACATATAATGATGTCTAATAGATGAAAACATCCTGTCATTATTTTAAAATGAAAATCATTTTTTCACCCTTTCGACACAAACCAATAAGTAATTTGTTCATCTTCAGGACACAAATGAAGATATTTTAAATGTAATCTGAGAGCTTCTGTCACATCTGACAATCTCTGTGTAAATATATATAATATATTTATATTATAGTAATATATATATACACACACACACACACACACACACAGTTGAAGTCCTGTTTATTTTTTTCCCCAGTTTCTGTTTAACGGAGAGCAGATTTTTTCAGCACATTTCTAATCATAATAGTTTTAATAACTCATCTCTAATAACTGATTTATTTTATCTTTGTCATGATGACAGTAAATAATATTTTACTAGATATTCTTCAAGACACTTCTATACAGCTTAAAGTGACATTTAAAGGCTTAACTAGGTTAATTAGGTTAACTAGGCAGGTTAGGGTAATTAGGGAAGTTATTGTATAATGATGGTTTGTTCTGTAGACTATCAAAAAAATATATAGCTTAAAGGCGCTAATAATATTGACCTTAAAATGGTTCTTGAAAATTTTAAAACTGATTTTGTTCTAGCCGAAATAAAACAAATAAGACTTTCTCCAGAAGAAAAAATATTATCAGACATACTGTGAAAATTTCCTTGCTCTGTTAAACATCATTTGGAAAATATTTAAAAAAAAATAAATTCAAAGGGGGGCGAATAATTCTGACTTCAACTGTAAATATTCATGTTGACGCTTTATGTTGTTTACAAAACAGTGGATTACTGGATAAATATTAATCAGATATTTAATATGTTGTCTTTAAAGACATAGTTCACCCAAAAATGAACATTTCCTCAGCATTTCCTCATGCTCAAGTGGTTTCTAAGCCAAATATTTTTTTCATCTGTTGAACACAAAACAAGATATTCTGAAGAATGTTGGAAAAAGCAGCTATTGACATCCATAGTAGGAACAAAAAAAACTATGGAAGTCAATGGCTGCTTTTCCCAACATTCATCAGAATATCTTCCTTTTGTGTTCGACAGAAGAAAAAAACTCAAACGTGTCTGGAACAAGATGAAGATGAGAAAATAGTGGCAGAATTTATTTTTTAGGAAGAACGATCCCTTTCTTTCTTTCATCTGTTCATTGTTGTCTTACTTCAGAATAATTGCTTTATTCTAAATATAATTGGTTTATTATTTTGCACAGAATAATGCACAAAGTAGTTTTTTTAAGTTTTAAAATACTTGAAAAAACCCAGCATCTTTTCAATGATCATAATTTTGCTTGAAATAATGAAACTGAAAACAAATACAAACTTACCATTGTTAACCATAATGCCAAATTCTTCCAGGAGGAAGTTGATGTTAGTGTCATATTTCATTTCTCCTCCCTCTCCGAGCATCACCAGAAGAGCTCCACCACTGTCCAGATACTGCTTTAGAACCTCCAACTGCAGCACACAACAATACAAAAACACATCACATCATCTGACAAACCTAAAGAGCAGAAATTTTATGCAAATATTAAAGTTTCCATGAAAAAAAATGAGGTTTTCACCAAAATAATGAAACCCTTTCTAGTATTTTGCTTAGGCTTGTGTTTGACAGTACTGTAAAATGCACAAACATGTCTCTGTCAATGTTTTTAAACTATTATAAATGATTTACCAAAGTCACACAAGTGCCAATTTCACATTTGTCACATCCATACCCAAGCTTTTTCCTCATAAATGCAAAAATAAAATAAATCCAATCATGTTTGTTCTATAGTGAGCAACTCTTATCTTCTGATTAGCATTGTTTCTTTTGGGTTGTGCAGTTTATAATTCACAGAACTTCTACAAAGTGTATTGTAGACTGTAAAGTCTTAGACTTTTTTGGTCACATCCATAACGCATGTTTATATTCCTCATTTAAAATATGATAATATATATAGAATAATTTTTCTGATTCTATAACTCATGTTTTAAGTTTTTACTGCTAATGTCACCTCTGTAATGCTGGAATTGCTCATGGACAGTTCACCCAAAAGTGAAAATTCTGTCATCGTTTACTCATCCTTTTCTTGTCACAAACCTTCAGTTTCTTTTTTACTCTTGAACAAAATTAGAAGATATTTTGAAGAATGCTGGAAACCTGTAACCATTGACTTTAAGAGCATTTGTTTTTTTCAACTATGGAAGTCAGGTGTTCGGCATTCTCCAAAATATCTTCGTTTGTGTTCAACAGAATCTCGTAGAGGTTTGGGACCACTTGAGGGAGAGCGAATAGTGAGAACATTTTCATTTTGGGTGAACTATCCCTTTATGTTTTTACACCTGTCCTCTGCAGCTTCACCTCAGCAGCAGTGAACTTCTCTCGAGGACCTGCTGTGATCCACAGCTTCACTCCCTGGAGCTTCTCCAACGTCAGCTCCTCTTTAATGCTGACAGACACAAACAAACAGTTCATTGCAAAGTTGTGAGTGCTCATTTAGTGATATATTCAAACAACAAATCATTCAAATCAATAATTTTTAATGTCTACTTTTCAAAAGGGTGTCTGCAAATCAAACAAAAAACAGTCCATAACTATGATGTTTTCTGATATAAACTTATGTACCACAAAAAAATGTGGTATAATTTTTCCTGAGTTTTTGTCTTGTTTCTAGTCCAAATATATGACAATTCTTCAATCAAGAAGCATTTTCTAGACAAGCAAAAAGAGTTTGTCTTGTTTTCATAAATAATTTTTCCTTAGACAAGCTAAATTATCTAGAAAATGCTTCTTAATTTAAGAATTGTTTTAGATATTTCGACTAAAAACAAGACACAAATATAAGCATTTTTTGCAGTGCAGTAGTCATCAGCATTTGAAGTTGTAATAAAACTATTGATAAACTCTCATTCATATACTTTCTTTTAAACTTTTTTGATTAAACCCACTTTAAATGTTGCCTGCTGTATGTCTACACGATTCATAAAGTGTTTTTTTTACCTTTGAATCTTCCACTGAGCTCTGAGCTTCTTCTGTAAGGACTTGTATCCTGAGCTGCTGGTGAAAAGCTCTCTCTTGGATGCGTTGAAAACAACGATATTTCTTTGCTCTTTGTCCATGCTGCTGTATAATCAGGATAAACTATTTACAGATCCAAACCCGTAGACGGAGGAGCTGCTGTTTACCTTCTCCAATGATAATATAATACAACGTTTCTAACACTTTTCGTCGCTGTTTTCATGCGCCTCACAAACAAATATATTTGACAGATCAGTACATTATCCAGTCAAGACAACCTTGGCGTTAAATTAAAGCGTAAGCAACATGTTTAAAACATGTATAAACAATAAATATTTTGGAGCATCACCGTTATGCTATAAGCTAGCAGGCTAGCGCTAATCTCTGACGGTCGAATCCGTTAGAGCAGCGACCTTAAATGTGCTGTAGGGAGTTATAATGCTAACTTACATCATGTAAAATAATAAATGCGTCTAAACACAAACAAATTAATAAAAGTTTCCGCAGAATTCGACATGCTGTAGCGGCCGTGAGCGATGCTTAGTGGGTATTTGTGGACAACACAAGCGTATCCAGGGGCGCTTCCTCCATAGCAACTGCGTTACATGTGTAAATAAAAGTCTACGAAAAACACGATAAAAGCGCATTAAAGTAATGTAAAGGCGAGTTCGTTCAAAAATATTAACTCTTAAATAAGAGTTAAAATATTAACTCTTACTCCACGAACAAAAGTGATGTGAGATTGGAAGAACATAAATGATGATGGTGTACTTTGTTTACTTTTTCATATGAGACGCAAGTCAATTAATATCGAAAATAAAAAGACATGAAGTTTAATAAGTTAACAATTCATTCATTTTCTTTTCGGCTTAGTCCCTTTATTAATTTGGGGTCGCCACAGCGGAATGAACCGCCAACTTATCCAGCATATCCCTGCTGAAAAATCCAACTTAAACCAGCCTAGGATGGTTTGCTGGTTTTAGCTGGTTGACCAACCTGGTTTTAGAGTGGTTTTGGCCATTTCCAGGCTGGTTTCCAGCCAGGCTGGAAAATGACCAGCTAAAACCAGGCTGGAAATCACCCTGGAAATTAGGCTGGTTTAAGCTGGATTTTTCAGCAGGGATGTTTTACACAGCGGATGCCCTTCCAGCTGCAACCCATCACTGGGAAACACCCATACACTCCCATTCACACAAAGACACACACACTATGGACAATTTAGCCTACCCAATTCCCCTATAGTGCATGTATTTGGACTGTGGGGGAAACCGGAGCACCCAGAGGAAACCCGCGCCAACACAGGGAGAACATGCAAACTCCACACAGAAACGCCAGCTGAGGCTCGAATCAGCAACCTTCGTGCTGTGAGGCAACAGCGCTACCCACTGCACCACCCATAAGTTAACAATATTATTAATAATTCTACATCAATTTATTACGTAAAAAATACACTAACCAATTTTGTTTATGCCCATCTTTTATAAAAATGTCCCAAAATAAATCCATCTCGCCAGAACATCTTATGAGGATTGCTTTAGTATTACAGTATTTATATACTGCTTTTTAATCCATGGACATGACACGTGAAATTATTTTATTTTTGGTGTAAACTACATTTATTGAGAGCTGTAGATTTTTTATTATTATTATATTTTTTAAGAGTCTACCCTTACTTGTCAGAAGGCGGCAAGACAGTGGCTCAGTGGTTAGCACTGTACTGCCTCACAGCAAGAAGGTCGCTGATTCAAGTTCAGGCTGGGTCATTCAGCATTTCTGTGTGGAGTTTGCATGTTCTCCCCATGTTGGTGTGGGTTTCACCCACAGTCCAAACACATGCGCTATAGGGGAATTGATTAACTAAATTGGCCATAGTGTATGTGTGTGAATGAGTGTGTATGGGTGTTTCCCAGTACTGGGTTGCAGCTGAAAAGCCATCGGCAGTGTAAAACATTGCTGGAAAAGTTGGTGGTTCATTGCACTGTGGTGACCCTGGATGAATAAAAGGACTAAGCCGAAGGAAAATTAATAAATAAATGTCAGATGAAAACACACAAGTTAATTGCTTATATTTTGGGTTAGGGTGCCAAATATTTTAACTAATCTCAAAATCAAATTATTCAGCTGTAATTTCCAAGACAAAGTATGTTGAAGAATAGACTTAATCTGATGAAGTACATGCTGTGTACAAAAACAGTCCTAAGCAGGTGAACTCGTCTTTCTTCTTATACAAGTGAAAATTATATATGCAACTCGCTGTCAGTGAAAACCAATAGACTGATTCATTGTTTTTATTATTATTAATAATAATAATAGACAAGGATAATCATTAAAGGGGACCTAGGACGTCCCTTTTACAAGATAAAGTCTCTGATATCCCTAGATGTGAAGTTTCAGCTCAAAATACCACACAAATAATGTTTTATAACTCTCTGAAACTGACCCTAATTGGTGCGTTTTGGTGACTGTCACTTTAAATTCAAATGAGATTGTGCTCTTTTTAAAAGAAGGCGGAGCTACAGATGCCTGTGTGTCAGCATAGTGGCAGATGTAAAACAGGACTAATGTTATCAGTGCCTGTCAGGTCTGCATGTTGTCGTTGGTCAGTCTATGTCGCTCCTGTCGCTGTTTTCATTTGTGCTTCATCTAAAACTCCACATCTATAATCCTCTTAGTCTATGCTGACATTATCTTCAGCAGCTCAAACACTCTAATGGCCAGACGGCTGCTTCTCACTCAGGGCTGCTGTTTATGCTGATAAGGGAGAGATGGGCACTAGTGGGCGGGGCTTTCGCCCTCTGATGACACGTACAAAGGGAGAATGTCAATCAAAGTGTTTCTGCAGACTGTTTTTATCAAGTCTGATTATAAACAATAGAATTAATTCATTTTTTACTATTAGAGGCTGGAGATATTCACACACTGCTGACACACAACTGTGTTTAAACCCCTTATAAAAGTGATTTTTGCATAATAGGTGCCCTTGAAAAAAAACACTCAGATAAATCACTGTCAAACTGTGATCTGCACAGAAGTGTCTGGATGAATATTATAAATATGCAATTAAACGAATAGAAATGCTATGTAGAGAAATAAATATAGTCCATTTCCACCTCTCAAATCTCCAAAAGAAAAAAAACAGCAAAGGTGAAAAACCAATTAAATGTTTATTAAACTAAAACATAGTGGAAAATGTTTCAAAAACCCATTTAAAATGGGTTCAATGACAGAAATGACACTGCAAGTGAATAATTAAAGCATTAAACTGTACAAAAAATAAAAGAGAACTCAAGAGGAGCAAAACCACAAACAATCTGTCAGGAAAATTATAATCAGCAAGATAGAGGAATGAATTACTATACAAAAGCAGCAGTCAACTTCCCTTCTATCATATCTTGTTGACTACACCACAAAAAAAAAACTAAATGCTGCAAAATTAATATGCATTCTACTGAATTAAGTTCTGAATCCTCAAACTAAAGCAAAAAAATAAGAAGAGCCTTTTAAAGCCACCTCAAACCAGAGCAAATCAAACACGACCAACAGCACCAAGCACAAAAGCTAGAACTAATATCAAAATTCTGATTCGATAAGCCTCACACTGGACAAAAACCTCCCTGTATGCAGTTTAAGTTTTCATGCGATGTTGAAAACAGCACATTTATCAATACTACACGGGGCTGCAGCCTTCTTAAGCACTGAATGAGTGTGCATAGGCTGCAAATGATTCGTTTAACACTGAACTACACTGTAAATAATATCCATAAATTAACAGATTTTCGTATTTAGTGATTCACGTTTAATTTTTACCTATTTATTTATGCTTTTGAGTTGCATTATGCGAGATTTAGATTTCTTCTGACAACTTTTAACCTTAAAAAGTTGAAAAAAAGTGACTTATTGTCATTTTTAATAGTTTGCAGTGCTATATTGTCTGTGTTGGTGTTGTATGTTACGCTACAAACACCTTGTAATAAACTGAACGTACATTCACTGCTATTTTACACTAATTTCTCTCTCTATATATTTTATTATACATTATAGCCACTAAAATGTCAATAAAAGTCACTTTGTTAAACTGTAGAGTTGAATTTTTGACATCAAAACTCAACAGAGCGGAGATCAACATCCCATAATGCAATTCACAATCATAAACAAACAATTGTGAAGCACAAAATACAGAAACTCTCCCTGTACAGATATTTTTACAGTGTGTGCTTTATATATATATATATTCCACTCACTCTATAATAAGGTTGCATTAATGTATTTACTAACATGAACAATACTTGTACAGCATTTATTATTGATAGTTCAACATCTACTAATGCACATTCATGCTTGTTAACATTAGCTAATGCACCGTGAGTTAACATGAACTGTATTGTCATTAACCAACATCAACATATCCTGTAATAAATGTATTGTTCATTATGTGTACATATTAGTAAATGCACCAACGAACACTAATGTAACCTTATTGTGTTAAGTGTTAGTAATATTCCTTCTGCGAGCTGCCACTACTCTTGAGAAGCAGATCTAGAACGGGAACGAGATTTGGAGCGGGAGCGTGATCGCGATGCAGAACGCTTGCGGGGCGATTCTGACTGATGGCGGTTTTCTTTTGGGGACGGCGAACGGGAGGTGGATTTCACCCTCTCTCCATCCCCATTCTCTCTTGGAGAAGCGGATCTGCTTCGGGACTTCCTGCTGGTTGATTTCTCCCTGGAGCGGCTTCTTGAATCCCTCTCGGAGTTTGCTTTGGAGCGACTCCTGGAGCGAGAGCGGGACTTCTCTGTATGCGAGCGAGAACGAGACTTTGACTTCTTGGAGTCAGATTTGGAGTGAGACTTTCTCCTAGATCTGGACCTGGAGCGGTATTTGCGACCGGATCTGGATCTGGAGTGCTTGCTGCGAGACCTTGAGCTGTAAAAGACAAAAAAGGCTAGACTGAAGAAAGAATTCATTGAAACAATTAAAAAAAATTAAATAAAAAACCTTTATTACAGCTAAAACAAATAGCGTTTTTCCTCAAAGTGTAATTTAACTTTTGTTTATACTTTAAATAATCTTGACTTGAATTAAATACAATTTTATTCTGGTATATTAAAAAAATGACATTACAAAGTATGGTTTACTGTATAGTCTTGCTTTGAGCCAACCTAAAATCACTAATTTGTGACGCACTGATCATGTTATACAGGCTCAGACCTTTATTTAGGTGCATGTTTTATGTGTATTGTGTTAGATTTGTTGGAAATCAATAAATAATCCAGGAGTGGGGTGGGTTTTAAGGGTTCGACGTTTTGTGTTTTTTGAAAAGTGTATTCTGGGTCTATCCGAATAACTTATTTATATTTTATTTTTTATGTGTGTTATTTAATTAGTTGAATTCTTTTTTTGCAAAAAAAAAAAAAAAACTAGATGTGATATTTGCTGTAATGCTGCAATGAATATCTCAATAAAAAACTTTTATAAAAAACAAAATCAATAAATAAACCAAACAAACATTTGCTTTTTTTTTTTTATCTCAAGTACCAAACTTATAAAAAACAGCCACAATTTTAACAAGGAAACTATAAAAAGTAAATAAATGTAAGAATATTTTTTTCAGTTGGATGTTTATTAGGGATGCACTGATACCATTTTTTTGGAACTGATCCGATTCCGAAATTCTGAGTATCGACCGATCCCGATACTGTGCCTTTTTTTTTTTTTTTTAACCCAATACAGTTTCTATAGTTCTGGTGCTCAAATAATATATCTTCTTTAGTAAAAATAACAGACCTATGGCCTACATTATATGACAGACGACACAACTAAAAACATGATGCTTGCTTGCTATAAACTATGGGCTAGATTATTTGAGCATTCATTATGACATTGATATGATCTGTTGGGGTTCAGCTTATGTTTCCTTTTTTAATATTAAGATTTTTCTTTGAAATCTGTACTATAGGCTACCACTATTAACCCTAATCGTTGGTAAAATAACCTGCCTTTTAGCAAAGCCTGATATCTCCTGCAGGTTTAAAGCAGACTAATCTAAACCGGCTGAGTTTTACTTAATAAACATTCCCTCGCATAAACTCGCCGCGAGCGAGACGGAGAAACTGAAACCATGTCTGAAAAATTATTTTTGACATGAATTTCATTTGGTATAATTTTTTGGTTATTTAATGTGTTTTTTGTTGGTCAGTTATCCACAAAATAAAGAAGATATTTGAGGTAAAGTAAAAACAAGGTCCGCTAATGCTTCAGTGCACAAACTGACAGACAGGTCTGTTACATAAAATATTAATATAAATAAAATGACTAAATAATTTTCTATTTATGACAATGCATATTGCGCCCGTCAGTTTCATACGTATTAATTTAATCAACTACTTTGACCACAATGAGCCAGGCTTTACAAGCAGCACTTAACGTATTCATCTCGAAAGAATAAACTCAGTCGGAAGAATGGAGTACAGAAACTCTTTATGAGAATAATTTAACGGAGCGGCGCATGTCGCTTCTGCGCAGCCGGTGCTTGATGCATGCGCGCAGCCCTCCGGTATATGTGGACACTTTCAAAACAGCAAAAAGGGGAGAAATCAGTGCGTTGAGGATCTGTCCAGTATATTAGCCTATTGAGCCTTTTCTAATTTAAACTTTCAGGTAGGCCTACTTTGTGTGTAAAGAGCAGGTAATAACCATCTCTTCTGACAGCAATCAGCTGATCGAACAGACACAGCGTAACACGATTCAGAAACAGCAATAAACACCATGTTACGGGTCAAAATGAACCCATTTAAAGCTAAACTAAATGCATTTCTCCACTGATTATTAAAGCAAACAGGAACAAAAAGTCTTGGAGTTTTTCGTGTTGTCATGAACGCGACACGCAGTTTGAATAGTGAATGAATGGAGAATGATTGACAGGTGCAGCGGAGGGAAGTGCTAAACTAAACATGAATTTAACCACGTGAATATTCATCTTTGCTTCACATTTAACTATAGAATGGCTTCAGAACATTTGGGATATAGTAGCCTACATGACAACTCTCTAGTACCTTATAATAGGCTACCTTCGTGGCTTTTGTTGGCTTATAAATTACACAGAATATAGTGCATGCGCAAGATCGGATTTGCAAAAATATGCGGTATCGAACCGATATCCAATCCAAGTATCGGGATCGGTGCATCCCTAATGTTTATGTAGTAGGGATGGGCGATATGGCCTAAAATCCATATTGCGATATACATTGCAGCCTCTTGCGATAACGATATATAAATTATAATAGAACCATTTCAGAACACGTTACAGAGACCCTTAGGAAAGCCAAACTGCTATTTTTTTTTAAGAAATAAAGAAACGTTGCATGTCATTTTGAGAACATTTATTGTGCAAAAGCAAAACTGTAATTAAACAACACAATGTTGCAGACAAATAAACTAAATGTAGTGCCTTTTAGAAAGAAAGACTTTTCTTTTAAGTCCTTGGTTCCTAAATGCCAAGTTGCAGAGAACAAAAAAACTGGTGTTTAGTTAAGGAACTTACACTGTACTGAAATTACTTCCAGTATTAAAAAGTCAAATAAAATTGTGTATTGCAGATACTTTAAATAAAAACATATTTCTAACCTGCAGCCTAAGGTAACGCATTTGGTTTTAAACATTTTGTTCTCCTAATGAAATTAAAACTGGTGTCTTGATCTGCTCTTTCTCTCTCTCTCTCCCTCTCTCTCTCTCTCTCTCTCTGTCTGCTGTAGTGTTGGTGCTGCTGAGAGATTGAGACGCACCAGACAAAGTTTGCGAATAAAGTAATGCAAAAATGAATACAATTAATATCGAAAGCGAAAGCAGATTCTCGGACATGTCCAGGGAAAAGAGAATGTATTGTCACCCCAAATAATGAGCTGGATCAGTCTATTTAGTCTTTGCACTCTTCTCAAAGCTGCTATAAAGGCAGGACAACAGTTCTGTATCCAGCGCGTCTCTGTGGGTCTGCATGCAGAGCATGTGAGTCTGTGGCAGAGTGTTCTCAGTTTCTCGCGAACACAGAACCGGGCCGCCCCAATATTATATCGGCCGCCCAGGTAAAATCTGTGTGGGAATCTGTGTGACAAGCCACGATATGCCATGCATGAGGCTTGCAAGTTGTGCGACGCCGCCATTCGGTGCCATGTGTTGCTTAGTGCTGTTGTTGAGAGCGTCAGCATGTGCTACAGTCACAATAGATTTCCAACGTAATACACCATAAGTTAGTGTGAAGAGCATGTTGTTTTACCATGGCCGAGTGAATTAAGTTATCAATCGAGCTTATTAAAAAAGAAAATTGCACATGTGCGACTAAATAAATTTTCCAGTTCGCACACGTCTATTTTTTGTCGCAAATGCGAGCGAAATGGTCGCACTGTCGAGCCCTGTCCATGTTTATTCAAGATGATGCGTTGCAGCCGGCTGCAGCTCGTTGCTCTTAATTTCGTGGGTAGATTGCGTCATCAAACATGCATTATCGCGATAGTGCAATAGAATTAGAATCTCTATCGTAGGCCAATTTTGTATCGTTTATAATCGCATATTGTTTATATCGCCCATTACTATTATGTATTGAACCATATAAAAAAAAATGTAAAAATGATTCTGCTCAAAAATGTCCTCTAGCATTCTTGTGGGTTAAAAATGCATTAAAAATCTGTTTGAAATTTCATACAATTTAATCCTTGGTGGAAAAGGTTTAACAGAGCAGGGACAGGCAAACTTTGCCCAACGAGGTTTTGCTCCAGCACTAAATCAAACACACCTGAACATGCTAATCAGTGTCTTCAAGATCACTAAAAATCTGTAAAAAATCTTTTTTTTAGTTGAATCAAATTAACTTTTCTAATCATTTCAACTCTCGTCAATCAAACTGACTAAAAATATCATGTTAAAATTTGTATAAGTCAACCTAAAACAAGTTGGCGCAACCCAAAAATATTTGTTGACTTGATCAGGGTTGGAGCTAAACTCTGCAGGACGCCCGGCTCTCCAGGACCAAGTTAGCCCATCCCTGTCTAAAAAGAACACTGCATAAAAATAAGGGTCTTCCTACCGAGATCTGGAGCGGGAATGGCTTCGTGAACTTCTGCGGCTCCTGCTGCGAGAGCGGCGTCTGCTACGAGACCTGCAAACCACAACATACAAATCATCAGATCAAATCAACGAAGACTAAAAACGCAAATATGCCAGATCTAAAATCTGCTTCTAAAACAAGATACATAACAGAAATCAGAGAGTGAAATTCAATAATAACATTAAGACCTCGTCGCCACTTTAGGTTTCAACCAGTAACATTGCACTACTATACTTTTACTATACTTACAGTATATTTAAAATACTGATTATAAAAAAACTAATCCTAAACTAAAACACAGATTTACTAAATAAAGTTCTTATCCAGCAGGGGGCGCTTATAGAACAGCAGGAATAACGGTGTTGCCTGCACAGCATCCCAATATTCAGATTAAATTCAGGCAAACTTTAGCATACAACTATACACTGCATAATCAAGAATGATACAAAATTGAACACCTTTTAACAGTATTTAAGACTAATACTTTTTAAAGTATTAAAAACTGATGAATCAATTGAGAGAAATTTAAGACTCCCCCTTGAAAAAACCCTGAGTGTCTGACCTTGACCTGCTCCCAGAGTTGGAGCGGCGGCGTCGAGGTTTGTCCTCCACCAGACGGATTTTTCTGCCGTTGATATCAGTGCCATCCAGCTTGTCCAAAGCTCTCCTCAAATCAGAGTGGGAGCGAAACTCAATCACGCCCTCATTGGTTCGTTCTTTGTGTGCGTCGGCGTAGGTCACCTCTCCAGCTTGACGCATGAAATCCTGTGGTCAACAAATGCATTAATCACTGATGCAATGGTTCGTCACAGACTGAAACAATGAAGTCAATTAAAGGGATAGTTCACACAAAAATGAAAATTACCTCAACATTTCTTCTCTCAAGTGGTTTTAAACATTTGAGTTTCTTTTTTTCTCTTGAACACAAAAGGATATTTTGAAAAATGCTGGTTGCTGGCACCCAACTACTCGACCCATTGTTTATTTATTGTCACATCAGCAACTTATGGCTATGTCATGGCAAGTGAATATAGATTAACATGTACAACAATCAATACAGACTAGGGATGCATGATTATTTGGCCACCGAAAAAATCTTTCGGGTAAATATTTATCACCGAAACAACACGACCCAAACTGTATGTTGTGATGACGCAAACAGAAACCTGCATGTGCCTGTCTGAACGGCGCTTGGTGTGTCCATTTCTATAGCAATTCCATGCAAATGTCAACCTTGCCATGAAAAAAAATTAAGTTTTCACAAAAATACGGAAACCGTTTCAGGTTTTTTTGGGTAAGCAAGTATTTTACAGTACTTTAACAATACTCATAAATGTATCTGTCAATGTTTCAAACTATTATATTTAACTTTACAAAAATCACACAAGTGGCAATTTCACAGCTGTCACATCCATAACAGAGAGACGTCACATCCCTAACGACACTTTTTCCTCATACATGCAAAAATGTCAAATAAAATAAAATCAATCATGTTTGTTCTATAGTGAGCCGACTCAGATCTGTTTGATGAGCATTGTTTCTTTCGGGTTGTGCAGTTTAATTGACAGAATTTCTGCAAAGTATGTCGTATACTGTAAACTCACAGACTTTTTTTGTCACGTCCATAACGCATGTTTTTTTTCCTCATTTAAAGTATTAAAAATGTTTACAGATTGATATTTTTCTGCTTCCACAACTCTGTGGTCAGTTGTTTTGGAAAATATAAACAGATATTTCAATATAATGTTAGCATATACTTTCTGTGTGAATTTATGTTTTGAGTTTTTACTGCAAATGTCACATCCATAACGCTGGAATTGCTCATATAAATTAATTAAAAAGTTTTAATATGATTTTTTGAGTTCGATGTGATAATTAATTTAAAATTCTTCTTAGGGATACATTTTTGAAAACATCCATCAAAGTGCTCTCAGAATATAAATCTTGTCTAGTAGTACAATATTTCACATTACAACAAAATATGTGTTAATGTGAGAGAGTTCGACCCACTGAGAGGGTAAAAAAATACTATGGAGTCAGTGGGTATCAGCAATCTTCAAAATATCTTTTCTGTTGTAAAATAGAAAGAAACCCAAAAAGGATTTGAACATGTAACGGGTCAGCAAATTGACATGAACCACCCCTTCAAATAACGAAAAAGAAAAAAAGGTCTTAAAAGATTAAAGGGTCACGAAACACCAAAACACTTTTTTTGAGATGTTGACAGTCATATATGTGTCCCACGCTGCTATAAACACTATTAGGACACATATATTGCACTAAAAAGTGAAAATTGGTTGTTTTTGCGTTATTTTGAGCAAATTCGTTCTTCCGGTTTGAAACGAATTTTTGAAGCTACGTCACGGCCATGAGATACTTAGGGGTAAATCCAGCCAGGAGAGTGGCTGGCTGTCTTTTTGAGGACGTTCTGACGCATCTGAGTGTGCGGCATTAATTCATGAAAAGACGTGCTTCAAACCAATCAGCGCGCTCTATTGTGTATGACGCGAAACTTCATTAATATGCATGATCGCTTCGGAGACAGTTTACGCTGTAAAGACGGCAGGGAGACGCCACGTTGTGTTGCTAAAACAAGTGAAAGAACAAGAATTTGGAGACATGGGTCGTCGGTGTGCTGCAACAAGGTTTTGTTTTCATTTTCCCTCTATGAGAGAGCTGCTGGACTCACGTGTGGATTACAGTGCTCGCGACACGCGACAGAAACGCGTTTGTAAGGAACATTTTTACCCGAGAGTTTTTCGCATCTGGAAATGGTGAAATCCGGATTTGCCGCTCGTCTCCTTTAAATAAAAAGACACAGCTCCAGTTTGATTGTCCTGTCGCTACAGATTAGGTAAGTGTGTGCAGTGTTCTTTGTTTAACCCAGATTGCAAAGTTTGTCGTATTGTCAGCAGTGCATTATTAGTTTTTAAAGACATACCTCAGTCAAAATGATTTAGTTACTAAGTTTACAGTATGTTAATATCACTGCAATATTACAGTACAATATTATAGACTGAAAGATCCGCTAATGCTGCTCTCCAAGTGTAAACAGGTTAACACAAACTATTCCCGTCGTGCAGGATTTTCGCCGCATTTTGTGACAGGATAGTCTATACACACACGGCTTTCTGACGCTACCTACCGAGTCCATAAGTTACAGAGAAATGCGGAGGATTTTTTTCTCTCCCATTCGCCGTGCGGTATCAAAGCCTCTGTGTTTCTTTTGCCTGTGATCAGCACATGGCCAAAGGGAAACTCCCTTCTATGCAAAACCTACCCTCTTTCCCTCCCCCGACCCTCCCACACTCCCAGAGCTGGACACGCCCAACTTTCCTGACTTTTTTCAAACTAGAGGTGTGACAACACCCTGCTGAGACAGGGGGGTTTCATGGCCCTTTAAACATTAGATTAAAAAGAAGAAAGACTTACCTTGAGGTCCTGCCAGCTGCAGCGACTGGACAGGTTCTCCACTATCAGACGGTACTCTGTGCGAACCGGAGGGCCATATTTGTCTCTTCCGCTTCGGCTCCTGCTGCTATAACCACTATTGCCTTCAGACAAAAGCCAAAAGATCAATTAGCACAGAATTAAACACTATCCAAAGGGCGCACACAAGGCCACCTCTTCAGACATCATAAAACATCCAGTTCAGGCATCAGAAAATGAAGTCTGCCTAGCCCACCCCATCGAATATAAATCACACCCAAATAAGACCAGGATAGTTCTGTAGGGAACAATTACTGTGGAGTATTAAAAACAAAAGAAATCCTGACATTCGCCGTTCAATCGGTCGCTCTGAAAGGGTCATGGGTCGCATTGCTGGTCTTCACCCGACAGCAATATAATAACCACTCCAGCGACTCAAGAGGCGGCACAGATTTAACGTGAGCCCCAAATTTACAGACGAGTGCACATGAAAATAACCAAAATGTCTTATAATCACTTAGAAATAAATGAATAACCAGGACTACTTACATCGCATGCTGACATGTTATCTGTCTAGTGACAGAACAGCGACAGCACAAGACATAGCAAGGGAAGCCCATTGCTCTTTTTTATACAAGAAAAAAAAAAAAAAGAAAACTAGCGGGTGGCTACATAAAGATTGTTTAACCTGACCAATATTTCGTTCAACATAAAAACCAATGGGTTTCCTCACCATCACCCTGGTCTATTGGCAAAAGGCAGCTGTCATCATGGCTTCCGGTTAGGTCAGCCAAGGGTCAAAGGGCAAAGGTCACACACACATTGTAAGGTGAAAGCCAAGGCCAAACGGGACAGGCAGTCATCTTAGCCTCAATGGACTCGGACTCAGCCCGCACCGGACTCTTTTAAATTGAAACATCAAGGACTTCTGTTAATGTTGAATTCAGATGTAAACACAATATCGCATCGTCACACGTCATACTGTTTACATGCCAGCGAGGCTTTAAGAATCAAATAGATATCAATTGCTCAATCCATTGGTAGGAATAGATTTAGAGCTGGACTAATAGAAAGTGAGCAAACAGCATGCCGTCTGACATGTAAACATCTATAGTTAGTCACTCTCCCTGATGTTTACTCAGATTATACTGCACATCATTATGACCCTTGGCGTTTAAATTGGGCCAACACTACAAAAGCAATTTTGGAGGAAATCCCCATTTTACAAAAGGTCACATTGTAGGACCGTTGGCATTAAACACATTAGATCCTAAACGTCATCCATCCAGAAGACAGGTACTGCACACTTTAACAGAGAAATTCGGTTAGTCACTGGACGCAGACGCTCCTGTAAATTAAGGAGACAGTTATTCGCTTCCTCTTTTTTCTTTGCACCTGAGGGGAAAAGGAGAGCAGAGTTTTACAGTAGAGATCAATGAGACTGTACTTACTGCGGCCCCCGAAGCCCCCATGACCCCCACCATATCCATCCCGGTCCCGGTCTCGGCGCGGCCCTCTGGCGTGTTCCACGATCACACGCTCCCCGCACAGCTCTTTACCGTTCAGCTCATACACGGCATCGTCTGCATCACGGTTGTCCTCAAACTCCACAAACCCATACCTGAAACATTACAAATCAGGACTCCAGTTAAAGGGACAGTTCACCTAGGGCTGGGCCATATAACAGTATATATCGTTATCAAGGAATTCAGTGTGTACCGAAAAGATTTTTTATTCCATAAAATGTAAAAAAGTGGGCGTGGCCAACTCATATACATCATGCGTGAGGCTGAAGCCTGGTTTATACTTCTGCGTCAAGTGATCGCCGTAGCCCACGGCGCAAGCTTCGCGCGTAGCTGTGCATTTATACTTCTGCGCGCTGTTTCTGTTTCTCTGCAATACACTTCCGAAACGCTAGCTGGCAGTAGGTGTTTATGTTCCTCTGTGTCGAGTTTCTTCGCTGGTTTTTTTTTTTTCCTGAACACTTCCTTAATGTACAAGTGGCTCAAACTCGCTCATTTTGAGGCGGGAACCGGCGGACGTGGAACAACTTTAATCATGAGGTAAACACAAAACAACAGTCTCCATCCGGAGCTCCTTCACGGGACTCCACGCTTGTAAACACTCGCTGCTTCGGGCGCACGGCTCTCACCTCCGCCCACACTCGTCAGCGCTACCAAGCCGACCAATCACAGAGCTTGCGCTACGCGTACGCGTTACATTTTTTGAGAGGTGCACGTCAATGACGCCGACGGCCACGGCGAGGGGCTATGCGTCCACGTGTAGGCTGCGCCGTAGCATATGCGTGCGCTTGACGCAGAAGTATAAATCGGCCTTGAGAAAGATGCTCTATGGGAGACTTTTTATATTTTCATCAGGAAGCGACCACTTAGTTTTAATATTTATACAAGAATTGTACTTTACGTTTTGTATTTTAACGGAAAAAAACAGTTTGATATTTCGTTTACATATTTATTTTCATTTTCAAGTTTTCTTTTCTTGTTATTTGAGATATATTTGATATCTGGGAGAAGATGTTGCTTGAGAAATGTTTATAATAATCATGATGTGTGTAAAAATGAAACTTTTTAAAAACAATGGACAAGCTTCAGTTTCTGACTACATTGTTATATAACCACAGGCTGGATTACGCACTTTATATATTTCCAAACGGCTATTACATACAAAACTTGTATTTATGTTCAATCTGGCAAATTTGAGCACGACCTTTAGTTTTTTTTTTTTTTTTTTTTTTTCACAGGAACACTTTAAATTTCACCAAGAAATGAAACTACACCCTCAAGTGATTCCAAACTTTTATGAGTTTCTTTATTCTGTTGAACACAAAAATTGTAACCATTGACTTCCATAGTAGGAAAAACACACTACAGAAGTCAATGCTAACCAGTTCCTGCAGTTTTTTTTTTTAGAATATAGTCTTTTGTATTCAACAGAAGATATTAAGTCAAGCCATAGAGGTAAAGTTGGTTTTATATTCGGATATTCAGACTTTCTCCTTAATAATATAATTTCAGAAAAGTATTCTTTGCAAATTCTAAATAGGGAAATCATTTTAGCAGCAAATGACTATTAAAGTACAACATTGTTCACAGTCAAATAAACAGTGTTAATGCTGTTTTGAAGTCATATTTGCATGCTAATTGCGATCGAATATTCAAAGTAACATGGTAAACAATATAGAGACTTCTAAATGAACTAATGTGCGAATATAAAACCAACTTTACCGCTATAGTCAAGCCGGTATGAAACAAGTGAAGGGTGAGTAAATGATCAATTTTCAGTTTTGGGTGAACTACCCCTTTAATGTGCATTCAGCTGCTGTAAAGCCTAACACAATGTAGCATCCGGGTATTCTATGCATAGAGCAACTGTCCATACTACACAAGTAGTGCCGCAATTGATCGAGTCATGTGTTATTCTTCTTCAAGTGCATTTGTAAACATCTACCATTACTAAAGTGATGCATTAACAACGCAAGCGACACGTAAACAACGGCGCGTCATTGTAAAATCACGTCAGCACCTTCAACAACCAGTTTACTACATCACGTTAATAACCTCAGCTGATTAACTAATATACAATCAACCGTGTTCAGCATTACAATCAGTGACCAGTTCAAAAGTCTTACTACTTTAATGATATTACCATCTGCTCATAAATGAAGTTGTTGTACACAAAAACAATCCGCCATTTTGAGCACGCGGTAAAAGCCTCAGCTCGTTGGATATTAACATACAATCATTAAAACACATAAATTAATAATTTAAACCACCGTCATTAAGTACTATGTAAAATACACCATCCCGAAATAAACTATAGAAGACCTCGATGAACGTATATTTGTAATTTCCGAATCTGGTGTTTGCGTCGAGGCCGCGCGTCCCCGTCAATCCTCAAACTCACCCGTTTTTAAGATCGATCTCCATGAGTTTTCCGTAGCCGCCGAAAAACCTCTGGATGTCCTTCTCCCGCACATGATAGCTCAGCTTGCCGATGTACACCCGCGGCATGCTTATCCTCGGTCAATATCAAATAAACAAACGCAAAAAATAGAACCCCTTGTGGATTACACGCTCTTCGGAATGGCCACCAAGCAAGCGCATATGACGAGCACGCTGGCTAGGCTACGTCACTTCCTACAGACTGAAAGGACGTACTGTTGGATACATACATACAAATTTACAAGCCATAATCCTTTTTAAAACATATATTTTGGTTACTGAAATGCAGCATTTCTTTGAGACTATTTCTAATATGTCTAATATGACGTTAAAGTAACTAAAATGTGCAATTAGCGAGTGTTTTTATTTATATACCACTCTTTGTTTTATCTTTTATTTGTTCTTTCTTCGTGTTGTGCTATGGCTAACATCTTTTTGCATTGTTCTTAATTTAAAAAAGAATGTATACGTTGGACTTTGTTGAGTATAAGCACCAGTTTTGTGTGGCGAATTTGGTTTTGTTGCCAAATATAACATTCAACATCAAATATTCAATATTCATATCTAAATATTCAACCTCCAGAGCAAAACTCTTAATTTATCCAATTGTCAAGCATAAAAAGGATGTGTTTGCAACCCTTTTCCTATTTTTCTCGCTCTTTTTCTTTTTTTCTTTTGTTGTTTTTTTCATCATTGAGAATATTTTTTGTTCATACTTATTTGATATATTACACTATGAACAGCAGCTACGCTAATTATTTTCTGTATTCTCGATTTCCACCTGAGGACACTCATCCAGAGGCCTCTAGAGATTATGCAGTGCCATTGATGCAATCCAAGACATGTGAAGAGATGATGCCAAGGTCTCCATAATCCTGGACCAGGCCGTATCCTGAGCAGATACTGTGGTGGTCATGGAGGAGTGGAGAGCATGAGACTGATTCCTGAAAGACCCCAGTGACAGACGAGTCTCGGAATTGATCCTGTGGTCCAGTATGATCACCCGTCGGTGACCTACTCACACCTTCAGTTCATCACGATGGGCGTCCAGCATTCTCCAGCCTCCAGTGCCTGGATTGCAGCTCTGCACAAGAAGTTTGGCCAGAGGAGAAATGGTCGTGCCCAACTGAGCCTGGTTTCTCTTGAGGTTTGGTGAAGTTTGTTCCTCGCCACTGTCTTGCTTGGTTTAGGACTTGTGGAGCTTCGCATTGATGGATTTTCTCTTCAGTGTTTCGAATTTCAGTAGTGAAAATTAACTAAACTAAACTGAACTTTAACTCTAAAAACTGGACTGACGCAGTTTACATTTACTAGAACTTATATGTTCAGCTGCTTTGACACAATCTACATTGTAAAAGCGCTATAGAAATAAAGATGAATTAAATTAAATATATTATACAGGGAGTGCAGAATTATTAGGCAAGTTGTATTTTTGAGGATAATTTTAATATTGAACAACAACCATGTTCTCAATGAACCCAAAAAAACTCATTAATATCAAAGCTGAAAATTTGTGGAAGTAGTTTTTAGTTTGTTTTTAGTTTGAGCTATTTTAGGAGGATATCTGTGTGTGCAGGTGACTATTACTGTGCAGAATTATTAGGCAACTTAACAAAAAACAAATATATACCCATTTCAATGATTTATTTTCACCAGTGAAACCAATATAACATCTCAACATTCACAAATATACATTTCTGACATTCAAAAACAAAACAAAAACAAATCAGTGAGCAATATAGCCACCTTTCTTTGCAAGGACACTCAGAAGCCTGCCATCCATGGATTCTGTCAGTGTTTTGATCTGTTCACCATCAACATTGCGTGCAGCAGCAACCACAGCCTCCCAGACACTGTTCAGAGAGGTGTACTGTTTTCCCTCCTTGTAAATCTCACATTTGATGATGGACCACAGGTTCTCTATGGGGTACAAGCTCATTTTTGATGATACCAGCCCAAACCAGTACTCCACCTCCACCTTGCTGGCGTCTGAGTCGGACTGGAGCTCTCTGCCCTTTACCGATCCAGCCACGGGCCCATCAAGACTCACTCTCATTTCATCAGTCCATAAAACCTTAGAAAAATCAGTCTTGAGATATTTCTTGGCCCAGTCTTGACGTTTCAGCTTGTGTGTCTTGTTCAGTGGTGGTGGTTTTTCAGCCTTTCTTACCTTGGCCATGTCTCTGAGTATTGCACACCTTGTGCTTTTGGTGATGTTGCAGCTCTGAAATATGGCAAAACTGGTGGCAAGTGGCATCTTGGCAGCTGCACGCTTGACTTTTCTCAGTTCATGGGCAGTTTATTTTGCGCCTTGGTTTTTCCAGACGCTTCTTGTGACTCTGTTGACTATTTTAAATGAAACGCTTGATTGTTGGATGATCACGCTTCAGAAGCTTGGCAATTTTAAGAGTGCTGCATCCCTCTGCAAGATATCTCACTATTTTTGACTTTTCTGAGCCTGTCAAGTCCTTCTTTTGACCCATTTTGCCAAAGGAAAAGAAGTTGCCTAATAATTATGCACACCTGATATAGGGTGTTGATGTCATTAGACCACACCCCTTCTCATTACAGAGATGCACATCACCTAATATGCTTAATTGGTAGTAGGCTTTCGAGCCTATACAGCTTGGAGTAAGACAACATGCATAAAAAGGATGATGTGCTCAAAATACTTATTTGCCTAATAATTCTGTACTGCCTGTATATTGTTTTTGGGAATTACAATAATAAAAAATAGAAATACTAAACACTAAATAATTGAAAAAAATACACAACAGATCTTTAGCTTGGTGTATTTAATAGAAGTTTTTATATATACATTTGTTTGAAAAATTATAATGCTAATTACTATTAACCCCATATTTGCTTATTATTATTTACATCACAAGTGTACAGTTTCTTAAAATGTCTTATTTTGTGTAATATATATTTTTAATAATCATATTCAATTATTATATATTTTTTTCAAGCTAAATATTCAACCTCCAGAGCAGAACTCTTAATTTATCCAATTGTCAAGCATAAAAAGGATGTGTTTGCAACCCTTTCCCTATTTTTAATGACTTGTAAACCTCATTTGTGCTTTATTAAATGTGCATTATTGTTTAATATCCCCATGTTTTGTTTGTTTATTTTTCTTTCGCGCTCTTTTTCTTTCTCTGTTGTTTTTTTAAGTTAGACTAAGCACTAAATAACTGAAAAAATACACAACACATCTTTAGCTTGGTGTAATTAATAGAAGTTTTTATATATACATTTGTTAAAAAAATTATAATGCTAATTATTATTAACCGCATATGTGCTTATTTTTATTTACAGCACAAGTGTACAGTTTCTTAAAATGTCTTATTATATTTTTAATAATCACATTAAATTATTATATATTTTTAACCAAGCTAGAGAAAGTCTGCAGTAGAATTAAAATTGCTAATATTTTTGACAAATAATTACAAAGAAATTGAATTAAATATCAAGTTATTTGACTTAAAGATAATAATATTTGTTTTATTTGTAAATCTCTTTGGATATAAAAAACGTCTGCAAATTTATCAGTGTTTTTATTTAAGACAATTGAAAACAATGAAAATCACAATATACATATCAGAAAAGCAAAACAACACAATGTCAGTGTTTTTAGTCTCTGTTCAACACGTCCACAGACTGCAGTGTTAATTAATAAATTATAAATAAAGTGCCTGCTTATAAAGTGGACCACTATTACAATTTGCAATATTACAGTCAAGTTTTTGTTAGAAGAACTTCAACGGCAATTAGATTACAGCAAAGGCAAACATAATTACATTAAATACTTAATTTGTATTTATATGTATTTACTAACATGAACTAAGAATGAACAATACCCACACAGCATTTATTAATCATAGTTCAACATTTACTAATGCATTATTAAGATCCACAGCTGTGCTTGTTAACATTAGTTAATGCACTGAGAGTTAACAAGAACTATTATGCCTGTATTTTCATTATCAAAGGTTAATAAATACTGTGATAAATATTGCATATTGTTCATTGTTTGTTCATGTTAGTAATATCTACATTAATTAGCATTAACTAGTCAGTCTGACACCTACTGTAAGGCATCTCAGTGTATAATAGATGTACAGTTGAAGTCAGAATTATTAGCCCCCCTGATATATTAGCCCCCGTTTATTTTTTTTCCCCAATTTCTGTTTAACAGAGAGCAGATTTCTTCAACAACGTAACTAGGCAGGTTAGGGTAATTAGGCAAGTTATTGTATAATGATGGTTTGTTCTGTAGACTATCACAAACAATCTAGCTTAAAGGGGCTAATAATATTGACCTTAAAATGTCTTTTAAAAAATTAAAAACTGCTTTTTATTTTAGCCGAAATAAAACAAATAAGACTTTCTCCAGAAGAAAAAATATTATCAGACATACTGTGAAAATTTCCTTGCTCTGTTAAACATCATTTGGGAAATATTTAAAAAAGAAAAAAAATTCAAAGGGGGGCTAATAATTCTGACTTCAACTGTGTATTATTATTCCTCTATAATTTACTCTGTGACACCTCCTTGACTCGGATCACTCCCTCTTGTGCGCAGGAAGCTGCCAGAACTCCATCCTGTCTCCACAAACGGCCCTGAACGAAGCCTCTGCTGCCTCCTGAGAACAAATACACACACTTGCAGATTAACCCTTGTGTGCTGTTGGGTCGTTTTCATCCACTCTGGGCTGATTTTAAGGCTTAATTTTTTACTTAGACGTTTAAAAACAGCAGTAACCACAAAACTGTGATATATTTATTCAATGTTATCCTACCGTCAGAATCTTATATCAACCTATGCCTAGTTCAGAAATGTGCATTAATGCAGAGAAGCGTCTGCTGACCTGACCAGGGGCTTTCACACTCGTACAGCATCCACTCGTCTGCTCTGAACGTGCTGTGAAACCACATGGCGTGATCCAGAGAGGCAGAGAACTGCGACCTGTAGTTTGGGTATGGTAACAGCGCCGTCCCCAGGAAAGCGTAGTCAGATACATACGCTGCCACACAGCGGTGCAGTTTCATATCGCCAGGTCCTACAACATCACACAATCCAGAAGTGATGAATAAGTCGTTATTTAAACACAACAGGTCTATACAGGTGTTAGGAACTAATTATGGTGGCTTGAGAAAACCACTATTCTGATATTATACATAAACTTCTTATTCTTCCGTCTTCTGAGACTAATTTTAAAGTGTATCTCCTCCTAAGCCTTTCAAGCTACATCCTTCAAACTTTTGTCAGACCTTCAAACTGGTCTGACTCGGGTTGCTATGTCTTTTCTAACTGTTCCGACTTTCGGTTTCCGAAAAATGACCCAGAAAATTCCCAAAAGTCCCATTGACTTACCATTGGGTCAAACTTTGTGAGCTCATAACTCTGCATCAGACTGTCCTACAGACTAGAGTCTGGCCTCATTCAACTTAGTCTAGCCAGCAGCCAACCACTGATGACCTTTAAAATTCCTAACCACTCCCTAGCAACCAATTTCAGCACCCTAGCAACTGCCCCATAGACATCCATTGTAAAAGACTATCATTGACTTAACATTGGATCAACCTTTGTGAGCTCATAACTCTGCATCAGACTGTCATACAGACTAGAGTCTGGCCTCATTCAACTCAGTTTAGCCAGCAGCCAATCACTGATGACCTTTAAACTTACTAGCCACTCCTTAGCAACCAATTTCAGCACCCTAGCAACTGTCCCACAGACTGTGACTAGCTATTCTAGCATATCTAATAGTTTTAACATCCTACTGACATGCTAGTCATGCTAACAACATGCTAATTCATGCTAAAAACAAGCTGATTCATGTTAGAATCATGGTAGTAACACGGTAGAATCATGCTAGTAACATGCTAGTTTATGCTAGAATCATGCTAATAACATGCTAATCCATGGTAGAATCATGCTAACAACATGCTAATTCATGCTAGGATCATGTTAACAACATGCTAATTCATGCTAGAATCATGCTAACAACATGCTAGAATCATGCTAACAACATGCTAATTCATGCTAGAATCATGCTAACAACATGCTAGAATCATGCTAACAACATGCCAATTCATGCCAGAATCGTGCTAGAATCATGCTAACAACATGCTAATCCATGCTACAATCATGCTAACAACACGCTAATCCATGCTAGAATCATGCTAACAACATGTTAATTCATGCTAACAACATGCTAATTCATTCTAGAAACATGCTAATAACATGGTAGTTTGTGTTAGAAACATGTTAATTCATGCTAACTCATGGTAGTATCATGCTTTTACAAACCTCAGACACAGGGATCAACTTTAAAGCTTTTTACTGGCTTGCTTCACTCTTTACAGTGGTTGCATTGTTGACTGCAGGGATCTTAAAACATTCTTTTAGCCAACTTGATACCTTTTCAAACTAAACAAACCACTTCCAACAGGCTTTCTCAAGCCACCATAAAGTTTGTCCTCAAACTTTAATATCTAGTTAATAATAACTTTGCACCTCAAGAAAGACCAAAACAGACTGTAATCATTCATTTATTTTCTTTTCGGCTTAGTCCCTTTATTAATCTGGGGTCGCCACAGCGGAAAGAACCAACAACTTATCCAGCAAATGTTTTACGCAACAGATGCTCGTCCAGCCGCAACCCATCATTGGGAAACACCCATACACTCTCATTCACACTCATATACTAAGGACAATTTAGCTAATTCACCTATACCACATCTCTTCGGGTTTGTGGGGGAAACCGGAGCACCCGTTTGACCTGGCTGGGTCAGTTTGCATGTTCTCCACGTGTTGGCGTGGGTTTCCTTTGGGTGCTCCGCCACAGTCCACAGTCCAAACACATGCGCTATAGGGGAATTGATGAACTAAATTGTCTGTAGTGTGTGGAAATGAGTGTGTATAGGGTTTCCCAATACTGGGTTGTGGCTTGAAGAGTATCTGCTGCGTAAAACATATGCTAGAATAGTTGGTGGTTCATTCCACTGTGGCGACCACTGAAATAGAGACTAAACTGAAGGAAAATGAATGAATGAGTGAATGAAAAAACGGTGCAGTGAGATGCATATTTTACCTATATATCCTCTCGCTCGCACCCAGATCAGTGTTTTCGCCTCCATAGCAACACGTCTAAAGAAATCCGGTGGATTGACTGGCTTGATCTCTATAGGAACTTCATCAGCTCGTATTTTATTCAGACCCTGCCGAGTGTTGTCTGCCAGATCTGGCTTACTGTAAAACAAACAGAACACAAGGTAAGAGTGTGACATGCAGTGGTTTAATAATCAGTCTGTTTTTAATCACAGCAGACTGGGCTTATGACGTCAGATGTTCTTGTTGATGTGGACAAAAAAATCCCTGACTTAATCCTTTTAAAGGGAAGCTATTATGCAAAAATCACTTTTACAAGAGGTTTAAACCCAGTTGTGTGTCAGCAGTGTGTGAATATCTTCAGCTTCTAATGGTAAACATGGATTAATTCTATTGTTTATAATCAGACTTGATCAAAACAGTCTGCAGAAACACTTTGATTGACATTCTCCCTTTGTACGTGTCATCAGAGGGGGAAAGCCCCGCCCACTAGTGCCCATCTCTCCCTCATTAGCATAGGAGATTAGTCTTGTTTTTTAATCTGCCACTATGCTGACACACAGATATCTGTAGCTCCGCCCTCTTTTAAAAATAGCACAATCTCATTTGAATTTAAAGCGACAGTCACCAAAACAGCACAATTAAAATGGGTCAGTTTCAGAGAGTTATAAACATTTTCTGTGTGGTATTTTGAGCTGAAACTTCACACACACACACTCTTGGTACATCAGACTTATTTTACATCTTGTTAAAAAGGGGGCATAATAATAAAATTCCCTATGAGAGTGACCTGAGGAAGCGCTGTATGAGCTCCTCCACGGTCAGCAGAGTGTCTGGCGGAGGGACGCTGGGCATGCTGAACTGGTGCTCCAGAGGACTGGGCTGCTGCATGTGAAACGATGCCTGGAGGATGAGAATGGGCTGACCGTGCTGGATGGCCTTTACCGATCGCACACAAAAACTGCGGCCATCACGGGTCCGTTCCACCTGGTACAGCACCGGCACCTTCGGGTCCCCTGGAAAATATACAAGTCAAAATTATTCGACCTCCAGTAAGTTGTTTTTAAATATTTCCCAAATGATGTTTAACAGATACAGGAATTTTTCACAGTATTTCCTATAATATTTTTTCTTCTGGAGAAAGTCTTATTTGTTTTATTTCGGCTGGAATAAAAGCAGTTTTTAATTTATTTAAACCCATTTTAAGGTCAATATTATTAGCCTCCTTAAGCTATATTTGTTTTGGATTGTCTCCAGAACAAACCATTGTTATACAATGACTCGCCTAATTACCCTAACTTGCCTAAATAACGTTTTAAAAAATAGTTAAATATAGTTGGAAAAAATTCATTTTTGCACAGCAGGGGCAATGCTAGACATAAAGCTCTACTGGGGCACGCTCCTTCTCCAAAAAAAATAAAATAAAAAAATAAAAATTAATAAATAAAAAAAATAATAATAAATAAATATATATAATATATAAATTATTATTGTTATTATACAATTATTATTCTAAATTAAATTAATATGTAACTGAAAAAATAATGTAAAGGCACAACTGGAGTGATATGCTAAGATCTTTAAAAAATCTTTTGCATGAATAATAATTTAATTTGAATGAAATTCTATAGACAATTCTATAGAATACAAAAAAAGATGTTTAATTATCTATTGTTTTAGACTAGACACACGGCAGAGAATTAGGCTTATTAAGTTTTACCTCCCTGACTGCATCCCTCCTTTGTGCTTCATACAAAAAAATCTATCAGTAGGCATGCTTAGTATGATCACCATCATATTGTTTAAACTTTAGTTTTGTCGACTTGCAAAACTTACTGCGTGCCGTCACCTCCACATAAAAGACTGTTAATGCCGGTTTCACCATGCATGAGCGGCGCGTGAGCAGCGGGTATTTTTTTCGGTGTTATGTGACGCTATGTGTGCAGATATTTAAGAAACATCCCAAGTGAACATACTTGTTTAACTGAAAAACAATGCTGAAGTCAGATATTCTGCTTTGAAAATGTTTTTTCCGTGCCGGAACGCTGTCTTTGTTTAGGTAAATTTCACCTGCAAAATGCCAGTTTAGCCAATTATAGTTCAGCACTCAGTGATGAGCAATTTGGCCGTTTGCACCAGACGAAACATGACAGAAATGTAAATACTGCCTTTCAGAAGCACAGAATATGCACTCACTCACGAAACGGTAAGGTTTAGAATCCATTCAAACTCACAGTGTTAGCATTTAAGCACTGAATAAAGCACATGAGGTTTACCTGAGGTGATCACTGTCATAGGTTTCCGTTGTTCAGCTGTGAGAAATAGGCGTTTCTAATATATCAATTCGAGGTGTTGGTTAGAACCAAAACTCCTTTTAATATGGAAAATATTCCCTCTATCGTGTGTCGTTGCTTTTATTTAGAACAGAGTTTAAATCTCTCGCTCCTGTACTCAATCTGGCAACCCGCGCTTGCATTTATTTTGATCCAGGAGTGCAATACCTAGTTCAACCACAGGGTGTCAAACTTACATACTGCACCCTTAAGTTAACTTCACAAATTAAAGTGGATTGAACATAAAACAATTAAGTTGTCCCAAAAAATCTCTATAATTGTGCTGTTTCAGCACATATTAAATAAGTAGTAAGCTAGAAAAACTTTTTTAAATGTATGTGTGATTAGAAATAAACACAAATTCAATAGGAAATAAACACCTGCTCTGACAAAGTAGCAGTGCAGTGAATGAAAAAGACTTAACGTCATCTCAACTTTTACTGCATCATGTTCCCAATGCATTAGATTGAGATAAAGTTGGTTTTATATTCGCACATTTGTTTAGTGACAACTTGTGACATGCTCCCTATATTGTTTACCATGGTACTTTGAATATTCAAGCTGAAATCACAGGTAAGTATGACTTTAAAACAACATTATTAGCACTATTTATTTGACTGAATGTTGTACTTTGGTGGTCATTGGTTGATTATATGATTTCACTATTTAAAATTATTTGCAAACAATACTTTTCTGACATTATTAAGGAGAAAGTCTGAATATCTGAATATAAAAGCAACTTTACCACAATATGCATTGGGTGTCTTAGAAATAAACACAAAATCACCTGCTCTGACAAAGTAGCAGTGCAGTGAATGAGCATACAGGTGTTCAGCAACTGAATTGGCTGCAGCTACGAGAGCCTGTCCCACAATCTGGCCCCCAAAGAGCCGCTTAGTGCGGGGGACCCAGTGGTGTGTCCCTCTGTAGACGAAACACACGCTTTTAGTTAGTATAATATAATGTACATGCAAAAAAAAAAAATTCCTAATGGCTCATACAGAATGGTTATGTGGTGCTAATAATACAGTGTAACGTTAGGTTGGCTATTCTGAAAAAGTCATTTGTTTACCTGTACAGGTCGGTGTCGAGCTTTTCTAAATTTAACACACTTGTAACCAGGACACTTCTGAGGTCAGGTTCACTTGATTTAGACACATGGTTTACTTCTTTACCAACCGGAGATTCACTACCGCGTTCAGCCATGTTTACTGTACCGTGCTAGTGGTGGATCTTTCGAATCGATTCCTAATGATTCATTTATGATGTTCGCGGAAGTACTCCCCTGGTGGATTGTTACATCATTTACTTATTGTAGTAAAATATGCGTTGGTAAATATTGTAAGTTGTCGTTAAATTGATGTATATAAATGATAATTATTAGATTCATAATGTGATAAATAATCGCTTTGAATCATGAAATCAATGGAATCATGATTCACTGATTCGAACTAAGGACTCGACACAGCGCACCTGAGGACCTCTACTGGTCAATAAGCGGCTGAAAAATAGCTTTATCGTTGTTATGTTATAGGAAAATGTACTCTTTGGGTTTTACTGACTATCCTAGCTAATACAATTATATTTATTTAATTAATATGATTATTATGCTAACCAAATTTTGCATTCATAAATGCAAATTCACTAATAGGAAACCTAACTTTATAGTTTTGTTGACTGAAATATGCTTATTTATTACCAGTATCAGAGACTTTTAAACAAGAAAGCCCCTACCCACTTTAAAAATGTGTATTTTTTTTATAATGTATTTAATTAGTGTTTATATTTGTACAGTTTGTATGTTTACATTTTGTTTATACTTACCTCCCCTTGGCATCTACTTTAAATGTCTGTAAAATGTTATATGCTATTGTTTATTTCATAAAAATTATAAAAAAAATAGCTATACAATATTCTTACCATTACATCTTGCTCTCTAAATGCACCTAAATAAATGCATGTGTACAGTGTTATCCGAAGAAATTTAGATTACTTTGATTTCATTAAGTGCAATGTAAAGCTGGACTGATTTACATTTACTCGAGTATGTTCTTGGCCAGATACTAAATTTGCATTCACTATATCTGCACTTGAGAATAATCTTTGAGTATTTTTACCGTCCTGCTTTTTATCTTAATGCATTCTTGCTGAATAAAATTAATTCCAACAACAGCAGCAACAACAACAAGTTCAACAACTACTATAAATTACTCCAATTTTTAAAGTATTAAAGTATTTTAAAGTACGCAGTATTATAGTTTCCACCAAACAATAATAAGCAGCAAAACCCTTTTATCAATCATAAAATGATTTGATTGCATATTTGATATTTGAAGGATCATATCTGGAGTAATGATGCTGAAAATTCTGATTTAAATCATTGGATTAATTGAGACACAGAGACAAACATAGCTTTTTAATTGTGAAATATTTTATAATAGTACAGTTTTTGTTGTTGTTTGTTTGTTTTGTTGTACTTAATAAATGCAAAGTTTTTTTTAACATAAGTGAGCATAAGTGATCTAAAATTGCTCATATCTTGACGTAGTGAGCAATATAATTGTATAATATATTAGTTTAGCATCAGAATATAGACTATAGACTAGAATATAGGCTATTCAAAATTAATAAACATACAAATAAAATGTGTAGCTGCACTGTCATAATTATTCCGCTAGAGGGAATCACAGGCCACTTGTTCCGTACTGTTACTGAAAACCACTGTAAGTGGCCTAATGCTGCTGAATGTTAAATAACACTGATATCACATATGACGAATATTATCAACAACACACGTCGAGCTCAAGTAATATTGTATTATTGGGTATTAATATTATATAATTTTGCATAACTTAAATACATAATGCCAATACAATATTTTATAATAATAATAATAATAATAACAACAACAATAATAATATCAATATTATTACTACTACTACTACTACTAATAATAATACTTTTATTTATTTTTATTTATTATTTATGTATTATTATTATTATTATTATTATTATAATTATTATTATTACAAAACTAAAGTGAGTTAAAAAAGTAAAGCATTTTGGGGTGACAATTATCAATGCACGTCGATCTCATATAAAAACCACTAAGAATGACAAAACTGACATTTCTAAAGCACAATTTAAACACATAGTACAAATATTTCTATAATAATTTAATAATAATAATAATAATAATAATAATAATAATAATAATAATAATTTTCATTATTATTGTTATTATTATTATTATAAAACTAGTTAAAGAAGTGAAGCGTTTTTAGGTGAAATATCTCTTTAAATAATTGTTAAACAACAGCAAAAAAACCTGATATGACATATGACGATTATCAATGCACGTCGAATAATAATTAAGTAATAATTTAATACTAATAATAGACAAATAATAATAGGTATATAATAATGACAATCATAATAGTAATAATAATAATGACAATAATAATGATGTGAATAATAATAACAAAAGAATAATAATAATAATAATAATAATAGGCTATTATTATTATTATTATTATTATTTATTATTATTATTATTATTAACAGGCTAATAATAATAATAATAATAATAATAATAATAATAATAATAATAATAATAGCCTAATAATAATAATAATAATAATAATAATAATAATAATAATAATAATAAATAAATACATAATAATTAATAAGAAAGTATTGAAAAATACATTAAAAAAGTAATAAATCTAAAGTGATTGACTGTCATATCCTCAGATGTGTCTCCGCGTCTTCAGGTCGCGCATGCGCACTCGGGCTCTCCTCCTCAGCGCTGCTGTTTCTGTCAAACTGAATCTGCTCTCAGTCATTGACGCGCGTAGCTCGGCTTTTCTCTCCATCACCGCGGCTTTTCTCCTCCATGGCCGCATCAGATGAACCAGAAGACTGCGTCGTGCAGAGAGGAAGATCTCAGAGCGACCCGAGCATCCTCACCGAGACTCGTGTCGTGCCAGGTGAGTCGAAAAACACCGATTTTCGCGGTATTTATGACTCGACATCTGAATTTATACACTGCGGAGGGGTGGTGGTGGTGGTGGAGATGCTGATGGCGTCTTGAGAGGAAGCGCAAACATGATGGCATGACTGGCAAGATGTCTGTGCACATGCATTATGATGATGCAGAAGATGAAGAGCACCAGAGACTGTGTGTGTGTGTTCATGCCTCATGTCTGTGTATGTTCTGGTGCTGATGCTGTGGTGATGCTGTGGGCTTCCCCATGACTGATAGATGCATGATTTTGGAAAAATCTGACATTGAGATATTTTGTTTATACTGTATATGATGGCTTGAATGGCGCTATTTGGAAAGAAATCATTGATTAGGATTGATTGGGGTGATTGACTAAGTGTATAAACAAATAATAAACAAATCACAAGCAAAATAATTACAATAGAGCAACAAAAAAGTCAAATAAACAGTACTTAATGGATCTATTCAGTATTCTGCTACAGAAATTGAATAATGAAATGTAAAATAACATTGTATATATATTAATTGTAATTAATTCAGTAAAATAATTCCTCATTAAAGTTACAAATGTACTTTTTTGTGCCTTTAATCGCCTTTTGTACGTTTAAAACTCCTTTAAAATACATGTAAATTATGAACTTTCACTCTGTTATCAGGTCCGTAGCCAGCTTGGTGAAAGGGGTGGTTCTTTTTTCTTAAAATAAGGACCTTTTTTTGCAGTTATTTGCCTTATTTTCTATTTAATTATAATAATTTTCTATTTAATTATAATTAAATACTTTTAGAGCACTATTTATTGCTGGATTAGCTTGTTGGATGGTCATCAACCACACTTTTTTATTTACCAAAAACATTTCCTAAAGATTTAGAAGAAAAAAAAGATGAGAATAATACTTATTTTTCAAATACAAATTTATTCCATCATATATCATTAGAAAAAAAGGATGCTGGTTAAAAAACTAGCCATATTGTCCTTTATTAGTGGCCAGCACATTCAACTTTCCTCAGTCACGCTGAACAACAGCCAAAAGAGGATTCTGCTTGGTCTTAAAGCCTACTTCGATGGTTATTTTCACAATTTATGATGGCATAGCAGTCAAAATAGGACAAATAAGCTTGTGTATGGGTTAAATTCTAGACCTTTGTCAGTGAGGGGTGGGTCTTTCGAACCACCTGAACCCCCCCTGTCTACGGGCCTGGTTATGGTTATACAGTGCATCCGGAAAGTATTGATAGCGCTTCACTTTTTCCACATGTTTTTATGTTACAGCCTTATTTCAAAATGGATTAAATTGATTTATTTCCTCAACATTCTACACACAATCCCCCATAATGACAATGAGAAAAAAAGAGTTTTTTAAATTGTTGCAAATTTATTAAAAATAAAAAAGCTGAAAAATCAGTCTCAGTATCAGTATTAAAGTAATCAGTATTGACAGCCTTTGGCATGAAGCTCTAACTTGAGCTCAGGTTCATTCTGTTTCCACTGATCATTCCTGAGATGTTTCAGCAGCTTCAGTGGAGTTCACCTGTGGTCAATTCAGCTGATTGGACATGATTTGAAAAGGCATACACCTGTCTATATAAGGGCATGTCAAAGCACAAACCAAGCATGACGACAAAGGAATTGTCTGTAGACCTCCGAGACAGGATTGTCTCGAGGCACAAGGCTGGGGAAGGTTACAGAAACATTTCTGCTGCTCTGAAAGCTCCAATGAGCACAGCGGCCTCCATCATCCGTAAGTGGAAGATGTTTGGAGCCACCAGGACTCTTCCAAGAGCTGGCCGGCCATCTAAGCTGAGTGTGGGCCTTAGTCAGGGAGGTGATCAGTAACCTGATGGTCACTCTGTCTGAGCTCCAGCGTTCTTCTGTGGAGAGGAGAACCTTACAGAAGGACAACCATCTGTGCAGCAATCCACCAATCAGGCCTGTATGGTAGAGTGGCCAGACGGAAGCCACTCCCCGCCTGGAATTTGCCAAAAGGCGTCTAAAGGACTCTCAGACCATCAGAAACTAAACTCTCTGCTCTGATGAGACTCAAATTGAACTCTTTGGAGTGAACGCCAGGCGTTACGTTTGGAGAAAACCAGGCAGCGCTCATCACCAGGCTAATAGCATCCCTAGAGTGAAGCATGGTGGTGGCAGCATCATGCTGTGGGGATGTTTTACAGCAGCAGGAACTGGAAGACTAGTCAGGATAGAGGGAAAGATGAATGCAGCAATGTACAGAAACATCCTGAATGAAAACCTGCTTCAGAGTGCTCTTGACCCCAGACTGGGGCGACGCTTCATCTTCCTGCAGGACAATGACCCAAAGCACACCGCCAAAATATTAATGGAGTGGCTTCACAACAGATCAGTGAATGTCCTTGAGTGGCCCAGCCAGAGCTCAGACCTACATCCTATTAAACATCTCTGGAGAGATCTGAAAATGGCTGTACACCGTCGCTTCCCATCCAACCCGATAGAGCTTGAGAGGTGCTGCAAAGAGGAATGGGCAAAAATTCCCAAAGACAGGTGAGCCGAGCTTGTGGCATCATATTCAGAAAGACTTGAGGCTGTAATCGCTGCCAAAGGTGCATCAACAAAGTATTGAGCAAAGGCTGTGAACACTGATGTACAGGTGATTTTACAGCTTTTATTTTTAATAAATTTGCAACTATTTAAAAAACTCCTTTTCCACATTGTCATTATGGGGGATTGTGTGTAGAATGTTGAGGAAATAAATGAAGTTAATCCATTTTGGAATAAGGCTGTAACATAAACAAATGTGGGAAAAGTCAAGCGCTGTCAATACTTTCCGGATGCACTGTACTTTGCAATGACTCCACAAATCTCATGTATTCTCAATTGTTGATCCACTATAATCGTAAATCAGCATTGCGGCTCCTGTGATGTGACTATTGCGGACACACACATCGCGATATTGATGCTGAAACTATATATTGCGCAGTAATAGAAATCTGACATTAAGAGTTCCCTGTTTTTCCTCTGCGTTTATCCTGCTAATTACAGTTGCGTTGAGTAATATGAATTAGGCTGCGATTCATCTTGCGGCTCTACAAAGCACAAGTGTCATTACTTCAAGTTGGAGCAAAGTGTTTATAATGGCTTCGTTAAAGGGGACAAATGCAATGAGGTGAGACAGGCCTAATTTGTCACAAGCGATCTTTTTGTAAGAGCAAAATACTATACATGGAGTCTAGTGTGTACACTCAAAACATTATTTTGTTGCCTGAACTTTTGGACATTTAAGTGAATTGAACATATAACAAGTACATTGTTCAAATACATAGGCGACGCGGTGGCGCAGTGTGTAGCACGATCGCCTCACAGCAAGAAGGTCGCTGGTTCGAGCCTCGGCTGAGTCAGTTGGCATTTCTGCGTGGAGTTTGCATGTTCTCCCTGTGTTCGCGTGGGTTTCCTCCGGGTGCTCCGGTTTCCCCCACAGTCCAAAGACATGTGGTACAGGTGAATTGGGTATGCTAAAATTGACTGTAGTGTGTGTATGTGTGTGTGTGAATGAGTGTGTATGGATGTTTCTCAGTGATGGGTTGCAGCTGGAAGCGTAAAACATATGCAGGATAAGTTGGCGGTTCATTCTGCTGTGGCGACCCCTGATTAATAAAGGGACTAAGCCGAAAGTAAAATGAATGAATTGTTCAAATACACTACATGTGGAATGATTAAAAAACAAATAGTTTGAATAAGCAGCAGCAATCTTTTATTTTGAAAGCATTACTGTTAGCATCATACATTTCCAACTTGAAGCGCATCACTTTCCGTGAGCGTGTGTGCAGGGCTGATGTGGGATCAGGGATTGAGATGTGTTAAAAGCTGTTTGTTTGGACACAGACAGGTGCTGGACATTTATCCTTGGATTTGGAGCTGATGGCGCAGTTTCAGTACATGTTGACAAAGTAAACTGAGCTAAACGATGAACACTTTCTCAATGACGAGCTGTGCTTTTTGATTTTTCTACTTTTCTTTTCTTCTACTCTTCCCCTTCCTTTTCTGTTTTTTTTTCTTCTCTTCTTCTATTTCCTTTTCTTCTACTTACTATTAATATTATTATTATTATTTATTATAATTATCATTATTTGTCCTCTTCCTGATTTCCCAACCTCCCCCCACCTCCTCACTATTATCATTAATAGTATTACTTTTACCTTTGTTACCATTATCATTATTGCTATTCTGGGGTGTTTCCCAAAAACATCGTTAGCCAACTAAGGTCGCAAGTTCCGTCGTTACAAACATAGTTTGTTGATTTGCTGTTTGCCAAACTGCGTCGCAAACTTGAGCACTTGAAACTTCACCTCTGGAGCTGTAGTTAGAAACATAGTTCCTGGCTGTGTTCTATTCCCACTTATCCCCCCTATGCCCTATTCATTTAGAACATTCTAACATTCAAAGTTGGAATTATTAAAAATAAAAAAGCGTTAAGTTAATCTCTCTTAGGTGTAATTTGCTTTCAAAGTATTTTTACAGTTCAGTTTTAGCGATCTTCATGTTTACAATTGTGCTCCCTTCGCAGTGCACTTTGAAAACATTGATATCATTTTGAACACAGCCTCATGATGAAAGCTATAGGTGAGCTATTAATTAAAAGCGGAATTTATATTACGTCTCCAAATCTTGTGAAAACAAAAAACACCGCATACGTTAATGCTTTTATTTTATAGTGGGTTATTTATTAAGTATCTGTACTGTATATGACATGGGCCTGTTGGTTAGAACTTTCTGCTGAGGTTTGCATGTGTCAAATTGTAAAAGTAGACTTTAATTTTTTTTTAAATAAATAAATAATATCCTTTCATTCATTCATTCATTTTCTTTTCAGCTTAGTCCCTTTATTAATCCAGGGTCACCACAGCGGAATGAACCGCCAACTTATCCAGCATATGTTTAACACCGCGGATGCCCTTCCAGCTGCAAACCATTACTGGGAAACATCCACACTTATTCACACTCATACACTACAGACAATTCAACCTACATAATTCACCTGTACCGCATGTGTTTGGACTGTTGGGGAAACCGAAGCACCCGGAGGAAACCAACACGGGGAGAACATGCAAACTCCACACAGAAATGCCAACTGACCCAGCCGAGGCTTGAGCTTGACCTTCTTGCTGTGAGAAGATCGTGCTACCCACTGTGAGTCAGTTACAGCATTATATGGTTATGAAAACTGAAATGGAATATTGAGTAGGGGGCGGGGCTTAATTTTGCACACCATTCCCTCATAGCAAACTAATTGTAAAAGGGGCGTGGCTTAGAATATTGTAACTTAGGCGTCAAACTGACATCATCACAAAAGTAGCCAATCCCAACGCAGAAGCAAATTCTCAGCCTTTGATTGAAGATTACCAAACGGAATAAACAGTGCACATTTTGATTTCACACATATTCTTTATAGGGACAGTTCACTCAGAAATGAAACTAACTCACCATTTTCTCTCTCTCTTGTGGTTTATATGTTACATTCATCTGTTGAACACAAAAGAAGATATTCTGAAGAGTGCTGGAAACCTGTAACCATTGACTTCCATAGTATGAAAAACTAATGGAGGTTAATGGTTACCGGTTTTCAGCGTTCTTCAAAATGCCTTTTTGTCTGTTCTCATAACTCATAAAGGTTTAAGACAAGTAAAGGCTGAGTGAATAATGACAGAATTTAAAATTTTGGGTGAACTATCCCTTTAAGGATGCATGTTGGTCCATATAATAATATTAGTACGCCTTGTAATATCGCCAACATGCTGCATAACAAAATGCGACATGGCAGTGGAGCCAGTGGCCGAGTTTCTCTTGTGTTTCAGTCTAGAGACGGATCCTTTCATCCGCTGCACACCCACTGCGGCTTTCATCTCGCTCTCCAGCTGCACTCCAGAAACAGCCAAAGATGAGCAGATACAGTACAGGAGGACGTTCAGGACGCCACACACACACATGCAGGACTCCTAACCACACCATATTATGGACCACACTAGACATGACCATATTCAATAATTCAGTATATCGTGATAATGAACATGCACAATATTGGTATCGTGGGCACTTCCAAAATTATTATTTTATTTTTTAATTAAGTTTTAACTTTTGGCAGTGGCGTCATGGTGGCGCAGTGGTTAGCGATGTCGCCTCACAGCAAGAAGGTCGATGGTTCGAGCCTCAGCTGGGTTGGTTGGCGTTTCTGTGTGGAGTTTGCATGTTCTCCCCGTGTTGGCGTGGGTTTCCTCTGAGTGCTCCGGTTTCCCCCACAGACCAAACACATGCGCTATAGGGGAATTGGGTAAACAAAATTGGCTGTAATGTATGTGAATGTGAGTGTGTATGGGTGTTTCCCATTACTGGGTTGCAGCTGGAAGGGCGTCCGCTTCGTAAAACAAATGCTAGAACAGTTGGCAATTCATTACGCTGTGGCGACCCCTGATAAATAAGGGATTAAGCCGAAGGAAAATATATATTTACAATAAAATAATACATAATTTTAATATTTTTAGGGTGTTTTACCTGTTATAGTAATCTTTATTGCTTAATATTAATATTGTGATAATACCATATACTGTGATAAAAGCTTCAGCAATTAATCACAAAAGAAAAATCCTATACCAGCACAAGCCTAGTCCAGACAGACAGAGAGATGATGCAGACTGGTGAACAGCAGGTTTAGGGTTGAATTTGAGTGCACAGATGAAGCCCACACTAACTAACCACTGAGCAGTTAGTCACAGATTCTGCAGTGCTGTTCAGCATCAAGGGCCCTTCCTCCACACACTGGTGGGCAGCAGGAAGACTGAAGGGTCTTTTAAAGCTGAGCCTCGGTGTCATTCACTGGACACACTGACTCACCGGCTGAACACACACTCACATGTCTCAAACTGATTATCTGCCATACTGTAATGCTTTCTGTGTATGTAATAGAGTGCTTTAGAGATGCATTATTGAGTTTGAGCATTGAAGTAAACTTACCTAGTCAACACATACCTCATCTACTCACTTGTGTACAGCTAAACTCATCTACTTACTAGTCAATAGCTAGACTCATCTACTCACTACTCAACAGCTAAACTCATCTACTTACTAGTCAATAGCTAGACTCATCTACTCACTACTCAACAGCTAAACTCATCTACTCACTAGTCAACAGCCTAACTCATCTAATCAATAGTCAACAACTAAACTCATCTACTCAATAGTCAACAACTAAACTCATCTACTCAATAGTCAACAACTAAACTCATCTACTCACTAGTCAACAGTTAAACTCATCTTCTCACTAGTCAACAGCTAAACTCATCTACTCACTAGTCAACAACTAAACTCATCTACTCACTAGTCAACAGATAAACTTATCTACTCACTAGTCAACAGCTAAACTCATCTACTCACTAGTCAACATCTAAACTCATCTACTCACTAGTCAACAACTAAACTCATCTACTCACTAGTCAACAGCTAAACTCATCTACTCACTAATCAACAGCTAAACTCATCTACTCACTAGTCAACAACTAAACTCATCTACTCACTAGTCAACAGCTAAACTCATCTACTCACTAGTCAACAGCTAAACTCATCTACTCACTAGTCAACAACTAAACTCATCTACTCACTAGTCAACAGATAAACTCATCTACTCACTAGTCAACAAATAAACTCATCTACTCACTAGTCAACAACTAAACTCATCTACTCAAGAGTCAACATCTAAACTCATCTACTCACTAGTCAACAACTAAACTAATCTACTCACTAGTCAACAACTAAACTCATCTACTCACTAGTCAACAGCTAAACTCATCTACTCACTAGTCAACATCTAAACTCATCTACTCACTAGTCAACAGCTAAACTCATCTACTCACTAGTCAACAGCTAAACTCATCTACTCACTAGTCAACAGCTAAACTCATCTACTCACTAGTCAACAACTAACCTCATCTACTCACTAGTCAACAGATAAACTCATCTACTCACTAGTCAACAATTAAACTCATCTACTCACTAGTCAACAACTAAACTCGTCTACTCACTAGTCAACAACTAAACTCATCTACTCACTAGTCAACAGCTAAACTCATCTACTCACTAGTCAACAGCTAAACTCATCTACTCACTAGTCAACAGATAAACTCATCTACTCACTAGTCAACATCTAAACTCATCTACTCACTAGTCAACAACTAAACTCATCTACTCACTAGTCAACATCTAAACTCATCTACTCACTAGTCAACATCTAAACTCATCTACTCACGAGTCAACAACTAAACTAATCTACTCACTAGTCAACATCTAAACTCATCTACTCACTAGTCAACATCTAAACTCATCTACTCACTAGTCAACAACTAAACTAATCTACTCACTAGTCAACAGCTAAACTCATCTACTCACTAGTCAACAGCTAAACTCATCTACTCACTAGTCAACATCTAAACTCATCTACTCACTAGTCAACAGATAAACTCATCTACTCACTAGTCAACATCTAAACTCATCTACCCACTAGTCAACAGCTAAACTCATCTACTCACTAGTCAACAGCTAAACTCATCTACTCAATAGTCAACAACTAAACTCATCTACTCACTAGTCAACATCTAAACTCATCTACTCACTAGTCAACAACTAAACTCATCTACTCACTAGTCAACAACTAAACTCACCTACTCACTAGTCAACAGATAAACTCATCTACTCACTAGTCAACATCTAAACTCATCTACTCACTAGTCAACAGCTAAACTCATCTACTCACTAGTCAACAGATAAACTCATCTACTCACTAGTCAACAACTAAACTCATCTACTCACTAGTCAACAGCTAAACTCATCTACTCACTAGTCAACAGCTAAACTCATGTAGTTGTGTAGCATCACCTTAGCAACCTCATAACAAAAAACCAAACAATCTATGTTAATCTTAAAGCAGCATAAACCCAATTAAATCAGTAAATGGTTGTTGTTTGGGCTGGAGAAGCTGCTCCCAGATCAGTCTATGCTGTCTCTGCAGGGTGTCTTGATCTAGATCAGCCTGAACGACAGCAGCCAATCAGATCGTTTTTACCCTCACATCAAAGACTAACCCACTTTTTATCCACGACTCTCCCTTGTTTTCATTGGATAAGACTCTTAAATGTTGCACTGGTTTGAGGACTGTTAGATTAAGACCCCCTTCATTTGTATTCATGTTTTATTAATCAGCCGTCTATATTTAGCAGCTGTAGGATTTCTGCAGTGAATATTCAGAGCGGTGATTAATGCAGAGCAGGAATCTTCAAAGAGACTGCTAACCACACTGCTTATACTGCATTAATGTTGAGATTGAGGACGAAACCCGTCGCAGCTTCTCTGTCAACTCTGATTATACAGTCAAATCAAACAGAATTATTTATAATTGAACATGCAAGGGACAGTGGGAATGTGTACAACTTTGTGAATGATTATAACTGTGTGTTGCTTTCTGTGGAGCTGTGCCTGCAGATCTAATGTGCGTCTGATTATCTGTTGTTGTTGTTGTTGTTTTCGGTGACTTTTCTATTAGAGAATTAAACTTTGCATACACATCATGGTGACTCAGTGTTTAGCACTACAACCTCACACCAAGAAGGTCACTGGTTTGAGTCCTGGCTGGGTCAGTTGGCGTTTCTGTGTGGAGTTTGCATGTTCTCTCCGTGTTGGCGTGGGTTCCTCTGGGTGCTCTGATTTCCCCCACAGTCCAAACACATGTAGTACAGGGGAATTGGGTAAGCTAAATTGGCTGTAGTGTGTGTGTGAATCAGTGTGTATGGGTGTTTCCCATTACTGGGTATGCTGGAATAGTTGGCGACAACTAAACTCATCTACTCACTAGTCAACATCTAAACTCATCTACTCACTAGTCAACACATCTACTGACTAGTCAACAGCTAAGCTCATCTACTCACTACAGTTAAGCTCATTTACTCACTAGTCAACAAATAAACTCATGTACTCACTAGTGAACAACTAAACTCATCTACTCACTAGTCAACAACTAAACTCATCTACTTACTAGTCAACAACTAAACTCATCTACTCACTAGTCAACATCTAAACTCATCTACTCACTAGTGTACAACTAAACTCATCTACTCACTAGTCAACAACTAAACTCATCTACTTACTAGTCAACAACTAAACTCATCTACTCACTAGTGAACAACTAAACTCATCTACTCACTAGTGTACAACTAAACTCATCTACTTACTAGTCAACAACTAAACTCATCTACTCACTAGTGAACAACTAAACTTATCTACTCACTAGTGTACAACTAAACTCATCTACTCAATAGTCAACAACTAAACGCATCTACTTACTAGTCAACAACTAAACTCATCTACTCACTAGTGAACAACTAAACTCATCTACTCACTAGTGTACAACTAAACTCATCTACTTACTAGTCAACAACTAAACTCATCTACTTACTAGTCAACAACTAAACTCATCTACTCACTAGTGAACAACTAAACTCATCTACTCACTAGTGAACAACTAAACTCATCTACTTACTAGTCAACAACTAAACTCATCTACTCACTAGTGAACAACTAAACTCATCTACTCACTAGTGAACAACTAAACTCATCTACTCACTAGTGAACAACTAAACTCATCTACTCACTAGTGAACAACTAAACTCATCTACTCACGAGTGAACAACTAAACTCATGTACTCACTAGTGAACAACTAAACTCATCTACTCACTAGTCAACAACTAAACTCATCTACTCACTAGTCAACAACTAAACTCATCTACTAACGAGTGAACAACTAAACTCATCTACTCACTAGTCAACAACTAAACTCATCTACTCACTAGTCAACAACTAAACTCATCTACTCACGAGTGAACAACTAAACTCATCTACTCACGAGTGAACATCTGAACTCATCTACTCACTAGTCAACAACTAAACTCATCTACTCACTAGTCAACAACTAAACTCATCTACTCACTAGTCAACAGCTAAACTCATCTACTCACTAGTCAACATCTAAACTCATCTACCCACTAGTCAACAGCTAAACTCATCTACCCACTAGTCAACAGCTAAACTCATCTACTCACTAGTCAACAGCTAAACTCGTCTACTCACTAGTCAACAGTTAAACTCATCTACTCACTAGTCAACAGTTAAACTCATCTACTCACTAGTCAACAGCTAAACTCATCTACTCACTAGTCAACAGCTAAACTCATCTACTCACTAGTCAACAGCTAAACTCATCTACTCACTAGTCAACAGCTAAACTCATCTACTCACTAGTCAACAGCTAAACTCATCTACTCACTAGTCAACAGCTAAACTCATCTACTCAGTAGTCAACAGCTAAACTCATCTACTCACTAGTCAACAGCTAAACTCATCTACTCAGTAGTCAACAGCTAAACTCATCTACTCACTAGTCAACAGCTTAATTCTCTTTTTGCGCATCATTCCCTAATAGCAAACTAACGGTAAAAGGGGTGTAGCTTATTAAGCGTCAAACTGACATCATCAGAGAAGTAGCCAATCCAAACGCAGAAGCAAATGCTCAGACTTTGATTGAAGATGACCAAACTCTTTTTTTCAGTGGATTAACTTGCACAGACTAATTGTTTACCTAAAGAATAACTAGTAACATAAATTTTGACATCACACAGACCTTAAACAAGATCCTGCTCACAGTTTCTGGGTTGTTTCATTTGCGATAATGACTTTACTGCATTAATCTGGCTCTCATGAAGGACTCCGCATGCATCGTCCCGAGTATGCATTATAATATGTGCTGACCTCTGTTCTTGAAGTGCTGGCGGTGACGCGACATTAATAAATGCGAGTCCTGTGACATTATTCGAGGCATGCTGGGAGGTGTCAGGAAAAGCAGGCAGTCTAAAAAAAAGCACCTGCCTCTGTGTTCCCCTGAGGACTGAGCAAACGCTGCTAAAGAGCGAGGTTAAGAGACGGAGGCCCTGCCAAACAGAGAGAGCGTTTCTGCACAACCTCCTGCTACTGCTGAGACAACCATTAATACAGTCTGTCTGCGCGGTGGAAACACAAGTACAGATCTCTCCAACCCATGTGCGGTATAAGTATATATACAGCTTTCAGAATTTGCTAAATGTTAATTATTTTACTAAAATAAGAGGGATTGTGTTGACCTTATTCTTCATGTTCGAGCGGGTGCAACCATGGGAATCTTTTTGTCTCCAGACTTCTGCTCTCATTCACTTTCATTGGCTTTTAGATGTTAAAAACAGCTCGTTCTGTTGCTTGATGTTGCAAACTGATCATTTCTAATTATATTATTCTACTTTTTATGTATAGTCATGAACACACTTGTTTGGAGACTAGAAGATCAGAAGACTAGAGTAAGCGGTTTGACTATTAAGCTGCTTAGTGATTTCTCCCATAGGAGACTGAATCGGAAGACCTAAATCAGGGGTGTCCAAACTCTGTCCTGGAGGGCCGGTGTCCTGCTGAGTTTAACTCCAACTCGCTTTAACACACCTGCCAGGAAGTTTCTAGTACAGGGGTGCTCAACCCTGCGCCTGGAGATCGACCTTGCTGCCGAGTTCAGCTCCTACCCTGATCAAACACACCTGAACCAATTAATTAGAACCTGAGAATCAATTGATAATTACAGGCAGGTGTGTTTGATATGGGCTGCAACTGAAAACTGCAGGAAGGTCGATCTCCAGGAATAGGGTTGAGCACCCCTGACCTAGTATATCTAGTAAGAGCTTGATTAGCTGATTCAGGTGTGTTTGATTAGGGTTGGAGCTAAACTCTCTAGGACACCGGCCCTCCAGGACCGAGTTTGGACACCCCTGATCTAAAGTAATCGCAAAAACAAGGACACTTTCGCTCTGCAAAATAAGGTCAATAAATTGCATAATATTTTTATTTTTTAAATATTTCACATTAAGAAAAAAATATATATATAAATATATATATATATATATATATATATATATATATATATATATATATATATATATATATATATATATATATATATATATACACTCACCGGCCACTTTATTAGGTACACCTGTCCAACTGCTTGTTAACGCAAAATTCTAATCAGCCAATCACATGGCAGCAACTCAATGCATTTAGGCATGTAGACATGGTCAAGACGATCTGCTGCAGTTCAAAGCGAGCATCAGAATGGGGAAGAAAGGGGATTTAAGTGACTTTGAACGTGGCATGGTTGTTGGTGCCAGCCGGGCTGGTCTGAGTATTTCAGAAACTGCTGATCTACTGGGATTTTCACGCACAACCATCTCTAGGGTTTACAGAAAATGATCTGAAAAAGAGAAGATATCCAGTGAGCGGCAGTTCTGTGGGCGCAAATGCCTTGTTGGTGCCAGAGGTCAGAGGAGAATGGCCAGACTGGTTCCAGCTGATAGAAAGGCAACACTAACTCAAATAAGCACTCGCTACAACCGAGGTCTGCAGAAGAGCATCTTTAAACACACAACACGTGCAAGCTCTGGATCCAATTGAGCACCTTTGGGCTGTGGTGGAACGGGAGATTGGCATCATGGATGTGCAGCCGACAAATCTGCAGCAACTGTGTGATGCTCTCATGTCAATATGGAGCAAAATCTCTGAGGAACATTTCCAGTATGTTGAATCTATTCCACGAAGGATTAAGACAGTTCTGTAGGCGAAAGGGGGTCCAAGCCGGTACTAGTAAGGTGTACCTAATAAAGTGGCCAGTGAGTGTGTGTATAGTGTAATATGAATATCTCATTCAGGTCAGTTCTCAGTAAAAATAGCATGCATTTTGGTTCAATAATTAGCATTTTGCAGATTCTGCGAGGTGTATGTCAACTTCTGACCTGTATATGACTATATATTCTCAGACCTCCAGTGACTGATGTGTGTTTTCATGAGCGTCTGCTGCTCTTCAGTCGCTCTGTGACTCTTGTGTTCGATGGTTTTGTGTCCACCTGGCTGACAGCAGGAGGTTTCGCTGTGCTGCGCTTTGGGCAAGATCTGCACAAGGTCACTGATGACCCATCAGTCTGATGTGACCTTCACTTTCACTGAATGAACTAAGAACAGAGAGAGAGAGAGAGAGAAAGAGAGAGAGTACATAGAAATACATTAACTAATGAAACCTTACTGTACAGTGTGACTGATAAGAGCATTGTTGGAACGGGATCGTGAAGTCCCTAAAGAATCCCTCCCTTAATAAACAACTAAAGAAAGTTAGCATTAAGTGCATGAAAAATTCACACATATAACCCCTTTATCAGTTTTCCCCTACAGTCTGCGAGCCTAAAGGCACAGCTCTGCATGTTAAATTCCCATCACAAGCCTCTCTTCTGGCTTATTTTGCATGTCTTGTTTTTGCTGACTGTTGTACATGCTATAAAAAGGAGTCATTTTCTTCATCGCCAGTCTTTTCTCGTTTGTGGAGAGCTGTTGGCGTTTGAGCTAATCTGCTCTTCGTGTGCACATTTAATGAAGTGTGGAGCGTCTGGAGTGAAGGCTACAGTTCATAATCTCTCTCTGCTCTCTCAAGCCTGCGCTTGCAAGCTGGTCAAAACACTCGCAGTTTCTCTCGTTCAAGCTTCACACTGAAGTCCCGCCTTCCACTGTCACTCCCACAAACCAGCCAATGGGAGGCTGGTTTGGGGGATATTTATTTTTAAATCAAGAAGCATCGTTGAGGAAAAAATATTGGTTTGTTTTTGGAAATAATGAGTCAAAATTAAGGGATTTTTTACTTAAAACAGGCCAAATAATCTGCCAATGCGGCAAGCAAAGTAATATCATGTCCAATCGGAAAACAAGATAATATTGCTTCCCCCGTTGGCAGATTATTTGGCTTGTTTTGAGGAAAAAATCACTTCATTTTGACTCAATATTTCTGAAAACAAACCAATATTTTTTTGCTCGTCTAGAAAATGCTTCTTGACTATTGCTTGACTATTCTCTGAGATCTATCCAGCTTGGCTTTTTTAGCCGTTTAAAGCATATTTCAAGAGTTCACACTTAGATAATGCTCAACTGAAATAGCAGGTTTGGCATGCTGTCCCGGGAGAGAACCCTGAGCTCGGAGATAGATGAGCCCAAGGTTCCCGCCTGGTCAATGAGCGTTAGGAGGGATACGAGATCAGGTGTTTCTCGAGTGCCCCCTAAACACAGGTAAATTTCTGGTATGTAATGTATGTATGCGTCAAGTGCTTATGACTGTATTACAATGCATGTTTTTTAGATTGTGGGAGGAAACCGGAGGACCCGGAGAAAACCCACGCGGACACGGGGAGAACTTGCAAACTCCACGCGGGGAGTGCCGACTGGCTCGATTATGGTTTGAACCTGTGGCCTTCTTGCTGCAAGGCATCAGTGCTATCCACTGAGCCACCGTGTTGCCCGATCATAAAAGAGGAGGAGGAAGGTATAGTGGGAGGGGGGGAGGGTTTTCCAAAAACGAAGATAATGAATGGAGTTTAGGAAGGGTATTTATAGTAGTTTTAGAATGATCTGATAGGCTAGCTAATGATTAGCGATGAGGATCAGCTGTAGGGATGGGCGATATGGGCTAAAATCCACATTGCGATATACATTGCAGCCTCTTGCGATAACGATATATATTGCGATATATAAATTATAATAGAACCATTTCAGAACAGGTTACATAGACCCTTAGGAAAGCCAAACTGCTATTTTTTTTAAGAAATAAAGAAAGGTTGCATGTCATTTTGAGAACATTTATTGTGCAAAAGCAAAACTGTAATTAAACAACACAATGTTGCAGATAAATAAACTAAATGTAGTGCCTTTTAGAAAGAAAGACTTTTCTTTTAAGTCTTTGGTTCCTAAATGCCGAGTTGCAGAGAACAAATAAACTGGTGTCTTTTTAGTTAAGGAACTTACACTGTACTGAAATTACTTCCAGTATTAAATTAGTCAAATAAAATTGTGTATTGCAGATACTTTAAATAAAAACATATTTCTAACCTGCAGCCTAAGGTAACACATTTGGTTTTAAACATTTTGTTCTCCTAATGAAATTAAAACTGGTGTCTTGATCTGCTCTTTCTCTCTCTCCCTCTCTCTCTGTCTGCTGTAGTGTTGGTGCTGCTGAGAGATTGAGACGCACCAGACAAAGTTTGCGAATAAAGTAATGCAAAAATGAATACAATTAATATCGAAAGCGAAAGCAGATTCTCGGACATGTCCGGAGGTAAATGTATTGTCACCCCAAATAATGAGCTGGATCAGTCTATTTAGTCTTCGCGCTCTTCTGTATGCAGCGCGTCTCTGTGGGTCTGCATGCAGAGCATGCGAGTCTGTGGCAGAGTGTTCTCAGTTTCTCGCGAACACAGAACCGGGCCGCCCCAATAATATATCGGCCGCAGCCAAATGGTCGCACTGTTGTTTATTCAAGATGATGCGTTGCAGCCGGCTGCAGCTCGTTGCTCTTAATTTCGCGGGTAGATTGCGTCATCAAACATACATTATCGCGATAGTGCAATAGAATTAGAATCTCTATCGTAGGCCAATTTTGTATCGTTTATATCGCATATCGTTTATATCGCCCATTACTAATCAGCTGTAGTTGATCATATCACGTGCTCCTCTCAAAATTAGTTTGTGAAACTTCATTTATACATTTGCACCGTTATAAACTCCACTACAGCACTAACCTTTTTGCTTATTTCCTAATAATCGATAATAATTCGTTTACTTAAAATCGAGAAAATAAAAAGAATGTAAGCTGTGCAAATATACAGTGTACTGTTGGGGTAAACTCTGGGTTTTTGACAGTGAGTACAATAAATCTCAGTAAGAGAGGCATTTTTTGCAGTGTATGTTTGTTGTCAGTTTGGTCCAAAGCTGCAGAATCCCCCATAAGGTCATGTGTGTGTGTTTGTGTGTGTCTCTGTGTTTGGGGGCTGGGTTTCTGACCTCCACAGGGAGCCCCATATGCCCAGTGTTCATCCCGATGTTCTGCTGTTTGATCTCCATGCTAATTTGCAGCAGCCCTGAGGGAGTGCACTCGAAAGCCGTCATCCATGCTGCAAGTGTCTTTATGAATGATTCACGCAGTGACCTAAATGCTTGCAGAGCTGAATAACACTGAATACGCACACTGGGTAAAAAACACGCCCACCTGATCCTGCTCCTCCTCGAACCCGACTGAAGCTCCTACATTAACAAACCATAATACGACACTCTTTTAATGCATGCACAGATTATTGTGGAGAATCATCTAAGAAAATGGAAGCTGTTTTGCATCTGATGATGATGATGATGATGATACTGGAGAGATTTCCCAGGTTCTGGGAGGTAATCAGGATGCAGACGCTCAGCAGGACGGATGGATCCAACCCCGGCTCGTTGGAGATACACTACCTGACAAAAGTGTTGTGGTGGATCCTGGTTGTAAGAGCAACAAATAAATAACTTGACTAGTTGATCATTTGGAAAAGAGTCAGAAGGTGGATTTTTCTGCTGAATCATCTGTTGATCTGCATCCTAATCATCACCAATACTGCAGAAGACCTACTGGAACCAGCATGGAGCCAAGATTCTCATAGAAATCAGTCAAGTTTGGTGAAGGAAAAATCATGGTTTGGGGTTCCATTCAGTATGGAGAGATCTGCAGAGTGGATGATCAACATCAACAGCCTGAGGGATCAAGACATTTGTGCTGCCCATTACATTACAAACCACAGGAGAGGGACAATTCTCCAGCAGGATAGTGCTCCTTCTCATGCTTCAGCCTCCACATCAAAGCTCCTGAAAGCAGAGAAGGACAAGGTGCTCCAGGATTGGCCAGCCCAGTCACCAGACATGAACATTATTGAGCATGTCTGGGGTAAGATGAAGAAGGAGGCGTTGAAGATGAATCCAAAGACTCTTGATGAACTCTGGGAGTCCTGCAGGAACGCTTTCTTTGCCATTCCAGATGACTTTATTAATGCGTGATTTGAGTCATTCAGAGATGTATGATGCAGTCCTCCAAGCTCATGATGGAGTCAGACACAATATTCATTCTGTTTCCACTGCAGCATGACTTTATATACTATACTGGACATTATTGAAGGTTCAGTGATGAGACTTTTGTCTAAGCAGAGTCAGACCTTACTGTCCTAATGAAATCATTCAAAATCAAGTCATGATCATATTTTATTGTGCTCAAATAAGCGTCATCTAGAGGCCTTTGCCTTTTATATAAGCCACTTCTGATACCAAATGATCAACTAGAAGTTATTATTTGTTGTTCCTAAAACTAGGATAGGCGACAAGACTTTTGTCAGGTAGTGTATATAGCTACATATCACACCTTATGTATGGTTCCAGGAGAAACAAAATGACTGAAATATGTTAATAATAATGAAGACTGTCATTGGGAAATCTATCCCTGAATGTTTAGTTGATATATCAGTGATGTTCACAGAAAAACATGCTATAAAAGCAGCAGCTTAACATAAACAGAAAAATGACAGTTTATTAATAGCTGTAATAATAGCAATGACGCATCTGCTGCTAGTCTGGCCAAAAATATAGTCAACCCAAAGCAGAGTAAAATGTTGGCTTTCAAAATTGGTGTTTACAGCCAAAATGTTGCACAGAACAATGATTTAGAGCATTCGTCATGTTTACTGTGCCAGCTTGGATGGATAGAAACTAAAGTCTAGACTGCCCTGCCAATGCACACTTTCTGTGTTCAAACATTTCATTTCACTTCATTTTTTTATGTTAGTTTCAAACTAACAAACCTGGAGTTTACTCTTATATAATGTACATGGCATGAGTCCAACCTACTGAATTTTATGAATGTTTACACCGACCCTAACCTCACAGTAACCTGTTGTGTTTTATTAGCGTCTATTCCACCTACACAGAAAACAAAAATTGCAAGAAGACATAGTCCAGGGTACATATTTGTCGGTTCTCAACAATGTATATCTGGGCACATACACTACCTGACAAAAGTCTTGTCGCCTATCCAAGTTTTAGGAACAGCAAATAATAACTTCTAGTTGATCATTTGGTATCAGAAGTGGCTCATATGAAAGGCAAAGGCCTCTAGATGACCCTTATTTGAGCACAATAAAATATGATCATGTCTTGATTATGAATGATTTCATTAGGACAGTAAGGTCTGACTCTGCCTAGACAAAAGTCTCATCACTGAACAGAAATAATGTCCAGTATAGAATATAAAGTCATGCTGCAGTGGAAACAGAATGAATATTGTGTCTGACTCCATCATGAGCTTGGAGGACTGCATCATACATCTCTGAATGACTCAAATCACTGATTAATAAAGTCATCTGGAATGGCAAAGAAAGCGTTCTTGCAGGACTCCCAGAGTTCATCAAGAGTCTTTGGATTCATCTTCAACGCCTCCTCCTTCATCTTACCCCAGACATGCTCAATAATGTTCATCTCTGGTGACTGGGCTGGCCAATCCCGGAGCACCTTGACCTTCTCTGCTTTCAGGAGCTTTGATGTGGAGGCTGAAGTATGAGAAGGAGCGCTATCCTGCTGGAGAATTGTCCCTCTCCTGTGGTTTGTAATGTAATGGGCAGCACAAATGTCTTGATCCCTCAGGCTGTTGATGTTGATCATCCACTTTGCAGATCTCTCCATACTGAATGGAACCCCAAACCATGATTTTTTCTTCACCAAACTTGACTGTTTTCCGTGAGAATCTTGGCCCTATGCTGGTTCCAGTAGGTCTTCTGCAGTATTGGTGATGATTGGGATGCAGATCAACAGAAGATACATGGGAAAAATCCACTTTCTGACACTTTTTCAAATTATCAACTAGAAGTCAAGTTATTATGTGTTGCTCTTACAACTGGGATCCACAACACTTTTGTCAGGTAGTGTACAGCTGAAGACAAAATTATAGGTGACTTTAATGATAAGCAAATGTTTAATTCTTCCAATTCTGATTTTTCACAGGAAATGACATCAAAAAAGTTGGTGATTGTAACTCAAGTCCATTTTGCACTTGCTGTACATTATTCTACATTGATCTTTACTTATACTGCTGCATATTTTCCAAAAGGAAAGTAAAAGCATTCCTTATATTTCTGACTAGAGATCTCTACGCTATCAGTGAGTGTGATTATTTGTTCAGCTGCTGAATAAGCGCTTGTATGTTGGTCAGCTGTTTGCTTCACAAACCGCTGAGTTTTGATTACTTTACCACAGTATCATGGAGCAGCAGAAGAGAGTGCTTAAAGGGGAAATTCTGTCATCATTTACTCTTCCTACTTGTTTCAAACATGCTTGAATTTTCTTCTGTTGAACAAAAATTAAGGCATTTTGCTAAAAACAGCACACAAACATATATATTTATACATATATATATATAACAGAGTTGACGGTAACAGAGTTGACAATAACAGAACTGACATTGTCTATCTTTTATGTGCTTAGCTCATCTTGGAGATGCTAAATGTACTTGCAGTTCTCGAATCCTCCCTATACAATTTTGCTACGTGCAGTATTTGTAACTCAGCTGCTGGAGGATGTTTGGCCTGTGGAAGTGAATGTAGAGTCGGATGCATTAGTCATTAGTCATTCTCTGTGTTCAGCTCACTTTCACAGCGCTGGAAACTTTCCCAACCTGTGGTGTTTTATCTGTCTCAGAGGAGTCGCTCATCATCTTTCTCATTACCCACAGCAGACTATACTGCGCCTCTGGGTTCTGCTGCTGCTCACATTATATAGGGCTTTTACCATGATTTACAAATAACAACATGGTCTTTTTCATTGCAATAAACTGATAATGAAATAAATGGAATATAAGGTAACACTTAAGTTTAAGCCATAATTCATGCTATCAAATACTGGCATATTACTTGCCTATTATTGCAATATTAGCAGTTTTTGATAAGTTATTATAAAGTATAATCTTATTTTACATCCCTAATACCTGAACCCAACTTCTACCTTTTTAACTAATAATAAATAGCTAATTAGCAGTTTATTGAACTACAAGTGTTAGTTAGTGGTATGTAATAGCATGAATTGTGACTTATAATAGTATAAGTATTAACTAAATATTAATTAAACATTCAAATATAGAATAATAGGTAATATTTTACAGTAAGATTGCTCTAGTTATTGTGAGTTCTAACATTAACAAAGTATGTACAATACATTTATTACAGTATTTATTAATCCTTGTTAACATTAGTCACCCGTAATAAAGTTAGAAACTAATAATACGCATGAATTTGGATTTTAATAATTCATTAGTAAATGTTAACTAATGGAATCTTACTGTAAAGTGTGGTACAACTACATACACTCACCGACCAGTTTATTAGGTACACCTTACTAGTACCAGGTTGGACCTCTTTTGCCTTCAGAACTGCCTTAATCCTTCATGCCATAGATTCAACCAGCTACTGGAAATATTCCTCAGAGATTTTGCTCCATATTGACATGATAGCATCACACAGTTGCTGCAGATTTGTCGGCTGCACATCCATGATGCCAATCTCCCGTTCCACCACATTCCAAAGGCGCTCTATTGGATTGAGCTCTGGGGACTGTGGAGGCCATTTGAGTACAGTGAACTTATTGTCATGTTCCAGAAACCAGTCTGAGATGATTGGCGCTTTATGACATGGTGCGTTATCCTGCTGCCATCAGAGATGAGGACACTGTGGTCATAAAGGGATGGACATGGTCAGCAACAATACTCAGGTAGGCTGTGGCGTTAACACCATGCTCAATTGGTACTAATGGACCCAAAGTGTGCCAAGAAAATCTCCCCCACACCATTACACCACCACCACCAGCCTGTGTATGTAATATTTGTTTGTTTGATTCACGGTTTTATTTTCAGCATCATTACTAGAGTCTTCAGAGTCACAGTCTTAATAGTAATTTAAATTTATTTGAAAAACTGCAGGGCGACATGGTGGCTCAGTGGTTAGTACTGTCTCCTCGCAGCAAGAAGGTCGCTGGTTCGAGTCCCGGCTGGGTCAGTTGGTGTTTCTGTATGGAGTTTGCATGTTCTCCCCGTGTTGGTGTGGGTTTCCTCGGGGTGCTCCGGTTTCCCCCACAGTCCAAACACATGCGCTATAGGGGAATTGATGAACTACATTGGCCGTAGTGTATGAGTGTGAATAAGTGTGTATGGATGTTTGCTGGGTTGCAGCTGGAATGGAACATATGCTGGATGGGTCGGTGGTTGATGTTGGGTGGTAGCCCATGATGAATAGAGGAAATAAGCCAAAGGAAAATGAATGAATGAATGAATCAATCAAAAATTGCAATTTTTAACCCAATGATTGGGTTTGTCCATATTTGACCCATTGTTTACATTTTTAAAAGAGTGTAATAATTTTAAAAACATGTGCTGTTTCATATGTTTATCAAAAATATATGATATATTATTAGGCTGCACAGTGGCGCAGTGGGTAGCACGATCGCCTCACAGCAGGAAGGTCGCTGGTTCGAGCCTCGGCTGGGTCAGTTGGCGTTTCTGTGTGGAGTTTGCATGCTCTGCCCGTGTTGGCTTGGGTTCGGGTGCTCCAGTTTCCCCCACAAGTCCAAAGATATGCACTATAGTGGAATTGGGTAGGCTAAATTGTCCGTAGTGTATGTGTGTGTGTGAATGTTTCCCAGTACTGGGTTGCAGCTGGAAGGGCATCCGCTGTGTAAAACATATGCTGGATAAGTTGGCGGTTCATTCCGCTGTGGCGACCCCTGATTAATAAAGTGAAAATAAATGAAATATTATTATATTTTTGATGACTAGAAAGTTTAAAAGAGCAGTAAATATGAATTATTATATTATGTGATACTTATTCTATTGCAGTTAGCATTTATTTTAAGTGACAGAATGGTTTTGGTTTTCGCTAGCTGTAATAACCCTGAGTCACAGTGTGTTTACTGTGTGGTTGACAAATGTTGATGACATTATTAAAATGAGCATGTCTCACATTCATCAATATTCATTAATCCATTCTGTAAGACTTCAATTCCCACGGCTAGAAAGACAGAAGCAAGAAACCGATTCCCCCTCTCACAGCAACGAACTCAATGCCTATGCATATTTAATGCTAAATGTAAACACTATTGCTCTTGTGTGCACGCAATCTGATGGTATTGCGTATTCTATATGGTTTAAAGTGCAGGGTAAAATCAATCATGAAGCACTCTGACAGTAGACGTGCTGTGTTGTGTAGAATCTGATGCTTTTATTTACGCCGGGCATCGACTCTGATGCTGTCGAGTTCATTCCCATGAGCCCTCTGGAGACTTTAAACTGTGTTTATGCTGCTCCGACCGCGATCGATTGTGTCTGTAATACAATATTTCTAAACAGTGACTGATCTCATTACACCATTCTCCTTTACTCACTGCTACAGTCTCTCTGGGGACGCTCGGCCTCTCGTTAACTTCACTTCATCATTATCAGCCTTCATTTTCATGTTCAAGAAGGGGATTTGATTTTGTGCTGCTCATCGATTGCGGTCGCCATAAGCAATCAGATAAAATGTTGCATGGGGCTCCCATCACATGGGGATTACGGACGCATATCGATGCGATGAAACGTTTAAAACATGGGATCACAACTGATCGATTTGACATCATGGCCTAGTTTTTTTGTCGCCCGTTTGTTAGCATGCACAAACAAAGCTCTTGACATTTTCCTGCACATCGTCAGCCTCTCATCTGCTTTTCTGGATGTCCAGCATGCTGTTATTTCCTTTGATAATGTAATTGGGATTTCACAATGGTTATGAAGTAGGCGCAGACGGCGCAATGGGTCGCCTCACAGCAAGAAGGTCGCTGATTTGAGCCTCGGCTGGGTCAGTTGGCATTTCTGTGTGGAGTTTGCATGTTCTCCCCGTGTTGGTGTGGGTTTCCTCCGGGTGCTCCGGTTTCCCCCACAGTCCAAACACATACGCTATAGGAGAATTGGATAGGCTAAATTGTCCGTAGTGTATGTGTGTAAATGAGTGTGTATGGATGTACTGAAAGCCATCTGCTGTGTAAAACATATGCTGGAATAGTTGGCGGTTCATTCTGCTGTGGCAACCTCTAAAATAGAGACTAAGCCGAAGGAAAATGAAAGAATGAAATATATCATCATATTGCACAACTTGCTATTGATTTATTTTCTGCCATGCAGTCTAATAGCAGAGGAGACCTTGTGCAGATGTCATGAAACATTCAAGCACAGGGAAAACTCCTGATCGCCTGGATAATTCATAGGGTTTTTTCGGATCTTTTCCATGGATATTTCTTTAAAGGAAGTGCACTGTGCACCCCATATAGAAATCTAATTCATGGAAATATATGTAAATGACATATATGACACACAAGATCATATTTGGATTTCACATGTTTAAAATATGTGTCATATATTCAACATATATTTCAAATAAATAAAGAAACGGCCTCATATATTTGGTTCTGGGACCACAGGATTTCATCTCTGTTATTCGCAGACGATGTTGTTCTGTTGGCTTCATCAAACATGAACCTTCAGCATGCACTGGGGAGGTTTGCTGCAGAGTGTGACGCGGCTGGGATGAGAATCAGCACCTCCAAGTCCGATGCCATGGTGCTCCACCGGAATAAGGTGGTTTGCCATCTTCAGGTTGGAGGAAAGTCCTTACCCCAGGTGGAGGAGTTTGAATATCTTGGGGTTTTGTTCATGAGTGAGGAAAGGATAGAACGTGAGATTAACAGGCGGATTGGTGCGGCGGCAGCAGTAATGTGGTCGATGTACCGATGTACGATAAAGAAGGAGCTGAGCCGAAAGGCAATACTTTCAATTTACCGGTCAATCTACGTTCCTAATCTCACCTATGGTCATGAGCTTTGGGTCGTGACTGAAAGGACAAGATCTCGGATACAAGCAGCCGAAATGAGTTTCCTTCGCAGGGTGGCAGGGCGCACACTTATAGATAAGGAGCTCTGTCACCTGGGAGGAGCTCAGAGTAGAGCCGCTGCTCCTCCACATCGAGAGAAGTCAGCTGAGGCGGCTCGGGCATCTGTTTCGGATGTCTCCTGAACGCCTACCTAGGGAGGTGTTCCAGGCATGTCCCACCGGGAGGAGGCGTCAGGGAAGACCCAGAACATGCTGGAGGGACTATGTCTCTCGGCTGGCCTGGGAACGCCTCGGATCCCCCCGGAGGAGCTGGAGGAAGTGTCTGGGAAGAGGGAAGTCTGGGGTTCTCTCCTAACTGTACGTTCACACCGAAAGCAGCGAGAGTCGCTCTAGCGACAACGCTGTCTGCCTTGAGCTCCGGCGGCGAGAGCGTCAAAATTCGCTACACATTGATCTCGTATTTAAAGGAGCCGTTGCTGCATATCATATCAGTTACATTCCCGCATAAAACATGCTTTCTAGCGTGAAGGTGTTGCACACTTAAAGTTGCATGTGGTTTGGCTTTGCTCCACTATGTGTCCATATGCCTGAAATATTCTGAAGCAGCAATACTGTTTTGTATTGTCGCATGAAATTCCCGCTTTTTTTAAAGAAAAATTTTTTTTTTACATTGATGCACATCAGTAACTCGCCAGTAACTTTTTTAATCTACGTTCCAGTGAGAAAACATTGCAAATAATTGGAAATCCAGCGACCGCAATAATTAAACCCTTGGGAACAACTGTGGTCGGAACCAAAGTTCACAGTGACTGTGTTCTCTGACTCTTCTCAAGCGGTGGACTTCTACATTCCGATTGCTTGCCGCCGACCTGATTTCAACTCTCCTCGACGCCCACACCGGCGAAGACGCCGCGCTGCTCCTCGCCGCTTATCGCCGCCGGCTTCCATTGAAAATGAATGACTTCCGGCTACTTTGACGCTCTCGCTGCTTTCGGTGTGAACGTACAGTAATGGATAGGGTGAAGAGCTCTAACACCCGGGAGGAGCTCGGAGTAGAGCCGCTGCTCCTCCACATCGAGAGAAGTCAGCTGAGGTGGCTCAGGCATCTGTTGGATGTCTCCTGAACGCCTACCTAGGGAGGTGTTCCAGGCATGTCCCACCGGGAGGAGGCGTCAGGGAAGACCCAGAACATGCTGGAGGGACTATGCCTCTCGGCTGGCCTGGGAACGCCTCGGATCCCCCCGGAGGAGCTGGAGGAAGTGTCTGGGAAGAGGGAAGTCTGGGGTTCTCTCCTAACTGTACGTTCACACCGAAAGCAGCGAGAGCGTCAAAGGTCGCTCTGGCCGCAACGCTGTCTGCCTTGAGCTCCGGCGGCGAGAGTGTCAAAATTCGCTACACATTGATCTCGTATTTAAAGGAGCCGTTGCTGCATATCATATCAGATACACTCCCGCATAAAACATGCTTTCTAGCGTGAAGATGTTGCACACTTAAAGTTGCATGTGGTTTGGCTTTGCTCCACTATGTGTCCATATGCCTGAAATATTCTGAAGCAGCAAAACTGTTTTGTATTATCACATGAAATTCCCGCTTTTTTTAAAGAAAAAATAATATTTAACATTGATGCACATCAGTAACTCGCCAGTAATTTTTTTAATCTACGTTCCAGTGAGAAAACATTGCAAATAATTGGAAATCAGCCGACCGCAATAATTAAACCATTGGGAACAACTGTGGTCGAAACCAAAGTTCACAGTGACTGTGTTCTCTGACTCTTCTCAAGCGGTGGACTTCTACATTCCGATTGCTTGCCGCCGACCTGATTTCCACTCTCCTCGACGCCCACACCGGCGAAGACGCCACGCTGCTCCTCGCCGCTTATCGCCGCCGGCTTCCATTGAAAATGAATGACTTCCGGCTACTTTGACGCTCTCGCTGCTTTCGGTGTGAACGTACAGTAATGGATAGGGTGAAGAGCTCTAACACCCGGGAGGAGCTCGGAGTAGAGCCGCTGCTCCTCCACATCGAGAGAAGTCAGCTGAGGTGGCTCAGGCATCTGTTGGATGTCTCCTGAACGCCTACCTAGGGAGGTGTTCCAGGCATGTCCCACCGGGAGGAGGCCTCAGGGAAGACCCAGAACACGCCGGAGGGACTATGTACTAGGGACTAGAAGATTTTTTCAGCACATTTCTAAGCATAACTGATAACTGATAACTGATTTCTTTTCTCTTTGCCGTGATGACAGCACATAATATTTGACTAGATATTGTTCAGGATACTAGTATTCAGCTTGAAGTGACATTTAAAGGCTTAACTAGGTTGAAGTTGGGATAATTAGGCAAGTCATTGTGTAAAGCTTGTGCTTAATCCTGCTCCATTTTCGACCATGTTAAAATGTATAATCTTTTGTTGAAGATATCTTATGTATGATATTTCTGTTCGAAAATAAATCAAATCAAAATCGAACTCGCATGTCATGTAAGAAAGAATACTTTCATATTGTCTTCTCCTTGCTATTGATTTATATTCTCGCAGTCCAACAGCAGAGGAGATGTTATGAAACATTCCAGCGGCCTTAAAATAACAGAGGGAAAACACCAGTGCATAATTCATGGGGTTTTTCCATGCGTATTTCTTGATACGTTTCTGAAGGAGAGTGCACCGTGCATCTCCATCTGCTTCCAAGCAACGCTTTATAAATCCCCCAAAACAGCAGCATCCTAACAGAGGGATGCCTGCTGTGTGTTGTGTGTTGCTGGCGTGTGATTGGCTCTCGTGGGTTTCCAGCCGCTCTGCGTGGCAACAGCATCCCCGTCCGCCCAGCAACCCCCGTTAGTGATGCTGCGCCTCTAAAGGGTAACCATGGCGACGGCGCTCTGACCCTGCTTGTGCTTTTTTTTTTCCCGCTGCAGCAACTAAAAGGCTTGACCTGGATTCTGCACCGCTGGTTTAGTAAGACGTGATCAGCTGACCTGCTTTACAGCGTCTGGGTTCTGTCTTGGAGAAACATCAGCTGCGTCTTTTTTATGAACTTTGCATGTTTGTGGTTATATAATGACGCAGCATTGAGGATGATGTGCAGCACAGTATTATAGAAGGGGTGCATTTTTAGCATGACTGAGGATTGATATAATGGATCCTTTTGCAGGTTTAGTGTCTGTGGAAGCTACAGAATGAGTGTGTTTTTGTTTTTTTTAAGGATTTCATGTGGAGGGGAGTGTAGTTCCCTACACACTAGGCAAAGTTAGACATGAAATAAATGCTTGGTGGTTTTCTGGGAATCTAAAAGCATTCAGGTACACAAATCGAATAATTAAATGTAAAATGAGACTGTAGAATTTTCATTGTGTACACTACCTGAGAAAAGTCTTGCGGTGGATCCCGGTTGTAAGAGCAACAAATAATAACTTGACTTCTAGTTGATCATTTGGAAAAGTGACAGAAGCTGGATTTTTCTGCTGAATCATCTGTTGAGCTGCAGAAGACCTACTGGAAGAAGCATGGAGCCAAGATTCTCAGAGAAATCAGTCAAGTTTGGTGAAGGAGAAATCATGGTTTAGGGTTACATTCAGTATGGAGAGATCTGCAGAGTGGATGATCAACATCAACAGCCTGAGGTATCAAGACATTTGTGCTGCCCATTACATTACAAACCACAGGAGAGGGACAATTCTCCAGCAGGATAGCGCTCCTTCTCATGCTTCAGCCTCCACATCAAAGCTCCTGAAAGCAAAGAAGGTCAAGGTGCTCCGGGATTGGCCAGCCCAGTCACCAGAAATGAACATTATTAAGCATGTCTGGGGTAAGATGAAGGAGGAGGCGTTGAAGATGAATCCAAAGACTCTTGATGAACTCTGGGAGTCCTGCAGGAACGCTTTCTTTGCCATTCCAGATGACTTTATTAATCAGTGATTGGAGTCATTCAGAGATGTATGATGCAGTCCTCCAAGCTCATGATGGAGTCAGACACAATATTCATTCTGTTTCCACTGCAACATGACTTTATATTCTATACTGGACATTATTTCTGTTCAGTGATGAGACTTTAGTCTAAGCAGAGTCAGACCTTACTGTCCTAATGAAATAATTCAAAATCAAGGCATGATCATATTTTATTGTGCTCAAATAAGCGTCATCTAGAGGCCTTTGCCTTTCATATAAGCCACTTCTGATACCAAATAACCAACTAGAAGTCAAGTTATTTTATGCTGTTCCTAAAACTTGGATAGTGAACAAGACTTTTGTCAGGTAGTGTACTGTACATAAATAAAATGAGTCTTTCTTAAAATTAAAATTAATGCTTTAAACTGGCCCTAAAACTCAAAGTTAACATTGATTGTTAAACTTTGCAATCGTGTGTGTTTTAACTCTACTAGTCAACTGTAATCCAAATAATAGTCAACTATTGTGATATCGATGCTGAAGCCATATTTGATACACACTGATATTAGAGTGAGACTTCATCCCATCAGCCTCATGCTGCCATCCTCACCACATACTGTGATAACACTTAACTGCGCCGGCGGTGGAAAAAATCATGTTTAATACTGATTTGATGTGGCTTTTGTTTTTTATTTAAATTAATTTATTGTTTGGATAAATCCACCTATGCTTGTGGAGAAATAACAGGTGAATTATTTGTATATAATATTGTATAAATACCTGATTTTGTACATAATATTGTGCATAAGTGAATTATTTGAACACTATTATGTATATAAGTAAATTATTTATACATAATAATGTGCATAAGTGAATTATTTGTACAGTATTATGTATTTAAGTAAATTATTTGTACATAATATTGTGCATAAGTGAATTATTTATACATAATAATGTGCATAAGTGAATTATTTGTACAGTATTATGTATTTAAGTGAATTATTTGTACATAATATTGTGCATAAGTGAATTATTTGTACATAATATTGTACATAAGTGAATTATTTGTACAGTATTATGTATTTAAGTGAATTATTTGTACATAATATTGTGCATAAGTTAATTATTTGTACATAATATTGTACATAAGTGAATTATTTATACATAATATTGTGCATACGTGAATTATTTGTACATAATATTGTGCATAAGTGAATTATTTGTACATAATATTGTGCATAAGTGAATTATTTGTACATAATATTGTGCATAAGTGAATTATTTATACATAATATTGTACATAAGTGATTTATTTGTACATAATATTGTGCATAAGTGATTTATTTGTACATAATATTGTGCATAAGTGAATTATTTGTACATAATATTGTGCATAAGTGATTTATTTGTACATAATATTGTGCATAAGTGAATTATTTGTACATAATATTGTGCATAAGTGAATTATTTGTACATAATATTGTGCATAAGTGATTTATTTGTACATAATATTGTGCATAAGTGAATTATTTGTACATAATATTGTGCATAAGTGAATTATTTGTACATAATATTGTGCATAAGTGATTTATTTGTACATAATATTGTGCATAAGTGAATTATTTGTACATAATATTGTGCATAAGTGATTTATTTGTACATAATATTGTGCATAAGTGAATTATTTGTACATAATATTGTGCATACGTGATTTATTTGTACATAATATTGTGCATAAGTGAATTATTTGTACATAATATTGTGCATAAGTGATTTATTTGTACATAATATTGTGCATAAGTGAATTATTTGGACATAATATTGTGCATAAGTGATTTATTTGTACATAATATTGTGCATAAGTGAATTATTTATACATAATATTGTACATAAGTGAATTATTTGTACATAATATTGTGCATACGTGATTTATTTGTACATAATATTGTGCATAAGTGAATTATTTGTACATAATATTGTGCATAAGTGATTTATTTGTACATAATATTGTGCATAAGTGAATTATTTGTACATAATATTGTACATAAGTGAATTATTTATACATAATATTGTACATAAGTGAATTATTTGTACATAATATTGTATATAAGTGAATTATTTGAACACTATTATGTATATAAGTGAATTATTTATACATAATATTGTACATAAGTGAATTATTTATACATAATATTGTACATAAGTGAATTATTTGAACACTATTATGTATATAAGTGAATTATTTTTTCAAATTATTGAGCATAAGTGAATTATTTGTACATAATATTGTATATAAGTGAATTATTTTTTCAAATTATTGTACATAAGTGATTTATTTGTACATAATATTGTGCTGAAGTGAATTATTTGTACATAATATTGTATATAAGTGAATTATTTGTACATATTATTGTGCATAAGTGAATTATTTGTACATAATATTGTACATAAGTGAATTATTTATACATAATATTGTACATAAGTGAATTATTTGTACATAATATTGTATATAAGTGAATTATTTGAACATAATATTGTACATAAGTGAATTATTTGTACATAATATTGTATATAAGTGAATTATTTGAACATAATATTGTACATAAGTGAATTATTTGTACATAATATTGTACATAAGTGAATTATTTATACATAATATTGTACATAAGTGAATTATTTGAACACTATTATATATATAAGTGAATTATTTATACATAATATTGTATATAAGTGAATTATTTGTACATAATATTGTACATAAGTGAATTATTTATACATAATATTGTACATAAGTGAATTATTTGTACATAATATTGTATATAAGTGAATTATTTGAACATAATATTGTACATAAGTGAATTATTTGAATACTATTATATATATAAGTGAATTATTTATACATAATATTGTATATAAGTGAATTATTTGTACATAATATTGTATATAAGTGAATTATTTGTACATAATATTGTATATAAGTGAATTATTTATACATAATATTGTATATAAGTGAATTATTTGAATACTATTATATATATAAGTGAATTATTTATACATAATATTGTACATAAGTGAATTATTTATACATAATATTGTACATAAGTGAATTATTTGAACACTATTATGTATATAAGTGAATTATTTGTACATAATATTGTACATAAGTGAATTATTTATACATAATATTGTACATAAGTGAATTATTTGAACATAATATTGTGCATAAGTGAATTATTTTTTCAAATTATTGAGCATAAGTGAATTATTTGTACATAATGTTGTATTTAAGTGAATTATTTGTACATAATATTGTACATAAGTGAATTATATGTTAAAATTATTGTATATAAGTGAACTATTTGTACATAATATTGTGCATAACTGAATTATCTAAATAGATAATAACACTTATAGGTACTTAATCACAATATTAATATGTACTTGTTCACAATATTATCAAGTCCACACAATATCTGCATGTTTGAATCTGAATGATTGAGTATCGCCTTGTCCAAATACATTATCTTCTCTAAATTTAGAACATCAGAAAGAAGAATTGACATAACATAAACACACTATGCTAGTTTACCTCCATCAGCGCTCCTTCTGACAGAAACAGGTGTAGTTGTTGTCATTTTGGTGCGGTTTTATGCGTGACAATGGGCAGAAATGGACAGAGATAGAAGCTCTCAGTGCTGCCCACGGTTCATCTGCATTTCTCCGGAGGTGTCAACTCTCCGTCTCAGCCAGACTGTGTAGGAGACGCTGCTGCTATTCCTGCTCCGTCTCCAGCACATCCACTGAAGCCTGACGGACATGGAGACGTTAGAGCCCATTCAGAGCGAAGGACAAAACTATAGGCCGCATTAGGGATGTGCAACATGACAATACACTGCAAAAAATGTACAGCAAAGGACAAAAACTATACGTTAAGGCTGTGCAAAACACTGCATTCTCCCCGTGTTTGTTTACTTTATGTTAAAGTAACTTTATGTTAACGTATTTTTTATTCTTTATTGTAAATAGAAAAGCTGCATTTACACACAAAAACCTTTTTAAAAACATTGTTTAAAAATGTATTTGATGTTTTATATTTACTGAAAATAAATTGACAGATTTTGGATAAAGCAAAATGCCTTTAAATAGATCTTGAAGGAACATATTTGACACTGTTAAGGTACTAAGTGTCTTGTCACTGTAGTGGTGCCTCATAGATCAGATTTGTACCTTTGATGAAGCACAATATTGTATCTGCAGGTTTTAAAAACCAAAGGTACATTTTGGTTTTCCATGGTATGAGTCAAGGTACAAACTGCAATGGTGCCAATTTGTTTCTTTCTCTTAAGGTAGAATTCTGTTCCATAGAAAGGTCCTGCCCCAGAGACAAGGGTTTGTATCTTCTTTGGGACAACATTGTACCATTATTTCTGAGAGTGTATTCAGGAGTTTTGCAGGCTTGTACTGTACGCCTGCAACTGCTTCAAAATGCAGCTGCTGGGCTTTTAACTGGGAATTTTTTTTCTTCTTTATTGAGGCCAATCAGGGGTGTGTTTCCCAAAACCATCGTTAGCCAACTAAGGTCGCAAGTTCCGTTGTTACAAACATAGTTCGTTGATTTGCTGTTTCCCAAATCCATCGTTCCAACGAACATTAGCAAACTGCGTCGCAAACTTGAACACTTGAAACGACACCTCTGGAGCTGTAGTTAGAAACATAGTTCCTGGCTGTGTTCTATTCCCACTTATCCCCCCTATGCCCTATTCATTTAGAACATTCTAACATTCAAAGTTGGAATTATTAAAAATAAAAAAGCATTAAGCTCATCTCTCTTAGGTGTAATTTGCTTTCAAAGTATTTTTACAGTTCAGTTTTAGCGATCTTCATGTTTACAATTGTGCTCCCTTCACAGTGCACTTTGAAAACATTGATATCATTTTGAACACAGCCTCATGGCGAAAGCTATAGGTATATTTAAAAGTGGAAATTATGTTACAGTACGTCTCCAAAGCTTGTGAAAATAAAAAACATAGCATACGTTAATTCTTTTATTTTATAGTGGGTTATTTATTAAGTTTCTCTGCTGTATATGACATGTTGGTTAGAACTTTCTGCTGTGGTTTGCATGTGTCAAATTGTATTTTTTTTTAAATAAATAAACAATATCCTAAATAATAATAATAATTATAATCATCATCATCATTATTAATATTATTATTGAAGTAAATATATTTATAATAAATCGCCTCATTATTTATTTATTTACATGATTTATATAAGATATTAGAACAGTGTTAGCTTTTGTAAATGATTTATGTTTTAGAATAGACTATGTAATGTTCAACTTCTCAATAATATCAAAGCAAACACAGGCCCTATATGTGCCATTTACATAGGCTATATTTTAATTAATATGGAAAGCGAGTGCATGTTTTTACCAAAACTAACATTGGATTTTATTTTAAATGTGTGTTTGTGTAAAGCAATATCATTTGCACAAAGAAATGATGGGGTTGTTCTCTAAAGAAGTTACTCCACCCCGTTTAGAGCATCATTATGGGCGTTTTACGCTATAACTAACATGGTTCAAGGCAAGCGATGGATCTGCGACAGAGAAACTACAGGCTTTGGGAAACACTCGTCACTACATCGTTCTTTCCCCAAACGATGCATTGCACTATGATAGTTCAGCCGCGAGTTACGTCGTTGTTTGGGAAACGCACCCCAGGTCGTTTCATGGAGTAAACAAAAAACAAAGACTGTGTATTTATGCACCATCAAATGTGGTTAAAATGGAAGTCAATGGGTCAAAAACAGCCACCAACAATAAATTAAAGAGAAAAAAGGAAAATCTAACAACGCATACAAGTCAGTGTTGTTACTAATCATTCACATGTCCAAGACTGACTAAAAATCCAGTCCACAATCACTTTTTACAGTGGAAATAAGTCATTCTGTGTGTTTTCTTCACCAAATCAGTGACATCATTTGTGAATTTGCCAATTAAAGAGTCAAAATCCTGTCATTTTCTAAACAATTTAGTAGTTTTGATCAGGACTGAGGTTGATTAACAGATTTATGCAAAATATTTATGTGATGCTGGGTAAGCTATAAATTGTTCGTAGTGTATTTGTGTGTGAATGAGTGTGTATGGGTGTTTCCATGATGGCTTGCGGCTGGAAGGGCATCCGCTGCGTAAAACATATGCTGGATAAGTTGGCGGTTCATTCCACTGTGGTGACCCCAGATTAATAAAGAGACTAAGTCGGAAAGAAAATGAATGAATGATTTATCTGATGCATATTTACAGCAGTTTATTTCAGTGGCTGTTTTCGTGCCGAACATAACAAAAGGGTTGTACATTTGAACAGCGCACAAGCATTTAAGATGTACTTGTTGTGTGTGTGTGTGTGTGTGTGTGTGTGTGTGTGTGTGTGTGTGTGTGTGTGTGTGTGTGTGTGTGTGTGTGTGTGTGTGTGTGTGTGTGTGTGTGATTAAGACTGTACTCAAAGTAGATGCAGTCCTGTGTTTGGTTTTACACAGAGGAATCAGTGTCTGTGTGTGTCTGCGAGATGGACGTGTGTTAATCTGAAGTTCATCAGCTGTCAGTGAAGCGAGCAGCAGTCGGTGTGAGTGAATCTGAGCTGACGTGATTTCCCAGGGGGATTCAGGACTGCCGTTTACCCCAGTCAGTAGTTGGAGACAGACGTAATGCAGTGCTAATATATTAAAACACATGAAAGGATGACTCAGTTTTCATTTTTTTGGGTGAACGAACAATTTAGCATGTTAAAGATGACCTATTATGCCTCTTTTTACAACATAAAATGAGTCTCTGATGTCCCTACACTCTCAGAAATAAAGGTACGCGAGCTGTCACTGGGGTGGTACCTTTTCAAAAGGTACACATTTGTACTTGAAGGGTCCATATTGGTCCCTCAAAAGTGTATATTAGTACCTAAAAATTTTAAGAGGAACATTTTTGTACTTTTTAGGTACTAATATGTACCCTTGAGGTATTAATATGGACCTTTTAGGTACAAATTTGTACCTTTTGAAAAGGTACCACCCCAGTGACAGCTCGCGTACCTTTATTTCTGAGAGTGTAGAGTGTGTATGTGTGAAGTTTCAGCTCATAATAGCACACAGACAATGTTTTATAACTCTCTGAAACTGACTCTTTCAGGCTTTGATCCTAATTGTGGCGTTTTGGTGACTGTCGCTTTAAATTCAAATGAGATTGTGCACGTTTGAATAAGAAGGCGGAGCTACAAATGCCTATGCATCAGCATAGTGGCAGATTTAAAACAGGACTAGTGTTATCAGTGTGAGTCATGTGTGCTTCAGTGTCAGTAGCTATGTGTCACATCCCCGGCTCGTTCCTGCTCACCCAATCACCATCTCAAACCACATCCATCCAATCCCGTGAACCCTCACCAGAGTTCTAATGGTCTGCACCTATTCCCCCCTCATCAAGCACACTACTTAAACTCACCCTATCCTTCCATTCCTTGGCCGATATTGAAGTCAGACGGTTGTCTTCTTCCACGCTTCTTCTCTTCTTCCATGGATGTCTTCGAGTTCTTCACACTGACAAAGGGAAGTGATATTACTTATCTGCTATTCACCAGAAGATTCACTCACATGAACTGTGTGCCTTATCCTCACCAACGGATGATTGTTTACAATGCTTCACGATCTTTCTCACTGTGAATAGGAGTGTTTACACTTGTGTTGTGTTTACCCGAAGATCTACGATCTACTTGATGAGCTGTGGGTTTCTATATACTCACCTGCTGTGTCTACAGCGAGCGAGCTGGTTAACATCCATTGCTGACACCCTCTCTATGCCGTGAGCGAAGATCACAAGTGCACACATATCAGCCTGCAATACTCCCTGTGTGATTATTGACTTTACGTTGAGTAAATATTGTGAAAAGATAACCTTCTCTGTCTTCCTTGTCTTCCAGCGTGACACTATGTTTCCATCCACCTATTTTTACGCGCCTTTTCAGATATGCGCATAAATAAACACTTGTTTTGAAAATGTGCATAAAAACATTTAATAATATTAGGCCTATATTATTAATTACCTTCAGAATCGAGAGGGTCTGTGCTCCGCGTCTCCTGCCTTCAAACGCCACCACACGTTTGTTGTGTGTCGGAAAACGGTCTTCTGAGGTGCAAGTCACTTATTAAATAAAGAAAAGACTCACGCATCTTCTCCTACCTAAGCAATATTACGTTTTTACTGTTGATGTTTGTCGCCAGTTAATCAGGAAGTGGCGATTTTGTTTTCTTTGACTCATTGGACGGAAATGCTGCTTTATTCATGCCTCTTTTATGCGTTATTTCTGTTTTACGCATACATTTAAGTTGCATCTTTGGATGTGCTTCTGTCAGTCTATGTCGCTCCTTTCGCTGTTTATTTGTGCTTCATCTAAAACTCCACATCTGTAATCCTCTTAGTCTATGCTGACATTATCTTCAGCAACTCTAATGGCTAATGGACAGACGGCTGCTTCTCACTCAGGGCTGTTGTTTATGCTAATGAGGGAGAGATGGGCACTAGTGGGCGGGGCTTTCCCCCTCTGATGACACAAACAAAGAGAGAATGTCAATCAAAGTGTTGCTTTATAAAGTCTGATTATAATCAATAGAATTAATTCATGTTTACCATTAGAGGCTGGAGATATTCACACAACTGTGCCCACTTATAAAAGTGATCTTTGCATAATAGCTCCCCTTTAAGATGGTCGATTGTCGGTTTCTTTTTTTCTGAATCAAAGCCATGTTTTTCCTCAGGGGAGGTGACCCATATGCTGTTCCACCTAGGTAAACAAATCGTGTTGGCACAGTAAATGCTCACCCATGTACCCAGAGACTGGGCAGAGGTTTTGTTGCTGTACTGCAGACACCATTCGCTCCCCATGGAGTATCAGTGTCTCCTACAGGCCTCTTCAGCAGCTGTTATGAACATCCGGCTCAGCTGGTCTCATGTCCAGTGGACAGCACTAAACACTGGTGTGAGCCCAGCCCAGAATGCTGTGTGGCGCAGACATTTACACCTAGATAATCTGCTAATATGCAAAACCTTCATGTCAACCAATAGGGTATATGCATGGGGACTTTTAATTTTAAGTCCTGCTTATATGCACTCACCATGAACTGTTATGCCCAACACAGGCTCAATGTGGATACCCCAGTCTACATTTCTGGAGATTGCGAATTATGTAGCCAGAGGTACATCTGGCTGCATTTCATCTTTAAAATGAACGCTACGGGGCGGTATGATGCCGCCTGACGGCTTCTGTGCCTTTTCGCTCTACTTTCTCTGATCAGTATCTTAAATAATAGTTAGGGCTGGGCGATTAATCGAAAAATAATCTAAATGGACATTCAGAACCTATAATCGATCTAATTTTCGATTTTTTTTTATTATTTTCCCTATTGTGTGTGGAGTCACGTGACCCCGCTCTGTTAGGGCTGATTTATACTGATTAATATTGAGAGTATGTGTATGGTCCGGCGCAGCCACGGTTGCATATACGCACCTCTCAAAAATGTAACTACAAGTTGCGAAGACCCGTTGCGCAAGCTCTGTGATTGGTCAGTTTGGTAGTGTTGACACGCGTGGGTGGCGCGGAGAGCCGGTTGGAGTGATTGTTCAGTGTTGCCAGATTGGGCGGTTTTGAACACGATTGTGCGGGTATGAAATGACACAGGCAGGTAGTGAAAATGTAGGCGGTTTTGCAACACCAAACCCCCCTTCAACCCCCCCCCCCCCCCCCCCCCCCCCCCTCACCACCCCTTTAAGGGTTTTGGATAGTTTTTGGGCTGGAATCAAGCCTGGTTTATACTTCAGCATCAAGTGATCGGCGTAAAGCCTCGTGCATTTATACTTGTGCGCGCTGTTTCTGTTTCTCTGCAATAACTCTTCCGAAACGCTAGCTGGCAGTATGTGTTTATGTTTCTCTGTGTCGAGTTTCTTCGCTGGTGTTTTGTGTTTTCTGAACGATTCCTTAATGTACAAGTGGCTCAAACTCGCTCATTTTGAGGCGGGAACCGACGGACGTGCAACAACTTTAACCATAAGGTAAACACAAAACAACAGTCTCCATCCGGAGCTCCTTCACGGGACTCCACACTTGTAAACACTCGCTGCATCAGGCGCGTGCTCTCACCTCCGGCCACACTCGTCAGCGCTACCAAGCCAACCAATCACAGAGCTTGCGCTACGCGTACGCGTTACATTTTTTGAGAGGTGCGCGTCAACGTCGCCGACGGTTACGGCGAGGGGCTATGCGTCCACGCGTAGGCTGCACCGTAGCATACGCGTGCGCTTGACGCAGAAGTATAAATCGGCCTTCAGTCAGCTACATCTGGCAACACTGCGAGTGTTTACAAGTGTGGAGTCCCGTGGCGGAGCTGTTTTGTGTTTACCTTATAATTAAAGTTGTTGCACATCCGCCGGTTCCTGTCTCTTTATGAGCGAGTTTTAGCTACTTGTACATTAAGATAGCGTTCAGAAAAAACAAAACATCAGTGAAGAAACTCGACACAGATGAACATAACTCGCTGCCAGCTAGCTTTTCAGAAGTGTTATTGCAGAGCAACACAAACAGCAAGCTGAAGTATATCAGTGCACGGCTACGCGCAAGGCAAGCGTCGTGGGTCAGGCTGATCTCTCGCCTTTAAAGTCTGAGGCTGATTTATTCTTCTGCAGCCACTTTGCAGCCACGTGATCTCTGGTCAGGTAAGACGATGGACCCATTCATGAACTTTACTTTGGGCTAAATTGACCATGATTGTAAGCTGCGCCAGCGATGCCTTGAGATGGCATATTTTCCATTACATTCAAATTATTATTTACATTAAAATATTTATTTAAAGAAGATGCAAGTAATGCACTGTTTAAAATATTATTTACAGGATATACAAGAGTTATTTAGGAGAGATACTGCTGGCGACGCAGTGGCGCAGTAGGTAGTGCTGTCGCCTCACAGCAAGAAGGTCGCTGGTTTGAGCCTCGGCTGGGTCAGTTGGCGTTTCTGTGTGGAGTTTGCATGTTCTCCCTACGTTCACGTGGGTTTCCTCCGGGTGCTCTGGTTTCCCCCACAGTCCAAAGACATGTGGTACAGATGAATTAGGTAGTCTAAATTGTCCGTAGTGTATGAGTGTGAATGAGTGTGTGTGGATGTTTCCCAGAGATGGGTTGCGGCTGGAAGAGCATCCGCTGCGTAAAAACGTGCTGGATAAGTTGGCGGTTCATTCCGCTGTGGCGACCCCAGATTAATAAAGGGACTAAGCCGAAGAAAAAAAAAGAAAATGAATGAATGAGATACTGCTTATTTTCTACTTTGAATATAACTAATTTTGTTTAAAAAGTGCAAGTTATTTATTTTCACTTTCTATAAGAATAGAACTGACTGTTGGTTTTAGGCAATGTGTGCTTTAATTTCAGTTGTTCAACACTGATGTTCAATAAATAATCACAGATAGTAGATAGTGTGTGTTTCCTTCTATTATCTTAAAATCAAGTAATGCACCCGTCATTCAAAAATCTCTCACTTGTAATATGTGAGCATCTTTACTGTACAAAACTTGTCAGTAAACTATGAGGGCAAAAAATAAATACATTTATAAAAATAAAATAATCATCCATTAATCGTAATCGAGTTAAAATTGATTTAATTTTAGGCCAAATCTCCCAGCCCTAATAATAATAATAATAATAATAATAATAATATTACAGGGAGTGCAGAATTATTAGGCAAATGAGTATTTTGAGCACATCATCCTCTTTATGCATGTTGTCTTACTCCAAGCTGTATAGGCTCTAAAGCCTACTACCAATTAAGCATATTAGGTGATGTGCATCTCTGTAATGAGAAGGGGTGTGGTCTAATGACATCAACACCCTATATCAGGTGTGCATAATTATTAGGCAACTTCCTTTCCTTTGGCAAAATGGGTCAAAAGAAGGACTTGACAGGCTCCGAAAAGTCAAAAATAGTGAGATATCTTGCAGAGGGATGCAGCACTCTTAAAATTGCCGAGCTTCTGAAGCGTGATCATCGAACAATCAAGCGATTCATTCAAAATAGTCAACAGGGTCGCAAGAAGCGTGTGGAAAAACCAAGGCGCAAAGTAACTGCCCATGAACTGAGAAAAGTCAAGCGTGCAGCTGCCATGATGCCACTTGCCACCAGTTTTGCCATATTTCAGAGCTGCAACATCACTGGAGTGCCCAAAAGCACAAGGTGTGCAATACTCAGAGACATGGCCAAGGTAAGAAAGGCTGAAAAACCACCACCACTGAACAAGACACACAAGCTGAAACGTCAAGACTGGGCCAAGAAATATCTCAAGACTGATTTTTCTAAGGTTTTATGGACTGATGAAATGAGAGTGAGTCTTGATGGGCCCGTGGCTGGATCGGTAAAGGGCAGAGAGCTCCAGTCCGACTCAGACGCCAGCAAGGTGGAGGTGGAGTACTGGTTTGGGCTGGTATCATCAAAGATGAGCTTGTGGGGCCTTTTCGGGTTGAGGGTGGAGTCAAGCTCAACTCCCAGTCCTACTGCCAGTTTCTGGAAGACACCTTCAAGCAGTGGTAGGAAGAAGTCTGCATCCTTCAAGAAAAACATGATTTTCATGCAGGACAATGCTCCATCACACACGTCCAAGTACTCCACAGCGTGGCTGGCAAGAAAGGGTCTAAAAGAAGAAAAACTAATGACATGGCCTCCTTGTTCACCTGACTGAACCCCATAGAGAACCTGTGGTCCATCAGCAAATGTGAGATTTACAAGGAGGGAAAACAGTACACCTCTCTGAACAGTGTCTGGGAGGCTGTGGTTGCTGCTGCACGCAATGTTGATGGTGAACAGATCAAAACACTGACAGAATCCATGGATGGCAGGCTTCTGAGTTTCCTTGCAAAGAAAGGTGGCTATATTGCTCACTGATTAGTTTTTGTTTTGTTTTTGAATGTCAGAAATGTATATTTGTGAATGTTGAGATGTTATATTGGTTTCACTGGTGAAAATAAATCATTGAAATGGGGATATATTTGTGTTTTGTTAAGTTGCCTAATAATTCTGCACAGTAATAGTCACCTGCACACACAGATATCCTCCTAAAATAGCTCAAACTAAAAACAAACTAAAAACTACTTCCAAAAATATTCAGCTTTGATATTAATGAGTTTTTTGGGTTCATTCAGAACATGGTTGTTGTTCAATAATAAAATTAATCCTCAAAAATACAACTTGCCTAATAATTCTGCACTCCCTGTAATAATAATATTTAATATTATTCCTCCAGCGGTGTACTGTAGTGTTTTCCTTCTTTAATACATTTCTCTTTTTCCTTTCTGTGTGTTTTGCTGCTGTAGATGTGATGGATCAGCACAGAGCGCTTCATTCTGGATGTCTGGTGTCCGGGGTCCGAACGCCGCCCATCCGCCGCAACAGTAAGCTGGCAAGCCTGGGGCGCATCTTCAAACCCTGGAAGTGGAGGAAAAAGAAAAACGAGAAACTCAGGCAGGGCTCTACGGGTCAGTTTACATCACATAACGTAACCCCTTAACTGTCGCACCCACTTTTTGAACACTCATTCATTTTCCTTCAGCTTGGTCCCTTATTTATCAGGGGTCGCCACAGCAGAATGAACCGCCAACTATTCCAGGATATGTTTTATGCAGCGGATGCCCTTCCAGCCGCAACCTAGTAGTGGGAAAAACCCATACACACTCACATTCACACACACACTGATACATTATGGCGAATGTAGTTCATCAATTCCCCTATAGCGCATGTGTTTGGACTGTGGGGGAAACCGGAGCACCCGGAGGAAACCCACACCAACACAGGGAGAACATGCAAACTCAGAAATGCCAACTGGCCCAGCCAGGACTCGAACCAGCAACCTTATAACCTAGTGCTAACATATGCTGGAATAGTTGGCAGTTCATTCCGCTGTGGCGACTCCTGATAAATAAGGGACTACGCTGAAGGAAAATGAATGATTATTAGTATCTCTCCAGCTATATTAGTGATTGGTGTAGAGACTGAAGCGTTTGTGTTCTCTGACGTCTATATTTTCCTGACTCTGATGGCATCCGCAGCGCTGGAGAGGAAAGTGTCCAGCAGGCAGAATCATGAGGATCCTGTGAGGAAAGGCCTGGCGGAGGCTGGCATGGGTGAGAAACGGCCACATCACACTTTACACTGCGCCAACACTGTTCACCAGCAGCGCACATGCAGAACTCTACTGCTGGATTAACATACAGCTGAATATCTCCTGTATATTTATTTCCCCAATTTCTGTTTAACGGAGAGCAGATTTTTTCAACACATTTCTAAACATAATAGTTTTAATAACTCATCTCTAATAACTGATTTATTTTATCTTTGTCATGATGACAGTAAATAATATTAGACTAGATATTTTTAAGACACTAGTATTCAGCTTAAAGTGACATTTAAAGGCTTAACTAGGTTAATTAGGGTAAAGTTAGGGTAATTAGGCAAGTCATTGTATATCAGTGGTTTGTTCTGGAGACAATCCAAAACTAATATTGCTTAAGGGGGCTTAAAATGACCTTAAAATGACTTTAAAACAATTAAAAGCTGCTTTTATTCTAGCTGAAATAAAACAAATAAGACTTTCTCCAGAGGAAAAAATATTAGAGGAAATACTGTGAAAAATTCCTGAATCTGTTCAACATCATTTGAGAAAAATAAAGTTTACAGGAGGGCGAATAACTGACTCCAGCTGTATGCTAATATTTAATAATTCAATATATTTTGATAATGAAAATACTTTGAATATCTTTTTCTCATACCCTAGTTTTTTTTATCCACATAAGTTTTAATTGGGCAACACGGTGGCTCAGTGGTTAGCACTGTAGCCTCACAGCAAGAAGGTCATTGGTTCGAGTCTCGTTTGCATGTTTTCCTCATGTTGGTTTCCGCCGAAACACATGCGCTATAGGGCAATTGATGAACTATAAGTGTGTATGGGTGCTTTTCAGTAATGGGTTGCAGCTGGAAGGCCGTCCGCTGTGTAAAACATATGCTGGAATAGTTAGTGGTTCATTCCACTATGTTAATTTGCCCTATGACATTGCGAATTCAATGTCTATGTGTAAGCTTTTTATTGGTTAACTCTTAACTTTAGTTAAGTTAATATGGAATTAAGTAAGAGTTAATTAGTTAATATGGAAAATATTCCCTCTGTCGCGTGTCATTGCTTTTATTTAGAGCACAGTTTAAATCACTCGCTCCTGTACTCAATCTGGCAACCCACACGTGCGTTTATTTTGATCCAGGAGTGCAATACCTAGTTCAACCACTGGGTGTCAAACTTAAACACTGCATCTTTAAATGGAGTTAATAACTAATAACATTCATTCATTCATTTTCTTGTCGGCTTTGTCCCTTGCGGGGTCGCCACAGCGGAATGAACCGCCAACTTATCCAGCACGATTTTACGCAGCGGATGCCCTTCCAGCCGCAACCCATCTCTGGGAACTAACTAATAACATTCAGTTGTATTTTCTATTAGCTTTAACACATAATGATAATACGGCTATTTAGAGTTTAATGCACTAGTTTTTACTTTTATATATGAGACTGTTGTTAAATGTTTGTTATTATACTATTTAATTTAGTATTTGGGTTATTATACCGGTTAAAGTCATCTTTTTGGCAGCTTAGTTTTAAAACCGTGATCATACTGTGTATATATATAATAATAAAAGCTTCAGCAATTAGTCTCACACAAAATCTACAGTTTTTAAACAAGCACTTAAAATTCTTTGGGCTAATTTGGGTACATGAGTGTGATTAATGCAGTGTTTCCCCAACTTCCACCAACAGTCCACATTTTCAACCTCTTCCTAATCAAACACACCTGAATCAACTCATCAGAGCATTAGAAGAGACTCCAAAACCTGAAATGAATGGGTCAGATGAGGGAGACATCCAAAATATGTACTGTTGGTGTGCCTTTAGCAGCATGGTTGGGAAACACTGGATTAATGTATGCTGTCTCTTGTTGTGAAATAAATAAATAAGCATAAATCACAATAAGAGACTGTGATACTCCTGTTGGAGCAGCGTGAGAGTTTTAGAAGTGAGCGCTGACCGATGCATTTCTCCATGTGTTCAGACTCTGCTGTGGCCTGCGGAGGGAGCGCAGACGAGCCGGGAAGCCCAGTGATGGAGGACTCAGATGGGGACGAGCCGGAGGATGAGCCCATGGCGCCGCTGGCTTCCAACACAGAGGATCTGGGATCTGATGAGGACAATCTGTCTACAGGTCAGCACCTGAAAACATGCTAATGCAGAGGATGAATGTTATTACTGCTATACAGCAGAGGGCGCTGTCACGCTGTTAT
>LR812529.1:1968864-1979776 GCA_903798195.1 Danio kyathit | reverse complement strand
GTGCATAGAAATACATTAACTAATGAAACCGTACTGTACAGTGTGACTGATAAGAGCATTGTTGGAACCGGATCGTGAAGTTCCTAAAGAATACCTCCCTTAATAGACAACCAAAGAAAGTTAGCATTAAGTGCATGAAAAATTCACACATATAACCCCTTTATCAGTTTTCCCCTACAGTCTGCGAGCTTAAAGGCACAGCTCTGCATGTTAAATTCCCATCACAAACCTCTCTTCTGGCTTATTTTGCATGTCTTGTTTTTGCTGACTGTTGTACATGCTATAAAAAGGAGTCATTTTCTTCATCGCCAGTCTTTTCTCATTTGTGGAGAGCTGTTGGCGTTTGAGCTAATCTGCTCTCCGTGTGCACATTTAATGAAGTGTGGAGCGTCTGGAGTGAAGGCTACAGTTCATAATCTCTCTCTGCTCTCTCAAGCCTGCGCTTGCAAGCTGGTCAGCACCAAAACAAACTGTTTCTCTAGTTCAAGCTTCACACTGAAGTCCCGCCTTCCACTGTCACTCCCACAAACCAGCCAATGGGAGGCTGGTTTGGGGGATATTTATTTTTAAATCAAGAAGCATCGACGAGGAAAAAATATTGGTTTGTTTTCGGAAATAATAAGTGATTTTTTACTTAAGACAGGCCAAATAATCTGCCAATGGAGCAAGCAAAGTAATATCATGTCCAATCTGAAAACAAGATAATATTCCTTCCCCCATTGGCAGATTATTTGGCTTGTTTTAAGGAAAAAATCACTTCATTTTGACTCATTATTTCTGAAAACAAACCAATATTTTTTTGCTCGTCTAGAAAATGCTTCTTGACTATTGCTTGACTATTCTTTGAGATCTATCCAGCTTGGCTTTTTTAGCCGTTTAAAGCATATTTCAAGAGTTCACACTTAGATAATGCTCAACTGAAATAGCAGGTTTGACATGCTGTCCCGGGAGAGAACCCTGAGCTCGGAGATAGATGAGCCCAAGGTTCCCGCCTGGTCAATGAGCGTTAGGAGGGATACGAGATCAGGTGTTTCTCGAGTGCCCCCTTAAACACAGGTAAATTTCTGGTATGTAATGTATGTATGCGTCAAGTTCTTATGACTGTATTACAATGCATGTTTTTTAGATTGTGGGAGGAAACCGGAGGACCCGGAGAAAACCCACGCGGACACGGGGAGAACATGCAAACTCCACGCAGGGAGTGCCGACTGGCTCGATTATGGTTTGAACCTGTGGCCTTCTTGCTGCGAGGCATCAGTGCTATCCACTGAGCCACCGTGTTGCCCGATCATAAAAGAGGAGGAGGAAGGTATAGTGGGAGGGGGGGAGGGTTTTCCAAAAACGAAGATAATGAATGGAGTTTAGGAAGGGTATTTATAGTAGTTTTAGAATGATCTGATAGGCTAGCTAATGATTACCCTGCTGAAAAATCCAGCTTAAACCAGCCTAAGCTGGTTGGCTGGTTTTAGCTGGTCGACCAGCTTGGTTTTAGAGGGGTTTTGGCCATTTCCAGGCTGGTTTCCAGCCATTTCCAGCCTGGTCTTAGCTGGTCAGGCTGGAAAATGACCAGTTTAAACCAGCTAAAACCAGCTTGAGCAGCCAAAACCAGCTATGTCCAGCTTAAACCAGGCTGGTCAAGCTGGTTTTAGCTGGTTTAAGCTGGTCATTTTCCAGCCTGACCAGCTAAGACCAGGCTGGAAATGGCTGGAAACCAGCCTGGACATGGCCAAAACCCCTCTAAAACCAGGCTGGTCGACAGGCTAAAACCAGCCAACCAGCTTAGGCTAGTTTAAGCTGGATTTTTCAGCAGGGTAGCGATGAGGATCAGCTGTAGTTGATCATATCACGTGCTCCTCTCGAAATTAGTTTGTGAAACTTCATTTATACATTTGTACCGTCATAAACTCCACTACAGCACTAACCTTTTTGCTTATTTCCTAATAATCAATAATAATTTTTTACTTAAAATCGAGAAAATAAAAAGAATGTAAGCTGTGCAAATATACAGTGTACTGTTGGGGTAAACTCTGGGTTTTTGACAGTGAGTACAATAAATCTCAGTAAGAGAGGCATTTTTTGCAGTGTATGTTTGTTGTCAGTTTGGTCCAAAGCTGCAGAATCCCCCATAAGGTCATGTGTGTGTGTTTGTGTGTGTCTCTGTGTTTGGGGGCTGGGTTTCTGACCTCCACAGGGAGCCCCATATGCCCAGTGTTCATCCCGATGTTCTGCTGTTTGATCTCCATGCTAATTTGCAGCAGCCCTGAGGGAGTGCACTCGAAAGCCGTCATCCATGCTGCAAGTGTCTTTATGAATGATTCACGCAGTGACCTAAATGCTTGCAGAGCTGAATAACACTGAATAGACACACTGGGTAAAAAACACGCCCACCTGATCCTGCTCCTCCTCGAACCCGACTGAAGCTCCTACATTAACAAACCATAATACGACACTCTTTTAATGCATGCACAGATTATTGTGGAGAATCATCTATGAAAATGGAAGCTGTTTTGCATCTGATGATGATGATGATACTGGAGAGATTTCCCAGGTTCTGGGAGGTAATCGGGATGCAGACGCTTAGCAGGACGGATGGATCCAACCCCGGCTCATTGGAGATACACTACCTGACAAAAGTCTTGTGGTGGATCCTGGTTGTAAGAGCAACAATTAAATAACTTGACTAGTTGATCATTTGGAAAAGTGTCAGAAGGTGGATTTTTCTGATGAATCATCTGTTGAGCTGCATCCTAATCATCACCAATACTGCAGAAGACCTACTGGAACCAGCATGGAGCCAAGATTCTCATAGAAATCAGTCAAGTTTGGTGAAGGAGAATTCATGGTTTGGGGTCACATTCAGTATGGAGAGATCTGCAGAGTGGATGATCAACACCAACAGCCTGAGGTATCAAGACATTTGTGCTGCCCATTACATTACAAACTACAGGAGAGGGACAATTCTCCAGCAGGATAGCGCTCCTTCTCATACTTCAGCCTCCACATCAAAGCTCCTGAAAGCAAAGAAGGTCAAGGTGCTCCAGGATTGGCCAGCCCAGTCACCAGAGATGAACATTATTGAGCATGTCTGGGGTAAGATGAAGGAGGAGGCGCTGAAGTTGAATCCAAAGACTCTTGATGAACTCTGGGAGTCCTGCACGAACGGTTTGCCATTTTAGATGACCTTATTAATCAGTGATTTGAGTCATTCAGAGATGTATGATGCAGTCCTCCAAGCTCATGATGGAGTCAGACACAATATTCATTCTGTTTCCACTGCAGCATGACTTTATATTCTATACTGGACATTATTGAAGGTTCAGTGATGAGACTTTTGTCTAAGCAGAGTCAGACCTTACTGTCCTAATGAAATCATTCAAAATCAAGACATGATCATATTTTATTGTGCTCAAATAAGCGTCATCTAGAGGCCTTTGCCTTTCATATAAGACACTTCTGATACCAAATGATCAACTAGAAGTTATTATGTGTTGTTCCTAAAACTAGAATAGGCGACAAGACTTTTGTCAGGTAGTGTATATAGCTACATATCACACCTTATGTATGGTTCCAGGAGAAACAAAATGACTGAAATATGTTAATAATAATGAAGACTGTCATTGGGAAATCAATCCCTGAATGTTTAGTTGATATATCAGTGATGTTCACAGAAAAACATTCTATAAAAGCAGCAGCTCAAACAACATAAACAGAAAAATGACAGTTTATTAATAGCTGTAATAATAGCAATGACGCATCTGCTGCTAGTCTGGCCAAAAATATAGTCAACCCAAAGCAGAGTAAAATGTTGGCTTTCAAAATTGGTGTTTACAGCCAAAATGTTGCACAGAACAATGATTTAGAGCATTCGTCATGTTTACTGTGCCAGCTTGGATGGATAGAAACTAAAGTCTAGACTGCCCTGCCAATGCACACTTTCTGTGTTCAAACATTTCATTTCACTTCATTTTTTTATGTTAGTTTCAAACTAACAAACCTGGAGTTTACTTTTATATAATGTACATGGCATGAGTCTAACCTATTGAATTTTATGAATGTTTACACCGACCCTAACCTCACAGTAACCTGTTGTGTTTTATTAGCGTCTATTCCACCTACACAGAAAACAAAAATTGCAAGAAGACATAGTCCAGGGTACATATTTGTCGGTTCTCAACAATGTATATCTGGGCACATACACTACCTGACAAAAGTCTTGTCGCCTATCCAAGTTTTAGGAACAGCAAATAATAACTTCTAGTTGATCATTTGGTATCAGAAGTGGCTTATATGAAAGGCAAAGGCCTCTAGATGACGCTTATTTGAGCACAATAAAATATGATCATGTCTTGATTTTGAGTGATTTCATTAGGACAGTAAGGTCTGACTCTGCTTAGACAAAAGTCTCATCACTGAACAGAAATAATGTCCAGTATAGAATATAAAGTCATGCTGCAGTGGAAACAGAATGAATATTGTGTCTGACTCCATGAGCTTGGAGGACTGCATCATACATCTCTGAATGACTCAAATCACTGATTAATAAAGTCATCTGGAATGGCAAAGAAAGCGTTCCTGCAGGACTCCCAGAGTTTATCAAGAGTCTTTGTGTTCATCTTCAGTGCCTCCTCCTTCATCTTACCTCAGACATGCTCAATAATGGTCATGTCTGGTGACTGGGCTGGCCAATCCTGGAGCACCTTGACCTTCTTTGCTTTCAGGAGCTTTGATGTGGAGGCTGAAGTATGAGAAGGAGCGCTATCCTGCTGGAGAATTGTCCCTCTCCTGTGGTTTGTAATGTAATGGGCAGCACAAATGTCTTGATACCTCAGGCTGTTGATGTTGATCATCCACTCTGCAGATCTCTCCATACTGAATGTAACCCCAAACCATGATATTTCCTTCACCAAACTTGACTGATTTCTGTGAGAATCTTGGCCCTATGCTGGTTCCAGTAGGTCTTCTGCAGTATTTGTGATGTTTGTGATGCAGATCAACAAATGATCAGAAAAATCCACCTTCTGACACTTTTCCAAATAATCAACTAGAAGTCAAGTTATTATGTGTTGCTCTTACAACTGGGATCCACAACACTTTTGTCAGGGAGTGTACAGCTGAAGACAAAATTATAGGTGAATGCACTTGCTGTACATTATTCTTCATTGATCTTTACTTAAACTGCTGCATATTTTCCAAAAGCAAAGTAAAAGCATTCCTTATATTTCTGACTAGAGATCTCTACGCTATCAGTGAGTGTGATTATTTGTTCAGCTGCTGAATAAGCGCTTGTATGTTGGTCAGCTGTTTGCTTCACAAACCGCTGAGTTTTGATTACTTTTACCACAGTATCATGGAGCAGCAGAAGAGAGTGCTTAAAGGGGAAATTCTGTCATCATTTACTCTTCCTACTTGTTTCAAACATGCTTGAATTTTCTTCTGTTGAACAAAAATTAAGGCATTTTGCTAAAAACAGCACACAAACATATATATTTATACATATATATATATAACAGAGTTGACGGTAACAGAGTTGACAATAACAGAACTGACATTGTCTATCTTTTATGTGCTTTAGCTCATCTTGGAGATGCTAAATGTACTTGCAGTTCTCGAATCCTCCCTATACAATTTTGCTACGTGCAGTATTTGTAACTCAGCTGCTGGAGGATGTTTGGCCTGTGGAAGTGAATGTAGAGTCGGATGCATTAGTCATTAGTCATTCTCTGTGTTCAGCTCACTTTCACAGCGCTGGAAACCTTCCCAACCTGTGGTGTTTTATCTGTCTCAGAGGAGTCGCTCATCATCTTTCTCATTACCACAGCAGACTATACTGCGCCTCTGGGTTCTGCTGCTGCCCACATTATATAGGACTTTTACCATGATTTACAAATAACAACATGGTCTTTTTCATTGCAATAAACTGATAATGAAATAAATAAATTATAAGGTAACACTTAAGTTTAAGCCACAATTCATGCTATCAAATACTGGCTTATAGCCTGCATATTATTGTGATATTAGCAGTTTTTTAGTAATTATTATAAAGTATGATCTTATTTTACATCCCTAATACCTGAACCCAACTTCTACCTTTCTAACTAATAATAAACAGCTAATTAGCAGTTTATTGAACTACTAGTGTTAGTTATTGATATGTAATAGCATGAATTGGGACTTTTGCTTCAGTTATTGTGAGTACTAACATTAACAAAGTATGAACAATACATTTATTACAGTATTTATTTATCTTAGTTAACATTAGTCAATCGTAATAAAGTTATAAACTAATAATAACAAGCATGAATTTGGATTTTAATAATTAATTAGTAAATGTTAACTAATGGAACCTTACTGTAGAGTGTGGTACAACTATATACACTCACCGGCCACTTTATTAGGTACACCTTACTAGTACCGGGTTGGAACAATGCCTTAATTCTTCGTGGCATAGATTCAACATACTGGAGATATTCCTCAGAGATTTTGCTCCATATTGACATGATAGCATCACACAGTTGCTGCAGATTTGTCGGCTGCACATCCATGTTGCCAATCTCCCGTTCCACCACATCCCAAAGGTGCTCTATTGGATTGAGCTCTGGTGACTGTGGAGGCCATTTGAGTACAGTGAACTCATTGTCATGATCAAGAAACCAGTCTGAGATGATTGGCGCTTTATGACATGGTGCGTTATCCTGCTGGAAGTAGCCATCAGAAGATGGAGACACTGTGGTCATAAAGGGATGGACAAAACTCAGGTAGGCTGTGGCGTTGACACGATACTCAATTGGTACTAAATGGACCCAAAGTGTGCCAAGAAAATCTCCCCCACACCATTACACCACCAGCCTGTGTACTGTATGTAATATTTGTTTGTTTGATTCACGGTTTTATTTTCACCATCATTACTTGAGTCAAAGTCTTAATAGTAATTTAAATCTATTTGAAAAACTGCAGGGCGACAGGGTGGCTCAGTGGTTAGTGCTGTCGCCTCGCAGCAAGAAGGTCACTGATTTGAGTCCTGGCTGTGTCAGTTGGCATTTCTGTGTGGAGTTTGCATGTTCTCCCTGTGTTCGTGTGTGTTTCCTCCGGGTGCTCCGGTTTCCCCCACAGTCCAAAGACATGCGCTTTAGAGGAATTGATGAACTAAACTGGCCGTAGTGTATGAGTGTGAATAAGTGTGTATGGATGTTTGCTGGGTTGCAGCTGGAAGGGCATCCGCTGAGTTGAACATATGCTGGATGGGTCGGTGGTTGATTTGGGTGGTAACCCATGATGAATAGAGGGAATAAGCCAAAGGAAAATGAATGAATGAATGAATCAAAAATTGCACTTTTTAACCCAATGATTGGGTTTGTCCATATTTGACCCATTGTTTACGTTTTTTTAGAGTGTAATAATTTTAAAAACATGTGCTGTTTCATATGTTTATCAAAAATATAATATATTATTAGGCTGCACAGTGGCGCAGTGGGTAGCACGATCGCCTCACAGCAAGAAGGTCGCTGGTTCGAGCCTCAGCTGGGTCAGTTGGCATTTCTGTGTGGAGTTTGCATGCTCTGCCCGTGTTGGCTTGGGTTTCCTCCGGGTGCTCCGGTTTCCCCCACAAGTCCAAAGATATGCACTATAGGGGAATTGAGTAGGCTAAATTGTCCGTAGTGTATGTGTGTATGAATGTTTCCCAGTACTGGGTTGCAGCTGGAAGGGCATCCGCTGTGTAAAACATATGCTGGATAAGTTGGCGGTTCATTCCGCTGTGGCGACCCCAGATTAATAAAGTGAAAATGAATGAAATTTTATTATATTTTTGATGACTAGAAAGTTTAAAAGAGCAGTAAATATGAATTATAATATTATGTGATATTTCTGCACTTATTCTATTGCAGTTAGCATTTATTTTAAGTGACAGAATGGTTTTGGTTTTCGCTAGCTGTAATAACCCTGAGTCACAGTGTGTTTACTGTGTGGTTGACAAATGTTGATGACATTATTAAAATGAGCATGTCTCACATTCATCAATATTCATTAATCCGTTCTGTAAGACTTCAATTCCCACGGCTAGAAAGACAGAAGCAAGAAACCGATTCCCCCTCTCACAGCAACGAACTCAATGCCTGTGCATATTTAATGCTAAATGTAAACACTATTGCTCTTGTGTGCACGCAATCTGATGGTATTGTGTATTCTATAGGGTTTAAAGTGCAGGGTAAAATCAATCATAAAGCACTCTGACAGTAGACGTGCTGTGTTGTGTAGAATCTGATGCTTTTATTTACGCCGGGCATCGACTCTGATGCTGTCGAGTTCATTCCCATGAGCCCTCTGGAGACTTTAAACTGTGTTTATGCTGCTCCGACCGCAATCGATTGTGTCTGTAATACAATATTTCTAAACAGTGACTGATCTCATTACACCATTCTCCTTTACTCACTGCTACAGTCTCTCTGGGGACGCTCGGCCTCTCGTTAACTTCACTTCATCATTATCAGCCTTCATTTTCATGTTCAAGAAGGGGATTTGATTTTGTGCTGCTCATCGATTGCGGTCGCCATAAGCAATCAGATAAAATGTTGCATGGGGCTTCCATTACATGGTGATTATGGACACGTATCGATGCGATGAAACGTTTAAAACATGGGATCACAACTGATCGATTTGACATCATGGCCTAGTTTTTTTGTCGCCCGTTTGTTAGCATGCACAAACAAAGCTCTTGACATTTTCCTGCACATCGTCAGCCTCTCGTCTGCTTTTCTGGATGTCCAGCATGCTGTTATTTCCTTTGATAATGTAATTGGGATTTCACAATGGTTATGAAGTAGGCGCAGACGGCGCAATGGGTCGCCTCACAGCAAGAAGGTCGCTGATTTGAGCCTCGGCTGGGTCAGTTGGCATTTCTGTGTGGAGTTTGCATGTTCTCCCCGTGTTGGTGTGGGTTTCCTCCGGGTGCTCCGGTTTCCCCCACAGTCCAAACACATACGCTATAGGGGAATTGGATAGGCTAAATTGTCCGTAGTGTATGTGTGTAAATGAGTGTGTATGGATGTACTGAAAGCCATCCGCTGTGTAAAACATATGCTGGAATAGTTGGCGGTTCATTCCACTGTGGCAACCTCTAAAATAGAGACTAAGCCGAAGGAAAATGAAAGAATGAAATATATCATCATATTGCACAACTTGCTATTGATTTATTTTCTGCCATGCAGTCTAATAGCAGAGGAGACCTTGTGCAGATGTCATGAAACATTCAAGCACAGGGAAAACTCCTGATTGCCTGGATAATTCATAGGGTTTTTTCGGATCTTTTCCATGGATATTTCTTTAAAGGAAGTGCACTGTGCACCCCATATAGAAATCGAATTCATGGAAATATATGTAAATGACATATATGAAACACAAGATCATATTTGGATTTCTCATGTTTAAAATATATGTCATATATTCAACATATATTTCAAATAAATAAAGAAACGGCCTCATATATTTGGTTCTGGGACCACAGGATTTCATCTCTGTTATTCGCAGACGATGTTGTTCTGTTGGCTTCATCAAACATGAACCTTCAGCATGCACTGGGGTGGTTTGCTGCAGAGTGTGACGCGGCTGGGATGAGAATCAGCACCTCTAAGTCCGATGCCATGGTGCTCCACCGGAATAAGGTGGTTTGCCATCTTCAGGTTGGAGGAAAGTCCTTACCCCAGGTGGAGGAGTTTGAATATCTTGGGGTTTTGTTCACGAGTGAGGGAAGGATAGAACGTGAGATTGACCGGCGGATTGGTGTGGCGGCAGCAGTAATGTGGTCGATGTACCGATGTATGATAAAGAAGGAGCTGAGCCGAAAGGCAATACTTTCAATTTACCGGTCAATCTACGTTCCTAATCTCACCTATGGTCATGAGCTTTGGGTCGTGACTGAAAGGACAAGATCTCGGATACAAGCGGCCGAAATGAGTTTCCTTCGCAGGGTGGCAGGGCGCACACTTATAGATAAGGAGCTCTGTCACCTGGGAGGAGCTCAGAGTAGAGCCGCTGCTACTCCACATCGAGAGAAGTCAGCTGAGGTGGCTCGGGCATCTGTTTCGGATGTCTCCTGAACGCCTACCTAGGGAGGTGTTCCAGGCATGTCCCACCGGGAGGAGGCCTCAGGGAAGACCCAGAACACGCCGGAGGGACTATGTCTCTCGGCTGGCCTGGGAACGCCTCGGATCCCCCCGGAGGAGCTGGAGGAAGTGTCTGGGAAGAGGGAAGTCTGGGGTTCTCTCCTAACTGTATGTTCACACCGAAAGCAGCGAGAGCGTCAAAGGTCGCTCTGGCCGCAACGCTGTCTGCCTTGAGCTCCGGCGGTGAGAGCGTCAAAATTTGCTACACATTGATCTCGTATTTAAAGGAGCCGTTGCTGCATATCATATCAGTTACACTCCCGCATAAAACATGCTTTCTAGCGTGAAGGTGTTGCACACTTATAGTTGCATGTGGTGTGGCTTTGCTCCACAATGTGTCCATATGCCTGAAATATTCTGAAGCAGCAATACTGTTTTGTATTATCACATGAAATTCCCGCTTTTTTTAAAGAAAAAAAAATATTTAACATTGATGCACATCAGTAACTCGCCAGTAATTTTTTTAATCTACGTTCCAGTGAGAAAACATTGCAAACAATTGGAAATCCAGCGACCGCAATAATCAAACCCTTGGGAACAACTGTGGTCGGAACCAAAGTTCACAGTGACTGTGTTCTCTGACTCTTCTCAAGCGGTGGACTTCTACATTCCGATTGCTTGCCGCCGACCTGATTTCAACTCTCCTCGACGCTCACACAGGCGAAGACGCGCCACGCTGCTCCTCGCCGCTTATCGCCGCCGGCTTCCATTGAAAATGAATGACTTCCGGCTACTTTGACGCTCTCACTGCTTTC
>LR812529.1:1666635-1846522 GCA_903798195.1 Danio kyathit | reverse complement strand
GGTGTGAACGTACAGTTATGGATAGGGTGAAGAGCTCTAACACCCAGGAGGAGCTCGGAGTAGAGCCGCTGCTCCTCCACATCGAGAGAAGTCAGCCGAGGTGGCTCAGGCATCTGTTGGATGTCTCCTGAACGCCTACCTAGGGAGGTGTTCCAGGCATGTCCCACCGGGAGGAGGCCTCAGGGAAGACCCAGAACACGCCGGAGGGACTATGTACTAGGGACTAGAAGATTTTTTCAGCACATTTCTAAGCATAACTGATAACTGATAACTGATTTCTTTTCTCTTTGCCATGATGACAGCACATAATATTTTACTTGATATTGTTCAGGATACTAGTATTCAGCTTGAAGTGACATTTAAAGGCTTAACTAGGTTGAAGTTGGGATAATTAGGCAAGTCATTGTGTAAAGCTTGTGCTTAATCCTGCTCCATTTTCGACCATGTTAAAATGTATAATCTTTATTTGAAGATATCTTATGTATGATATTTATTAAATAAATAAATCAAATCAAATCAAAATCGAACTCGCATGTCATGTAAGAAAGAATACTTTTATATTGTCTTCTCCTTGCTATTGATTTATATTCTCGCAGTCCAACAGCAGAGGAGATGTTATGAAACATTCCAGCAGCCTTAAAATAACAGAGGGAAAACACCAGTGCATAATTCATGGGGTTTTTCCATGCGTATTTCTTGATACGTTTCTGAAGGAGAGTGCACCGTGCATCTCCATCTGCTTCCAAGCATCGCTTTATAAATCCCCCAAAACAGCAGCATCCTAACAGAGGGAAGCCTGCTGTGTGTTGTGTGTTGCTGGCGTGTGATTGGCTCTCGTGGGTTTCCAGTCTCTCTGCGTGGCAACAGCATCCCCGTCCGCCCAGCAACCCCCGTTAGTGATGCTGCGCCTCTAAAGGGTAACCATGGCGACGGCGCTCTGACCCTGCTTGTGCTTTTTTTTTCCCCGCTGCAGCAACTAAAAGGCTTGACCTGGATTCTGCACCGCTGGTTTAGTAAGACGTGATCAGCTGACCTGCTTTACAGCGTCTGGGTTCTGTCTTGGAGAAACATCAGCTGCGTCTTTTTTATGAACTTTGCATGTTTGTGGTTATATAATGACGCAGCATTGATGCGCAGTCTGGTCGAGGATGATGTGCAGCACAGTATTATAGAAGGGGTGCATTTTTAGCATGACTGAGGATTGATATAATGGATCCTTTTGCAGGTTTAGTGTCTGTGGAAGCTACAGAATAAGCGTGTTTTTGTTTTTTTTAAGGATTTCATGTGGAGTGGGAGTGTAGTCCCCTACACACTAGGCAAAGTTAGACATCAAATAAATGCTTGGTGGTTTTCTGGGAATCTAAAAGCATTCAGGTACACAAATCGAATAATTAAATGTAAAACGAGACTGTAGAATTTTCATTATATACACTACCTGAGAAAAGTCTTGTGGTGGATCCCGGTTGTAAGAGCAACAAATAATAACTTGACTTCTAGTTGATCATTTGGAAAAGTGACAGAAGCTGGATTTTTCTGCTGAATCATCTGTTGAGCTGCAGAAGACCTACTGGAACCAGCATGGAGCCAAGATTCTCAGAGAAATCAGTCAAGTTTGGTGAAGGAAAAATCATGGTTTGGGGTTACATTCAGTATGGAGAGATCTGCAGAGTGGATGATCAACATCAACAGCCTGAGGGATCAAGACATTTGTGCTGCCCATTACATTACAAACCACAGGAGAGGGACAATTCTCCAGCAGGATAGCGCTCCTTCTCATACTTCAGCCTCCACATCAAAGCTCCTGAAAGCAAAGAAGGTCAAGGTGCTCCAGGATTGGCCAGCCCAGTCACCAGACATGAACATTATTGAGCATGTCTGGGGTAAGATGAAGGAGGAGTCGTTGAAGATGAACACAAAGACTCTTGATGAACTCTGGGAGTCCTGCAAGAACGCTTTCTTTGCCATTCCAGATGACTTTATTAATGCGTGATTTGAGTCATTGCAGAGATGTATGATGCAGTCCTCCAAGCTCATGATGGAGTCAGACACAATATTCATTCTGTTTCCACTGCAGCATGACTTTATATTCTATACTGGACATTATTTCTGTTCAGTGACGAGACTTTTGTCTAAGCAGAGTCAGACCTTACTGTTCTAATGAAATCATTCAACATCAAGACATGATCATATTTTGTTGTGGACAAATATTGATGTGGCTTTTGTTTTTTATTTAAATGAATTTATTGTTTGGATAAATCCACCTATTGCTTGTGGAGAAATAACAGGTGAATTATTTGTATATAATATTGTATAAATACATGATTTTGTCAGCCTGGTCTCACGAGGAAATGTACGTATTTTAAGTTCGTCAGTTTAGTGGTTAATTCGTATGAATTCGTATGAGTTCAGTCGTACGAAAATGTACGATTTTAAAAAGGAGGCGTGGCACCCAACCCCACCCCTAACCCCAACCGTCATTGGGGGATGAGCAAATCGTACTAATTTGTACGATTTAGATCGTACGAACTCATACGAATTAGCCACTAAATCAAAAAGTTACGAATTGCCGTGAGATTGCGTTGGATTTTGTACATAATATTGTGCATAAGTGAATTATTTGTACACTATTATATATATAAGTGAATTATTTGTACACTATTATATATATAAGTGAATTATTTGTACATAATATTGTACATAAGTGAATTATTTGTACATAATATTGTACATAAGTGAATTATTTGTACATAATATTGTACATAAGTGAATTATTTGTACATAATATTGTACATAAGTGAATTATTTGTTCAAATTATTGTATATAAGTGAATTATTTGGACATAATATTGTACATAACTGAATTATCTAAATAGATAATAACACTTATAGGTACTTAATCACAATATTAATATGTACTTGTTCACAATATTATCAAGTCCACACAATATCTGCATGTTTGAATTTGAGTGATTGAGTATCGCCATATGTCCAAATACATTATCTACTCTAAATTTAGAACATCAGAAAGAAGAACTGACATAACATGAACACACTATACTAGTTTACATCCATCAGCGCTCCTTCTGACAGAAACAGGTGTAGTTGTCGTCATTTAGGCGTGACAATAGGCAGAAACGGACAGAGATAGAAGCTCTCAGCGCTGCCCACGGTTCATCTGCATTTCTCCGGAGGTGTCAACTCTTCGTCTCAGCCAGACTGTGTAGGAGACGCTGCTGCTATTCCTGCTTCGTCTCCAGCACATCCACTGAGGCCTGACGGACATGGAGACGCTAGAGCCCGCTCAGAGCGGAGGACTAAACTATAGGCTGCATTAGAGCTGTGCAATATGACAATACACTGCAAAAAATGTACAGCAAAGGACAAAAACTATACGTTAAGGCTGTGCAATACGCTGCATTCTCTCCGTGTTCGTTTACTTTATGTTAAGTGAAGTTTATTTATAAACTAATTTCGAGAGGATCACGTGATTATGATTGAACACGGCTGGTTACGCATTAACTATGTATGACCAACCAATCAAACGATTCCTAATCCACTATAAAGAGCCAGGGTTTTCTACTACAGTCATCTCCGATTTGAAGAATCCCCCCTTCCACCCCTACTCCTCCACCTTTCCTTTCAAAGGGCGGCACGGTGGCCCAGTGATTAGCACTGTTGCCTCACAACAAGTACGTCACCGGTTCTAGTCCTTTAACAGACTGTGCGAAGTTAGCATGTTTTTCCCGTGCGCGTATGGGTTTCCCCGGGGTTCTCCGGTTTCCTCCCACTTTCCAAAAACATGCACCACAAGTTAATTGATCAATCAAAATTTAGCACTAGTCAAACTTTTATCCATCAGCATATCTCTTTATAGCAATTATTTTCTGTCATCAACTCTTATCATAAAGGGGGGAGTTCTCGAGATCTACCTGAGCTCAAAGCTCCCCTCTCGCCCTGCAAACGGGAGGGAGCCCAGGGCTCAAGGACCTTTCGAGCTCAGGGCTCTCTCCCGGGACAGCATGCCAAACTTGCTTTGTAATCAATCATCAGCTAAGTGTGAACTCTTGAAAGTAACTTTATGTTAACGTATTTGTTATTCTTTATTGTAAATAGAAAAGCTGCATTTACACACAAAGAACCTTTTTAAAAACATTGTTTAAAAATGTATTTGATGTTTATATTTACTGAAAATATATTTGGCAGATTTTGGATAAAGCAAATGCCTTTAAATAGATCTTGAAGAAACACATTTGACACTGTTAAGGTACTAAGTGTCTTGTCACTGTGGTGGTACCTTCATGGATCAGATTTGTACCTTTGATGAAGTACAATATGGTATCTGCAGGTACACAAAGGTACATTTTAGTTTTCCATGGTATAAATCATGTCCTTAAAGGTACAAACTGCAATGGCACCAACTTGTTTCTTTGTCTTAAGGTACAATTCTGTTCCATAAAAAGGTACTGCCCAAGTGACAAAGGTTTGTACCTTCTTTGGTACAACATTGTGCCATTATTTCTGAGAGTGTATTCAGGAGTTTTGCAGGCTTCTACTGTACGCCTGCAGCTGCTTCAAAATGCAGCTGCTGGGCTTTTAACTGGGAATTTTTTTTCTATAGTATCTCACCAGTTTTATCATCCCTTCACTGGCTCCCAGTGCAATTTAGGATTCAATACAAGTTATTGTTATTAGTTTTTAAAGGTTTGAATGGTCTGGCACCTACTTACATTGGTGAGCTTCTTCACTGGCACTCATTATTGAGGCCAATCAGGTCGGAAAACCAGTTTCATAGAGTAAACAAAAAGCAAAGACTGTGTGTTTATGCACCATCAAATGTGGTTATAATGGAAGTCAATGGGGCAGAAACAGCCACCAACAGTAAATTAGAGAGAAAGAAGGAAAATCTAACAATGCATACAAGTCAGTGTTGTTACTAATCATTCACATGTCCAAGACTGACAAAAAATCCAGTCCACAATCACCTTTTACATGGGAAATAAGTCATTCTGTGTGTTTTCTTCACCGTCTTTCGGATGAGATGCTAAACCGAGGTCCTGACTCTCTGTGGTCATTAATAATCCCATGGCACTTCTGGTAAAGAGTATGGGTGTAACCCCGGTGTCCTGGCCAAAGTCCCTCAATCGGCACTTACCCATCATGGCCTCCTAATCATCCCCATCCACCGAATTGGCTCTATCACTGTCTCTTCACTCCACCAATAGCTGGTGTGTGTTGAGCGCACTGGCGCCGTTGTCCTGTGGCTGCCGTCACATCATCCAAATGGATGCTACCCACTGGTGGTGGTGTGGAGAGACCCCCCCCTCATGATTGTGAAGCGCTTTGGGTGTATGGAAATACACAATAAATGTGCTATATAAATACACATTACATTACATTAAATCAGTGACATCATTTGTGAATTTGGCATTTAAAGAGTTAAAATCCTGTCATTTTCTAAACAATTTAGTAGTTTTGATCAGGGCAGAGGTTGATTAACAGATGCAAAATGTGCAAAATATTTACCTGATGCTGGGTAAGCTATAAATTGTCCGTAGTGTATGTGTGTGAATGAGTGTGTATGGGTGTTTCCCAGTGATGGGTTGCGGCTGGAAGGACATCCGCTGCGTACAACATGTGCTGGATAAGTTGGCGGTTCATTCCACTGTGGTGACTCCAGATTAATAAAGGGACTAAGCCGAAAAGAAAATGAATGAATGAATGATTTATCTGATGCATTTTTACAGCAGTTTAATTCAGTGGCGGTTTTCATCCCGAACATAACAAAAGGGTAGTACATTTGAACAGCGCACAAGGATTTAAGATGTTCTTGTTGTGTGTGTGTGCGATTGAGGCTGTACTTTTTTTTACACAGAGGAATCAGTGTCTGTGTGTGTCTGCGAGATGGACGTGTGTTAATCTGAAGTTCATCAGCTGTCAGTGAAGCGAGCAGCAGTCGGTGTGAGTGAATCTGAGCTGACGTGATTTCCCAGGGTGATTCAGGACTGCCGTTTACCCCAGTCAGTAGTTGGAGACAGACGTAATGCAATACTAATATAATAAAACACATGAAAGGATGACTCAGTTTTCATTTTTGTGGGTGAACTAACAATCTAGCATGTTAAAGATGACTTATTATGCCTCTTTTTACAACATAAAATGAGTCTCTGATGTCCCTACACTCTCAGAAATAAAGATACACGAGCTGTCACTGGGGTGGTACCTTTTTAAAAGGTACACATTTGTACTTAAAGGGTCCATATTGGTACCTCAAAAGTGTATATTAGTACCTACAAATTTTGAGAGGAACATTTTTGTACTTTTTAGGTACTAATATGTACCCTTGAGGTATTAATATGGACCTTTTAGGTACAAATTTGTACCTTTTGAAAAGGTACCACCCCAGTGACAGCTCGCGTACCTTTATTTCTGAGAGTGTAGAGTGTGTGTGTGTGTGAAGTTTCAGCTCAGAATAGCACACAGATAATGTTTTATAACTCTCTGAAACTGACCCTTTCAGGCTTTGATCCTAATTGTGGTGCTTTGGTGACTGTCGCTTTAAATTCAAATGAGATTGTGCTCTTTTAATAAGAAGGCGGAGCTACAAATGCCTATGCATCAGCATAGTGGCAGATTTAATACAGGACTAGTGTTATCAGTGTGAGTCAGGTCTGCATGTGTGCTTCAGTGTCACATCCCCGGCTCGTTCCTGCTCACCCAATCACCATCTCAAACCACATCCATCCAATCCCGTGAGCCCTCACCAGAGTTCTAATGGTGTGCACCTGTTCTCCCCTCATCAAGGACACTACTTAAACTCACCCTATCTTTCCATTCTTCGGCCGGTATTGAAGTCAGAGGGTTGTCCTCTTCCACGCTCCTTCGTCTTCTCCTCTTCATCCATGGATGTTCCTTATGAGTCTTTGAGTTCTTCACACTGACAAAGGGAAGTGATATTACTTATCTGCTATTCACCAGAAGATCTGTATTCATTCACATGAACTGTGTGCCTTAAGCCGAAGTCACACTAGAGTTTGAGCTTGCGAAATTCTGTCGTACGGCGCTGCGAAAAGGGGCGGGATTAAACAAGATGATTAGACATTTAAAAAAGCGAGCGATCGCTCCATGTTTTAAATTTCTGTTCAGAGAGGTCATGTTTGATCCTCGATTGGTCTCATGCAGTCAAGTGATGCGATTTCGCAGGTCAGAGTTCACCAAGTTCAAACTTTGCACCGCAGCAACCTGCGAAATCTGACGCATGACCTTGCGTTTCCGGTCCGACGCATTCGCGTGCGTATGAATGGAAGTCTTTGGAGGGAAAAGTCCAGTGTGACCGCGGCTTTATCCTCACCAACGGGTGATTGTTTACAATGCTTCACAATCCTTCTCACTGTGAATAGGAGTGCTTACACTTGTGTTGTGTTTACCCGAAGATCTACGATCTACTTGATGAACTGTGTGTTTCTATATACTCACCTGCTGTGTCTACAGCAAGCTAAGTTCAAGTTCAAGTTCAATTTATTTATATAGCACGTTTCCAACTGCCACAAGGCTGCACAAAGTGCTTTACAGAGAGAGACTAAGATAAAATAAGATAAATAGACAAACGGTAAGAGCATAAAAACAGTAAACAGCAATAGGCACTTAATAGAAGAAAGCATAAACATATGACATAAAAGAGCAAACATATATATATATATATATATACATATATAACCCCCCCCCCCCTCTGTCTAATTAAAAAAAAAAAAAAAAAGAAGAAAAAAAAAAGATGCTATCACAGTTGACCATAGTGACAAGATTAAAAGAACAAGACCGTTTTGACCCCCCACCCCCGGAAAGGAGGGACTTATGCTTCAAAAGCTCTAGAGAATAAGTGAGTCTTTAATTTAGACTTAAAGTTAGGCAGTGACGAAGCCTAACTGCTAGCGAGCTGGTTAACATCCATTGTTGACACCCACAATGCCGTGATCACAAGTGCACACATATCAGCCTGCAACACTCCTTGTGTGATTATTGACTTTACGTTGAATAAATATTGTGAAAAGATAACCGTCTTCCATGTCCACCAGCGTGACACTATGTTTCCATCCACCTATTTGTATGCGCTTTTTAGATATGCGCATAAATAAACAGTTGACGGAAAGATGCGCATAAGTTAAAAAAATGTGCATAAAAAACGTTTAATAATATTAGGCCTTTATTATTAATTCCTGTACCTTCATAATCAAGAGCGTCTGTGCTCCGCGTCTCATGCCTTCAAACGCCACCACACGTTCGTTGTGTGTCGGCAAATGGACTTCTGAGGTGTAAATCATTTATTAAATAAAGAAAAGACTCACGCAGCTTCTCCTACCTAAGCAATATTACGTTTTTACTGTTGATGTTTGTCGCCAGTTAATCAGGAAGTGACGATTTTGTTCTCTTTGACTCATCGGGTGGAAATGCTGCTTTATTCACGCCTCTTTTATGCGTTATTCCTGTTTTGCGCATAAATTTAATTTGCATCTTTGGATGTGCTTCATGCTTCTGTCAGTCTATGTCGCTGTTCATTTGTGCTTCATCTAAAACTCCACATCTATAATCCTCTTAGTCTATGCTGACATTATCTTCAGCAGCTCTAATGGCTAATGGACAGACGGCTGCTTCTCACTCAGGGCTGCTGTATATGCTGATGAGGGAGAGATGGGCACTAGTGGGCGGGGCTTTCCCCCTCTGATGACACGTACAAAGGGAGAATGTCAATCAAAGTGCTGCTTTATTAAGTCTGATTATAAACAATAGAATTAATTCATGTGTTCCATCAGAGGCTGGAGATATTCACACAACTGTGCCCACTTATAAAAGTGATCTAGCTCCCCTTTAAGATGGTCAGTTGTGCATGTGTTTTCTTTTCTTCTGAATCAAAGCCATGTTTTTCCTCAGGGGAGGTGACCCATATGCTGTTCCACCTAGGTAAACAAATCGTGTTGGCACAGTAAATGCTCACCCATGTACCCAGAGACTGGGCAGAGGTTTTGTTGCTGCACTGCAGACACCATTCGCTCCCCATGGAGTATCAGTGTCTCCTACAGGCCTCTTCAGCAGCTGTTATGAACATCCGGCTCAGCTGGTCTCATGTCCAGTGGACAGCACCAAACACTGGTGTGAGCCCAGCCTAGAATGCTGTGTGGCGCAGACATTTACACCTAGATAATCTGCTTATATGCAAAGCCTTCATGTCAACCAATAGGGTATATGCATGGGGACTTTTAATTTTAAGTCCTGCTTATATGCACTCACCATGAACTGTTATGCCCAACACAGGCTCAATGTGGATACCCCTGTCTACATTTCTGGAGATTGCGAATTATGTAGCCAGAGGTACATCTGGCTGCATTTCATCTTTAAAATGAACGCTACGGGGCGGTATGATGCCGCCTGACGGCTTCTGTGCCTTTTCGCTCTACTTTCTCTGATCAGTATCTTAAATAATAATTAGGGCTGGGCGATTAATCGAAAAATAATCTAAATGGACATTCAGAATCTATTATCGATCTAATTTTCGAATTTTTTCGATTATTTTCCCTATTGTGTGTGGAGTCACGTGACCCCGCTCTGTTAGGGCTGATTTATACTGATTAATATTGAGAGTATGTGTATGGTCCGGCGCAGCCACGGTTGCATACCCACGCACCTCTCAAAAATGTAACTACAAGTTGCGAAGACCCGTTGCGCAAGCTCTGTGATTGGTCAGTTTGGTAGTGTTGACACGCGTGGGTGGCGCGGAGAGCCGGTTGGAGTGATTGTTCAGTGTTGCCAGATTGGGCGGTTTTGAACACGATTGTGCGGGTATGAAATGACACAGGCAGGTAGTGAAAATGTAGGCGGTTTTGCAACACCACACCCCCCTTCAACCCCCCCCCCCCCCCCACCTCCCCTTTAAGGGTTTTGGATAGTTTTTGGGCTGGAATCAAGCCTGGTTTATACTTCAGCATCAAGTGATCGGCGTAAAGCCTCGTGCATTTATACTTGTGCGCGCTGTTTCTGTTTCTCTGCAATAACTCTTCCGAAACGCTAGCTGGCAGTATGTGTTTATGTTTCTCTGTGTCGAGTTTCTTCACTGGTCTTTTGTGTTTTCTGAACGATTCCTTAATGTACAAGTGGCTCAAATTTGCTCATTTTGAGGAGGGAACTGGCGGACGTGCAACAATTTTAATCATGAGGTAAACACAAAACAACAGTCTCCATGCGGAGCTCCTTCACGGGACTCCACACTTGTAAACACTCGCTGCATCAGGCGCGTGCTCTCACCTCCGGCCACACTCGTCAGCGCTACCAAGCCAACCAATCACAGAGCTTGCGCTACGCGTACGCGTTACATTTTTTGAGAGGTGCGCGTCAACGTCGCCGACGGTTACGGCGAGGGGCTATGCGTCCACGCGTAGGCTGCACCGTAGCATACGCGTGCGCTTGACGCAGAAGTATAAATCGGCCTTCAGTCAGCTACATCTGGCAACACTGCGAGTGTTTACAAGTGTGGAGTCCCGTGGCGGAGCTGTTTTGTGTTTACCTTATAATTAAAGTTGTTGCACATCCGCCGGTTCCTGTCTCTTTATGAGCGAGTTTTAGCTACTTGTACATTAAGATAGCGTTCAGAAAAAACAAAACATCAGTGAAGAAACTCGACACAGATGAACATAACTCGCTGCCAGCTAGCTTTTCAGAAGTGTTATTGCAGAGCAACACAAACAGCAAGCTGAAGTATATCAGTGCACGGCTACGCGCAAGGCAAGCGTCGTGGGTCAGGCCGATCTCTCGCCTTTAAAGTCTGAGGCTGATTTGTTCTTCTGCAGCCACTTTGCAGCCACGTGATCTCTGGTCAGGTAAGACGATGGACCCATTCATGAACTTTACTTTGGGCTAAATTGACCATGATTGTAAGCTGCGCCAGCGATGCCTTGAGATGGCATATTTTCCATTACATTCAAATTATTATTTACATTAAAATATTTATTTAAAGAAGATGCAAGTAATGCACTGTTTAAAATATTATTTACAGGATATACAAGAGTTATTTAGGAGAGATACTGCTGGCGACGCAGTGGCGCAGTAGGTAGTGCTGTCGCCTCACAGCAAGAAGGTCGCTGGTTTGAGTCTCGGCTGGGTCAGTTGGCGTTTCTGTGTGGAGTTTGCATGTTCTCCCTACATTCACGTGGGTTTCCTCCGGGTGCTCTGGTTTCCCCCACAGTCCAAAGACATGTGGTACAGATGAATTAGGTAGTCTAAATTGTCCGTAGTGTATGAGTGTGAATGAGTGTGTGTGGATGTTTCCCAGAGATGGGTTGCGGCTGGAAGAGCATCCGCTGCGTAAAAACGTGCTGGATAAGTTGGCGGTTCATTCCGCTGTGGCGACCCCAGATTAATAAAGGGACTAAGCCGAAAAGAAAATGAATGAATGAGATACTGCTTATTTTCTACTTTGAATATAACTAATTTTGTTTCAAAAGTGCAAGTTATTTATTTTCACTTTCTATAAGAATAGAACTGACTGTTGGTTTTAGGCAATGTGTGCTTTAATTTCAGTTGTTCAACACTGATGTTCAATAAATAATCACAGATAGTAGATAGTGTGTGTTTCCTTCTATTATCTTAAAATCAAGTAATGCACCCGTCATTCAAAAATCTCTCACTTGTAATATGTGAGCATCTTTACTGTACAAAACTTGTCAGTAAACTATGAGGGCAAAAAATAAATACATTTATAAAAATAAAATAATCATCCATTAATCGTAATCGAGTTAAAATTGATTTAATTTTAGACCAAATCTCCCAGCCCTAATAATAATAATAATAATAATAATAATATTACAGGGAGTGCAGAATTATTAGGCAAATTAGTATTTTGACCACATCATCCTCTTTATGCATGTTGTCTTACTCCAAGCTGTATAGGCTCGAAAGCCTACTACCAATTAAGCATATTAAGTGATGTGCATCTCTGTAATGAGAAGGGGTGTGGTCTAATGACATCAACACCCTATATCAGGTGTGCATAATTATTAGGCAACTTCCTTTCCTTTGGCAAAATGGGTCAAAAGAAGGACTTGACAGGCTTCGAAAAGTCAAAAATAGTGAGATATCTTGCAGAGGGATGCAGCACTCTTAAAATTGCCGAGCTTCTGAAGCGTGATCATCCAACAATCAAGCGTTTCATTCAAAATAGTCAACAGGGTCGCAAGAAGCGTGTGGAAAAACCAAGGCGCAAAGTAACTGCCCATGAACTGAGAAAAGTCAAGCGTGCAGCTGCCATGATGCCACTTGCCACCAGTTTTGCCATATTTCAGAGCTGCAACATCACTGGAGTGCCCAAAAGCACAAGGTGTGCAATACTCAGAGACATGGCCAAGGTAAGAAAGGCTGAAAAACCACCACCACTGAACAAGACACACAAGCTGAAACGTCAAGACTGGGCCAAGAAATATCTCAAGACTGATTTTTCTAAGGTTTTATGGACTGATGAAATGAGAGTGAGTCTTGATGGGCCCGTGGCTGGATCGGTAAAGGGCAGAGAGCTCCAGTCCGACTCAGACGCCAGCAAGGTGAAGGTGGAGTACTGGTTTGGGCTGGTATCATCAAAGATGAGCTTGTACCCCATAGAGAACCTGTGGTCCATCATCAAATGTGAGATTTACAAGGAGGGAAAACAGTACACCTCTCCGAACAGTGTCTGGGAGGCTGTGGTTGCTGCTGCACGCAATGTTGATGGTGAACAGATCAAAACACTGACAGAATCCATGGATGGCAGGCTTCTGAGTGTCCTTGCAAAGAAAGGTGGCTATATTGGTCACTGATTTGTTTTTGTTTTGTTTTTGAATGTCAGAAATGTATATTTGTGAATGTTGAGATGTTATATTGGTTTCACTGGTGAAAATAAATCATTGAAATGGGTATATATTTGTTTTTGTTAAGTTGCCTAATAATTCTGCACAGTAATAGTCACCTGCACACACAGATATCCTCCTAAAATAGCTCAAACTAAAAACAAACTAAAAACTACTTCCACAAATATTCAGCTTTGATATTAAGGAGTTTTTGGGTTCATTGAGAACATGGTTGTTGTTCAATAATAAAATTAATCCTCAAAAATACAACTTGCCTAATAATTCTGCACTCCCTGTAATAATAATAATTCATATTATTCCTCCAGCGGTGTACTGTAGTGTTTTCCTTCTTTAATACATTTCTCTTTTTCCTTTCTGTGTGTTTTGCTGCTGTAGATGTGATGGATCAGCACAGAGCGCTTCATTCTGGATGTCTGGTGTCCGGGGTCCGAACGCCGCCCATTCGCCGCAACAGTAAGCTGGCAAGCCTGGGGCGCATCTTCAAACCCTGGAAGTGGAGGAAAAAGAAAAACGAGAAACTCAGGCAGGGCTCTACGGGTCAGTTTACATCACATAACGTAACCCCTTAACTGTCGCACCCACTTTTTGAACACTCATTCATTTTCCTTCAGCTTAGTCCCTTATTATCAGGGGTCGCCACAGCAGAATGAACCGCCAACTATTCCAGGATATGTTTTATGCAGCGGATGCCCTTCCAGCCGCAACCTAGTAGTGGGAAAAACCCATACACACTCACATTCACACACACACTGATACATTATGGTTAATGTAGTTCATCCATTTTACCTGTAGCGCATGTGTTTGGACTGTGGGGGAAACCGGAGCACCCGGAGGAAACCCACGCCAACACGGGGAGAACATGCAAACTCAGAAATGCCAACTGGCCCAGCCAGGACTCGAACCAGCAACCTTCTAACCTAGTGCTAACATATGCTGGAATAGTTGGCAGTTCATTCCGCTGTGGAGACTCCTGATAAATAAGGGACTACGCTGAAGGAAAATGAATGATTATTAGTATCTCTCCAGCTCTATTAGTGATTGGTGTAGAGACTGAAGCGTCTGTGTTCTCTTATATTTTCCTGCCTCTGATGGCATCCGCAGCGCTGGAGAGGAAAGTGTCCAGCAGGCAGAATCATGAGGATCCTGTGAGGAAAGGCCTGGCGGAGGCTGGCATGGGTGAGAAACGGCCACATCACACTTTACACTGCGCCAACACTGTTCACCAGCAGCGCACATGCAGAACTCTACTGCTGGATTAACATACAGTTGAAGTCAGAATTATTCGCCCTCCTGTATATTTATTTCCCCAATTTCTGTTTAACGGAGAGCAGATTTCTTCAACACATTTCTAATCATAATAGTTTAATAACTCATCTCTAATAACTGATTTATTTTCTCTTTGCCGTGATGACAGTAAATAATATTTGACTAGATATTCTTCAAGACACTAGTATTCAGCTTAAAGTGACATTTAAAGGCTTAACTAGGTTAATTAGGGTAAAGTTAGGGTAATTAGGCAAGTCATTGTATATCAGTGGTTTGTTTTGGAGACAATCCAAAACGAATATTGCTTAAGGGGGCTTAAAATGACCTTAAAATGGGTTTAAAACAATTAAAAACTGCTTTTATTCTAGCTGAAATAAAACAAATAAGACTTTCTCCAGAAGAAAAAATATTATAGGAAATACTGAGAAAAATTCCTGAATCTGTTAAACATCATTTGGGAAATATTTAACAAAAAGTTTACAGGAGGGCGAATAATAGACTCCAACTCTATGCTAATATTAAATAATTCAATATACAGTATTGTGATAATGAAAATGCACAATATTGACATTGTGAGCAATTCAAAATACTTTCAATATCTTTTTATCATACCTTAAGTTTTTTATCCACATAAGTTTTAATTGGGCGACATGGTGGCTCAGTGGTTAGCACTGTGGCCTCACAGCATGAAGGTCACTGGTTTCTGTGTGGAGTTTGCATGTTCTCCTCATGTTGGTGTGGGTTTCCTCCGGGTGCTCCGGTTTCCCCCACAGTCCAAACACATGCGCTTTAGGGGAACTGATGAACTAAATTGGCCGTAGTGTATGACTGTGTGTATGGGTGTTTCCCAGTACTGGGTTGCGGCTGGAAGGGCATCCGCTGTGTAAAACATATGCTGGAATAGTTGGTGGTTCATACCACTGTGGCGACCCCTGATGAATAAAGAGACTAAGCTGAAGGAAAATGAATGAATGAATAAGTGTTAACTTTCATTTTCATATGTTCATTTGGTCTATGACATTGCGAATTCAGTGAGAGGGGTCTGGTGCAGTGCAATCTGAGCTGCATCCAATGCTTTTTAATGCGCTCACCTAACCCCACCCCTAACCCTACCCATCACAGTGACGTCACTCACTGCATTGAGTGCATTGTGTCTGACATTGCATCGCTGATTGATGCAATCTCAGCTTGCATTATAAGGCTGCATCCAGATACTACTGAATTCAGTGATTATATATAAGCCTTTTATTGGTTAACTCTTTACACTAGTTCATTTAAAGTAAATCATTTTATTAAATGGAGTTAATAACTGATAAAATTCAGTTGTATTTTTTATTAGCTTTAACACATAATGATAATACGGCTATTTAGATTTTAATGCACTAGTTTTTACTTTTGTATATGCTGTTAAATGTTAGTTAATATACTTTTTAATTTGGTATTTGAGTTATTATCATACCTGTCAACATTGGGATGTGAAAATAAGGGATATGCCCACCATATTAAGGGATTCCCCTGACCCCCGCAAAAAAATCCCCAAATGACTAAATATGTTGATTTGCAGCTGTTTCATTGTAAATAAACAGTTAAATGGTCAGTAATATGTTTTATTATTATTATTTACAAAAGAAGAAAATAAATAGTACACATTAGCAGCAAATACATTAGCAAACAGTTCAGCTTATTAAAATTAATAGCTAATATAATGAAATAAAATCAAGCTATCAAATCTCATTAGCCGTTTCTTCACTGTATAACTTACACATTCTGATTAAAGAGCAGCGAATGAATCTCTTATTTATTTGATTATATTAAATAACAGGTATCACTTTAAAAATGCAACCATCTAACGTTATAATGAAAGCATTTGATTGCTTTCCTAACTTTTTATGCTCATTAGGACAAAATTAGATGTGTTAGAAAAAAAACCCACCAACATCGACATCTTTAGATGTTATTATTATTAATTATGTGTATATGGCTGTTTAAACACGCACCCAAAACCCAGACTTTCGCTCCGCTTCAAATCACGTGTACAGAATCTGTTTGTGAAACAGCCTCTATTTATCACTATGGAGTCACAGTCACGCACCGCTATATGACTGTTTTGAGGATTGCATATGAAGGGCAGACTGCACCTGTAATAAAAGGAAAGGGAATCCCGCCGTTTATATATGTATTTTAAAGTGTTTTCATGCCTAAACAAAGTGAAAGCACAGAACAGACTCGCATTTAAGAGCAAAGGGCGGCCCCTGGTGGTTTGGCGGTATGGGTTGCGTATAATGAGGCTCTGCTCTTTAATGTTTATTAAACCCTTCAGAGAAAGACTGAAAATACGGGAGAAATACGGGAAAATACCTTTACGGGATGATAGTGGGATTGAACTGTAAAATACGGGAGAATCCCGGGAAAAACGGGAGGGTTGACAGGTATGGTTATTATACCTGTTTAAGTCATCTTTTTGGCAGCTTAGTTTCAAAACCGTGATCATACTGTGTGTATATATATATCATAATAAAAGCTTCAGCAATTAGTCTGATAAGTTGGTCTCACACTAAATCTTCAGTTTTTAAACAAGCACTTAGTGAAGTTTAATTTTAAACTAATTTCGAGAGGAGCACGTGCTCAAGATTGACCCAGCTGGCCCACATTAGCTAATCATGATCTTTCAATCAAAGGATCCCAAGTCACTTGCTGCGTCCCAATCCGCATACTATCCATCCTAAATAGTATGTGAAAATAGAATTAGTATGTCCCAAATTGTAGTATGTTGAAAAGAGTATGCCAAAAACTCCCGGATGGTTTACTATTTCCGGTCAAAATTTTAAGTGTAGAAGCGTCCATACTCTAACCGCTGATATTGCCCACAGAACACTGCGCGTTGGACGTGAATTCGATTAGAACTACAAAACGCGGGTGAAAAGTGTAAACAAACTACAAACATGATGGACGCGCGAGACCATCCGTCAAGCAGAGAGGCTTCGGTACAGATGTTTGTATGACTGTTAATTAATATCTAGCCCACTGGAGAATATTTAAATACCATTGTCTGTGTTATATTTCATCTGCAACAACAATACTGAACTTATATAAAGACGTGTTTGGACATTACCGTCTGAATGCAGAATTATCCAAACACCTGAGGAGATTTCTCTGCATGAGAGACTCGTGAATGGGAGATTATCCTGCTGCTGCTTCTCCAATAAGGTAGGAAATTAAATACGACAGAAAGGTGGATGATTGACAGGGCTCTTAACTAAGCAACACAACGATCTGTGTAACGAGGAAGTAGTATGTCCCAAAGCTTGCATACTTTTCTGTTACTCACTCAAAAGTATATACTTTTCCTCCACAAAAAAAAGTACATACTTTTAGGTCGTAGTATAAGTATGTGAATTGGGACGCAGCAACTATATATATATATATATATATCCTCATTTCCTTTCTACAACTATCTTCATCTGGAAGAAACCCCCCTCCTCCCCTTCTTCCACCTTTATCCAGAATGGGCGGCACGGTGGCCCAGTGACTAGCACTGTTGCCTCACAGCAAGAATACTACTAGCGTCAGGTCCATTCTGGGCCATCTGGTATTTCTGTGCGGAGTTTGCATATTCTCCCCGTGTCCGCGTGGGTTTCCCCCGGGTCCCCCGGTTTCCTCCCACCATCCAAATATGCTCTATATTATAGATAAAATAAGCCTAAATCTTTTTCTAATGTCTTACTGTCAAGAAGTTAATCTTGGCCTCAGCAGCGGAGTTTGAGATCGACCTGAGCTCAATTTCCCCTCGCCATGTGAAAGGAGGGAGCCCTGGGCCCGAGGATCCCTTGAGCTCAGGGCTTTCTCCCGGGACAGCATGCCAAACAAGCTATGTGATAAACCATGAGCTAAGTGTGAACTCTTGAAAAATTCTTTGGGCTAATTTGGGTACATGAGTGTGATTAATGCAGTGTTTCCCCAACTTCCACCAACAGTCCACATTTTCAACCTCTTCCTAATCAAACACATCTGAAACAACTCATCAGAGCATTAGAAGAGACTCCAAAACCTGAAATGAATGGGTCAGATGAGGGAGACATCCAAAATATGTACTGTTGGTGTGCCTTTAGCAGCATGGTTGGGACACTGGATTAATGTATGCTGTCTCTTGTTGTGAAATAAATAAATAAGCATAAATCACAATAAGAGACTGTGATACTCCTGTTGGAGCAGCGTGAGAGTTTTCGAAGTGAGCGCTGACCGATGCGTTTCTCCATGTGTTCAGACTCTGCTGTGGCCTGCGGAGGGAGCGCAGACGAGCCGGGAAGCCCAGCGATGGAGGACTCTGATGGGGACGAGCCGGAGGATGAGCCCATGGCGCCGCTGGCTTCCAACACAGAGGATCTGGGATCTGATGAGGACAATCTGTCTACAGGTCAGCACCTCAAAACATGCTAATGCAGAGGATGAATGTTATTACTGTTATACAGCAGAGGGCGCTGTCACGCTGTTATTCTGATCACCACTTAAAGCTGTAAATTCACAAACTATCTTAAAGCGATAGTTCACCCAAAAAATGCAATCCTGTCATCATTTACTCACCCGTTTGAGTTTCTTTAGTCTGTTAAACATGAGAGAAGGTATTTTGAAGAATGTTGACAACCTACTGTCTATTTCCTGCACAGTATTTCCTACTATGGAAGTCAATTGTTTCGGGTTTGCAGCATTCTTCAAGATGTAGAGGGCGATATCATCTCTTTTTATCAAATTCACAAAACATTTGGAAATGATGATTCACCCAAAAATAATTAATCTGTCATCATTTACCTGTGGGCGACGCAGTGGCGCAGTAGGTAGTGCTGTCGCCTCACAGCAAAAAGGTCGCTGGTTCAAGCCTCAGCTGGGTCAGTTGGCGTTTCTGTGTGGAGTTTGCATGTTCTCCCTGTGTTCGTGTGGGTTTCCTCCGGGTGCTCCGGTTTCCCCCACAGTCCAAACACATGCAGTACAGGTGAATTAGGTAGGCTAAATTGTCCGTGGTGTATGAGTGTGAATGAGTGTGTTTCCCAGAGATGGGTTGCAGCTGGAAGAGCATCCGCTGTGTAAAACATGTGCTGGATAAGTTGGCGGTTCATTCCGCTGTGGCGACCCCGGATAAATAAAGGGACTAAGCTGAAAAGAAAATGAATGAATGATCAATTACCTGTTTGAATTTCTTTCAGAAGATATTTTGAAGAATGTTGAAAACCTGTAACCATTGACTTCCATAGTATTTCCTACAATAGAAGTCAATGCTTTCAGGTTTCAACATTCTTCAAAATATCTTCTTTTGTGTTCAACAGAATAAAGAAACTCATAAAGGTTTATAAACACTTGAAGGAGTGTAAATGATGAGTAAATAAAGTTTTTGGAGTGAACTATACCCTTTAGGCTAAATGTAGCGCCTAACTTGCTAATTTCGGGAGGATAATATTTCGAAAATTTGTTTCAAAATACACTTAAATATTCTGTAGCCATTTGTACATTTATTCATTTTCCTACGGTTTAGTCTCTGATTTATCGGAGGTCGCCACAGTGGAATGAACCACCACTGTGTTTATGTTTTACACAGTGGATGCCCTTCCAGCTGCAACCCAGCACTGGGAAACACCCATACACACTCATTCTCACACACACACACATACACTACGGCCAATTTAGTTCATCAATTCCCCTATAGCGCATGTGTTTGGACTGTGGGGGAAACCGGAGAACCCGGAGAGAACATGCAAACTCCACACGGAAATGCCAACTGACCCAGCCGGGACTCGAACCAGAGAACTTCTTGCTGTGAGGTGACAGTACTAACCACTGAACCACTGTGCCGCCTCATTTTAAAATATTTTTCCAAAATATATAAAAACATATTTCAAAGCATTTCAAATTGTGTTTGCATAATTATTTTCTGAGAAAACACATTAACATGTAACACTGAAAGAAAATCTTTATTTAGTGTCTTTATTTAATCTTTATTTAATGCTTTATTTAAAACATTAAACGCAACGAAAAGAACCTCAAGTAGACTTCTTACCTAACCCCTAACTCTAACCCTAACCTAACCTAACCAAACCCTAACCCCTAACCCCTAACCCTAACCTAACCTAACCTAACCTAACCAAACCCTAAACCCTAAACCCTAACCCTAACCCCAACCCTAGCCCTAACCCCAACCCTACAATTTACTGTAAACCACATTCAGATTTGACATCTTTGCAAATGCAATCAATCACTAAATGCAGAAAGTTACATTTTTAAAGTTGAATATTCCACCTGTGTAATCTGCCTCTTAAAAAAAACTTAACAGTCATAAATACATGCAAAAGATATCAAATATCATGAATAAATAGAGTATACTGTGCAAAAGTCCTAAGCAAAATACCAGCTATGTTGGCTTAAGACTGGGGTGTCCAAACTCAATCCTGGAGGGCCGGTGTCCAGGAGAGTTTAGCTCCAACCCTAATCAAACACACCTGAACCAGCTAATCAAGCTCTTACTAGATGTACTAGAACAGGGGTGTCCTGAAGGGCCGGTGTCCTGTATAGTTTAGCTCCAACTTCCTTCAACACACCTCCTTGGAAGTTTCTAGTATACCTAGAAAGAGCTTGATTAGCTGGTTCAGGTGGGTTTAATTGGGGTTGGAACTAAAATATGCAGGATATCGACCCTCCAGGACCGAGTTTGGACACCCCTGGCCTAAGACCTTTGCACAATATATAATCAATCAGTCTCTTTAATATAAACAAACAAAAAATATAGAAAATATGTACCACAAAAACAACAGCAGCACAACATTTCCTCTTCAAGCTAAAGTCAAGGTAAACAGCTTCTATAATATTCAGGTCTGGACTCTGTGGAGGCCATTTCATGACTGTCTGTGTTTCATCAGCAGTTTTCTTTCTCCAAATAGGATTACACTGCAATTAATGGATCATTATCATACTGAAAATGAAACTATTACCACTCAAGTCCTTTCCAGAAGGAGTGGTGTAATGGTTTAAAATGCTATCTGTGCTTTTCAGCATTCACAATTCCATCAGTTCAGACAATATTGCCAACAACATTGGTAGAAATGCAGCTCAAACCAGGACAAATAGCCTCTTTCTGACTTTCACATGTCTTAAACATTCATTCATTCATTTTCTTGTCGGCTTTGTCCCTTGCGGGGTCGCCACAGCGGAATGAACCGCCAACTTATCCAGCACGATTTTACGCAGCGGATGCCCTTCCAGCCGCAACCCATCTCTGGGAACTTCCACACACACATTCACACTCATACACTATAGACAATTTAGCTTACCCAATTCACCTGTACTGCATGTCTTTGGACTGTGGGGGAAACCGGAGCACCCGGAGGAAACCCACGCAAACGCAGGGAGAACATGCAAACTCCACACAGAAACGCCAACTGACCCAGCCCAGCCGAGGTTCCATGTCTTAAACAATTAAACCAAAATAATTCAAACTCTACCCTAACTTAACTCCTATCCTAACAAACCACACATCAGCTGAAAGATCATTTATTCACCCTGTGGTAAACCTCAATTTAAAAACAATTGACAACTAAAACTACACGTATGACTGCTTTTGTGTTAAATGGTCACATATATCCATAATATCATCAGTAAAACCACAGATTTATGTTGCACAGTACTGTATATGTCAGAGGTGTCCAAACTCGGTCCTGGAGGGCCGGTGTCCAGGAGAGTTTAGCTCCAACCCTAATCAAACACACCTGAACCAGCTAATCAAGCTCTTACTAGATATACTAGAAACTTCCTGGCAGGTGTGTTGAAGCAAGTTAGAGCTAAACTCAGCAGGACACCAGCCCTCCAGGACAGAGTTTGGACACCTCTGGTATATGTTCACTTTGTTAAAAAGTAACGACACATTGGGGTAAAAAAAAGACAAATCCGTTGATTCACCACAAGGGGGAGACAGAGATTACAGATCCCCTTGATTCTGTTTGTGTTTCAGTGCGAGACACAGCCGAGATGACAGAAACAGAAGCAGACCTCGGGCACAGTGAGGATGAAGACGGCTCCGCTGTGGATGCTGTCGGGCCCCTGGAGGCCCCTGAGGAGAAACACGAGGAGCCGGCACCCAGAGAAACACACACTCCTCCAGCCAAACTCCCTGGGAAGCTGCTCACACGCCTGGGCAGCCTGGACGGTCAGTGTCAGATCGTCAGACGTGAGTGCTGCTCCGTTCACACATGCAAACACCTCAGATCTGGGTCAACATTCAGCTTTTGGAGACTCACGTACAGTTGAAGTCAGAATTATTCGCCATCCTGTGGTTTTATTTATTTATTTTTTTTCAGATGATGTTATGGAGAGAGATCTGTTTTGTAATTCCAAACAAATATAATACGATCCACAAATAAATGTAAAGCGTTTGACAAATACCAAGTATATTCACAAATAAATACAATGAGAGCCACAAATAAATCTTAGAGTTCCACAAACATTAATTATATTCACAAGTAAAATTAGACTTGCAAATAAAAAACATACTCGCACATATTTTTTTTAATTCTACGTTTTTTATTTGCAAGAAAAATCTCCCTGTTAAACAGAAATTGGGAAAGGAATATACAGGGGGGCGAATAATTCTGACTTCAACAGTAAATCTAATTCACGTCTCTGATGGAGACATCAATGATATTTGTGATGTGTTTATCCTCTTCAGGTACTCACTCTCATCAGAGCCGTCCCGCTCCAGCCACTCTGCCCAGGAACTTCACGCTCCCCAAAGACGCCCTGCGGGGCCGGATCTCCACCCCGACCGGCTCTCCTCATCTGGGGCTCCTTCATCCTCAGCTGCCTCCCAGCTGCATCATAGAGGAGCTGCACCGCGCACTGGCCACCAAACACCGCCAGGACAGGTCAGGCACACTGATTCTGACTACATTTACTCTGCTCTACAGGACACAATTCAGTCTATGTGACCCTGGTCCACAAAACCAGTCAAACATGTTTTACACAGCATATACAGCTGTCTAAATAAGAGCAATTGCAGCATTATGGATGTGACATTTGCAGTAAAATCTTAAGACATAAATTCACCCAGTACTGGGAAACACACACACACACGCACACTCATACACTACGACCAATTTAGTTGATCAGTTCCCCTATAGCGTATGTGTTTGGACTGTGGGAGAAACCGGAGCACCCGGAGGAAACCCACGCCAACACGGGGAGAACATGCAAACTCCACACAGAAATGCCTGCTGACCCAGCCGAGACTCGAACCAATGACTTTCTTGCTGTGAGGCGACAGTGCTAACCACTGAGCCACCATGCCTTTGTATATTGAAACATCTGTTTATATTTTCCAAATCTACTCACCACAGAGTTATGGGATCAGAAAAATATCAATCTGTAAACACTTAGTGCCTTATTTATCAGCGGTCGCCACAGCGGAATGAACCGCCAACTATTCCAGCATATTTTTTATGCAGCAAATGCCCTCCCAGCTGCAACCCAGTACTGGGAATCATTTTGGTTATATAATAGGTATTTTGCTTATATGTTATGACCAGTTTACTATAATAATTGCAATTAATATTGCATAATTATATAGTTTTCAGTGGACTAAATTACGTTGATACCTGATTTCACACAGTCTTTAAAAACTGGTAATTTAATTTAACCCTCAGGTGGGACAGTATTTAAAATCAGATGCAGTCAGGGAGTCCATATGCATTATCAAGTCATTTTTTCAAGTAATCTATGCACTTCTCTTTGTCTGATATAGTTTTCACAGTAAGGAGATCCGCAGTTCCCCGAAGAGGCGCTCCGATGGTCGTCTGTCCCGCATGGCCAGCATTGAGAATGAGCAGAGCGGAGAAGCGGAGAACAAGAAAGAGGCAGAAGAAAACAAGGAGAACATGCGTCTGGATGAGATCTACAGCGACCAGGACAGCTGGAACGAGTCCGTCATCTCTGGTGTGTTTCTCCGGCTTTGTTTTAGATTAGTGTTTCCCAACACTAGTCCTGGATACGGTGGCCGAGAGAGCTTAACTTGCTGTAATTAATCTCATAGGGCCCGAGTGTCCACATATGTGGACAGCACATTTTTAGCTCTTAATTGTCTATTTAAAATACTTTGAATGTTTTATATTTTGTTACAGACACACAGTGTCATCCTGCAATGGTTTTGCAGCATATGAAATGTCCCAAACCTTATTTTTAGCTGTCCAAAATGGGAAAAAATTTAGTTTTTACTCTCTTATAGTCAAAGCAAGTTCAAAAAAAAAATTTATGTTAAAAATGCATAAAAGAAAATTCGGGGAAAAGTGTTTTATGTAAATTGAAACCACGAGTCCACATATATGGACATCATTTTTCTCTAAAAGTACATCATATCAAAAGATGATACTTAGATTTTTATTCTAATTAGGTTCCGATAAGCCCAAATAGCAAAGAGAATTAAAAAATGCATGTAAAAAAACACCTCAAGAGGTTATTGAAAACACATGCAATTGCAAAAAACGCCAGCAAATTAAGCAAAGATCCTCATTGGTTTGACAGCGAACATGTTGCAAATACCCACAATGCAAACACATAAAAAAACATGCTGCATTTTTTTACAACACAACAAATTAATAAAATTTTCACAACACATGCAAATAGCACAGAACACAATGGAAAGGTTTCAAGGGGACCCTAAAACATGCCGGACCCAGTTATTTAGGCTAATAATATACAAAAGACATGGCAATGGTGTAATCAGGATGTTAAAATAAACAACAAATAAACTCACATCACCCACAACTTTACTGAGCAATAGTCACGGCACAGTAAACAAATCCCAGCCAGGTCCGTCACCTTTTAGGGTCCCCCCTGAAACATTTCTGTTGTTGTAGTTAGTTTGCTGCTTAGTTTTGATGTTGTTCTGTGTTGTTAACTTTTGAAATGATCAAATAAAAATAAATCACTCAGTAAACAAAAAGAATCACGATGCATCGATGAATCAATTTTATCTCCCACCTCTGATTGTGTGCATGTTTTTTGCAGGTACACTTCCACGGCGGATAAGAAAAGAGCTTCTGGCAGTAAAGCTGCGTAACCGGCCCAGTAAACAGGAGCTGGAGGACAGAAACATCTTCCCTGTGCGCAGCGATCAGGAGCGGCAGGAGATCCGCCAGCAGATCGAGATGAAGCTCGCCAAGTGAGTCTCTTTATTTAGTCTCCTGACTTAAAGCGGACCTATTGTGCAAAAATCCCTTTTATACAGGGTTTAAACACAGATGTGTGATGACAGTCTGTGAATATCTCCAACTTCTAATGGTCAAAAATGCATTCATTCTATTGTCTTTAATCAGACTTGATAGAAAGAGTCTGCAGAAACACTTTGATTGACATTCTCCCTTTGTACGTGTCATCAGAGGGGGAAAGCCCCGCCCACTAGTTACCATCTCTCCTTCATTAGCATAGGACTTTAGTCTTGTTTTTGAATCTGCCACTATGCTGACACACAGGCATTTGTAGCTCCGCCCTGTTATTAAAAAGAGCACAATCTCATTTGAATCTCATTTGAATCTGATTTAAAGCGACAGTCACCAAAACGTCACAATTAGGATTAAAGCCTGAAAGGGTCAGTTTCAGAGAGCTATAAAACATTATAAAATATTATGTGAATGGATTTGCTCAAAATATACTTCTATGTCGTTTAACGTAACGGTTCTCAATGGCTTATATAAATATATATGTGCATATATACTGTAAATAGGTTTCATATATGCGCATATATCCTCATATAGGTTATTTCCATATGGGAAGGAAAATGAATGAATCTAAGCCAGGGGTGTCCAAGCTCAGTCCTGGAGGGCCGGTGTCCAGGAGAGTTAAGCTCCAACCCTAATCAAACACACCTGAACCAGCTAATCAAGCTCTTACTAGATATACTAGTAACTTCCAGACAGGTGTGTTGAAGCAAGTTAGTTGGAGCTAAACTCAGCAGGACACCGGCCCTCCAGGAGCGAGTTTGGACACCCCTGATGTAAGCAGTATACTATACTATAACCAGTAGGGGGAGTTAAAGCCTTTATTTTTGTTCCTGTGAAGCTAGAACTACACGAATAATGGCAAGCTGCTTTTCTCTGATGCTTGGATTTCATGACAGCAGATGCTTTTTTTAATAGTAAGCCTTCTTAACTAGCTGTAATTACGTAGGTTGTCATTTAATGGTAGTTTTGGAGAGTTTTTGACCCAGTTCTCTTAGTTAATGCAATGCTTTAGAGCAGGGGTCACCAATCTCGGTCCTGGAGGGCCTGTGTCCCTGCTGAGTTTAGCTCCAACTTGCCTCAACACACCTGCCTGGGTGTTTCAAGTACACCTAGTAAGAGCTTGATTAGCTTGTTCAGGTGTGTTTGATTAGGGTTGGAGCTAAAATCTTCAGGACACCGGCCCTCCAGGAACAAGTTTGGTGACCCTTGCTTTAGAGAATAGCAAAGATGCACTTCCGCTTTCAGATCATGGTTCATAGGCACACTATAAAAGAGTGTGCTCCTCATAAGACGGCCTTTGTTTGTCATTTAAGTCATTAGCTGGTTATGCCTCCTCAGTGACGCGCTAATAAAGCACAGCTTCAGCTAATGTCCTCTCAGCTCCGCTGTGTTTTTGCTCATCTGTGATTATCAGCGGACTAATGAAATATTAATGGAGAACATTGTGTTTGATCCCAGTGGATGTAAATAACTGCAGCGAGATGGTGGTCTAATGGACGCTTCTGCTTACTCTATTATGTAAAATTGTGCTGTACTGTCTGCTCCCGTTAACATTAACCCAGCAAACCCAAACGTCTCCTGAGCTTCACAGTTCAGCTCGTATTGAGGGCGTGCGAGAGATAGATCCTAATGTTGCTGAAGACAAAATAATAAAACACACACCACAATATCTCCAGGGTTTTGGTTTGTGGTTGCTGGTGTGTTACCGTGGGGTTTTAGCGCAGCTTTTTTTGTTTTTGTTCTGTTGCTCTTGTGTTTTCTGTGGTTGTTAGATGATGCTTTAGTTTTACTAGATACAGTGTGCACAATGTTGTTCATCATCATTATTACAGCAATAATTGGTAATTTTTACTTATTAATTTTTAATTTTTATTAAAACTATTAAAGTAGTTTATTTTGGTAATGAACAAGATGATTCTTTTCAGTAAATCCCTAAAGACTCCCTGATTCAAATGATCCAGTTAGAGGGAGTCTCTAGTTAACAATTCAGTGATTCAAATGATCCAGTCAGAGTGAGTCTTCAGTAAACAATTCAGTGATTGAAAAGATTCAGTCAGAACGATTCTCCAGTTATACAAAACATTCACTCAGAGTGAGTCTCCGGTTAAAGACTCACTGATTCAGATGATCCAGTCAGAGTGAGTCTACAGTTAGACTCACTGATTCAAATGATTCAGTCTGAGTAATTCTTCAGTTACCAATTTGGTGATTTAAAAGATCCAGTCAGAGTGAGTCTCCAGTTAACAATTCAGTGATTCAAATGATCCAGTCTGAGTGATTCTCCAGTTAACAATTCAGTGATTTAAAAGATCCAGTCAGAGCGAGTCTCCAGTTAAAGACTCACTGCACTGATTCAAATGATTCAGTCAGAGTGATTCTTCAGTTAAAGGCTCACTGATTCAAATGATCCAGTCAGAGTGAGTCTCGAGTTGAAGACTTGCTGATTCAAGTGATCCAGTCAGAGTGAGTCTACAGTTAAAGGCTCACTGTTTCAAATGATTCAGTCAGAGTGATTCTCCAGTTAAAGACTCACTGTTTCAAATGATCCAGTCAGAGTGAGTCTTCAGTTGAAGACTTGCTGATACAAATGATTCAGACAGAGTGATTCTCTATTTAAAAACTCACTGATTCAAATGATCCAGTCAGGTTGAGTCTCCAATTAAAGACTCACTGATTCAAATGATCCACTCAGAGCAAATATCAAGTTAGCTTTTCACCAAATTCACCAAAACTGTGAGTTAAAATGATGCACAAACAGCAGATCCTCCGAGCTTGAAAGATTACGCAACTGATGACGTGCAAAGTAAGTTACTAATGCAGAATTTTGGGATTTACTGTTTGACATGAAATCATATTTAGGTCACTAGTGTTTGTGAACTAAATCTGCTGTGAAAGCTGGAGCGCTTTAATCTGCATGAGAAGCTTGAATGTGGACGCCTTTAGCATCACTGTCTGAAGGGGATGCTTTTATTTAAACACTAAACCCATTGGGAAAAATAGTGCAGATTAATGACCCATGCATCCACTGCCTTAACTGGTCACGAATATGAAACTGTAATGCTTGAACACGTTTTGCCCAATGTGACGTCAGTTTATAGAAAATTAGTACTCTTTTGTGTTTATTGGAATAATAATTCATTATGATATCTTTCATGCCACTACATGATCTGTGTATTCCTCCACCACTGGCCTGTGGCAGGTATAAAGAGTGTGGTCAAAACACTGCATGTGTTCTTGATTCACTAATTCAAATGATTCGGTCAGGACAAGTCTTTGGTTATAATTCACTGATTTTAAAATGATTCAGTCAGGGCAAGTCTCCAGTTAATAATTCATTGATTCAAATGATTGGGTCATGATGAGTCTCTTGTTTATGGTTCACTGATTTAAATGATTCAGTCAGGATAAGTCTCTAGTTTATGGTTCACTGATTCAAATGATTCGGTCATGATAAGTCTCTAGTTTATGGTTCACTGATTCAAAGGATTCAGTCAGGACAAGTCTCCGGTTATGATTCACTAATTCAATTGATTCAAACAGGACAAGTGTCCGGTTAATGATTCACTGATTCAAATGATTCGGTCATGATAAGTCTCTAGTTTATGGTTCACTGATTCAAATTATTTGGTCAGGGCAAATCTCTAGTTTATGGTTCACTGATTCAAATGATTCGGTCAGGGCAAGTCTATAGTTTATGGTTCACTGATTCAAATGATTCGGTCAGGGCAAGTCTCTAGTTTATGGTTCACTGATTCAAAGGATTCAGTCAGGACAAATCTCCGGTTATAATTCACTAATTCAATTGATTCAAACAGGACAAGTGTCCGGTTAATGATTCACTGATTCAAATGATTCGGCCAGGACAAGTCTCCAGTTAATAATTCATTGATTCAAATGATTCGGTCATAATAAGTCTCCAGTTTATGATTCACTGATTTAAATGATTCAGCCATGATAAGTCTCTAGTTTATGGTTCACTGATTCAAATGATTCAGTCAGGACAAGTTTCCGGTTATGATTCACTAATTCAATTGATTCAAACAGGACAAGTGTCCGGTTAATGATTCACTGATTCAAATGATTCGACCAGGACAAGTCTCCAGTTAATAATTCATTGATTCAAATGATTCGGTCATGATAAGTCTCTAGTTTATGGTTCACTGATTCAAATGATTTGGTCAGGGCAAATCTCTAGTTTATGGTTCACTGATTCAAATGATTCGGGCAGGGCAAGTCTCTTGTTTATGGTTCACTGATTCAAATGATTCAGTCAGGACAAGTCTCTAGTTTATGGTTCACTGATTCAAATGATTCGGTCAGGGCAAGTCTCTTGTTTATGGTTCACTGATTCAAATGATTTGGTCAGGGCAAATCTCTAGTTTATGGTTCACTGATTCAAATGATTCGGTCAGGGCAAGTCTCTTGTTTATGGTTCACTGATTCAAATGATTCAGTCAGGACAAGTCTCTAGTTTATGGTTCACTGATTCAAATGATTTGGTCAGGGCAAGTCTCTAGTTTATGGTTCACTGATTTAAATGATTCCGTCAGGACAAGTCTCTAGTTTATGGTTCACTGATTCAAATGATTTGGTCAGGGCAAGTCTTTAGTTTATGGTTCACTGATTTAAATGATTCCGTCAGGACAAGTCTCCGGTTATGATTCACTAATTCAATTGATTCAAACAGTACAAGTGTCCGGTTAATGATTCACTGATTCGAATGATTCGGTCAGGACAAGTCTTTGTTTTATGGTTCACTGATTTAAATTGATTCAGTCAGGGCAAGTGTCCGGTTAATAATTCACTGATTCAAATGATTCGGTCATGATAAGTCTCTAGTTTATGGTTCACTGATTCAAATTATTTGGTCAGGGCAAATCTCTAGTTTATGGTTCACTGATTCAAATGATTCGGTCAGGGCAAGTCTATAGTTTATGGTTCACTGATTCAAATGATTCGGTCAGGGCAAGTCTCTAGTTTATGGTTCACTGATTCAAAGGATTCAGTCAGGACAAATCTCCGGTTATAATTCACTAATTCAATTGATTCAAACAGGACAAGTGTCCGGTTAATGATTCACTGATTCAAATGATTCGGCCAGGACAAGTCTCCAGTTAATAATTCATTGATTCAAATGATTCGGTCATAATAAGTCTCCAGTTTATGATTCACTGATTTAAATGATTCAGCCATGATAAGTCTCTAGTTTATGGTTCACTGATTCAAATGATTCAGTCAGGACAAGTTTCCGGTTATGATTCACTAATTCAATTGATTCAAACAGGACAAGTGTCCGGTTAATGATTCACTGATTCAAATGATTCGACCAGGACAAGTCTCCAGTTAATAATTCATTGATTCAAATGATTCGGTCATGATAAGTCTCTAGTTTATGGTTCACTGATTCAAATGATTTGGTCAGGGCAAATCTCTAGTTTATGGTTCACTGATTCAAATGATTCGGGCAGGGCAAGTCTCTTGTTTATGGTTCACTGATTCAAATGATTCAGTCAGGACAAGTCTCTAGTTTATGGTTCACTGATTCAAATGATTCGGTCAGGGCAAGTCTCTTGTTTATGGTTCACTGATTCAAATGATTTGGTCAGGGCAAATCTCTAGTTTATGGTTCACTGATTCAAATGATTCGGTCAGGGCAAGTCTCTTGTTTATGGTTCACTGATTCAAATGATTCAGTCAGGACAAGTCTCTAGTTTATGGTTCACTGATTCAAATGATTTGGTCAGGGCAAGTCTCTAGTTTATGGTTCACTGATTTAAATGATTCCGTCAGGACAAGTCTCTAGTTTATGGTTCACTGATTCAAATGATTTGGTCAGGGCAAGTCTTTAGTTTATGGTTCACTGATTTAAATGATTCCGTCAGGACAAGTCTCCGGTTATGATTCACTAATTCAATTGATTCAAACAGTACAAGTGTCCGGTTAATGATTCACTGATTCGAATGATTCGGTCAGGACAAGTCTTTGTTTTATGGTTCACTGATTTAAATTGATTCAGTCAGGGCAAGTCTCCGGTTAAGGATTCACTGATTCAAATGATTCGGTCAAAATAAATCTCTTGTTCAAGTTTCACTGATTCAAATGATTTGATTAGGACAAGTCTCTGGTTAATGATCCCCTGATTCAAATGATTTGGTCTGGACAAGTCTCCAGTCAATGTTTCAATGATTCAAATGATTCAGATAGGACAAGTTTCCAGTTAAAGATTTACTATTCACATGATCCATTCAGATCAAGTCTCCAGTTGATGATTCACTGATTCAAATGATTCCAGTTAACTAATATAACTTAATCAAATGAGCTAGTCAGAGTGAGTCTCCAGTTAAAGATTCACTGATTCACATGTTCAATTCAGACCAAGTCTCCAGTTAACTAATCACTGATTTGAATGATCAGTCATTTAGGATTGTACTGTTTCTTCATTAGATGAGTGGATCAGAGCATGCAAATATTCATATTTTTCAGCCGCATGATGGCACACCAGATTATTAAAGGATTTAAAGGTTTGAAGGGGAGCATGACCAAGAAAGTTTGAGATTCACTGCTTGAATGTGCTGATGTTCAGAGGTCTGACCAGTGTGTTCTTCATCCACGTGTCTTGATGTTGAGTCGGTGTTTCAGCACTGAGGTCTCATCGTCCTCTCACATTCTCTCTGCGTGTTTCTATGCTCGTGTCATTTCATGAAATTCATATGACAGTGCGCTTTCTGTGCAAACTCTCCCACAGTATTTCTCACATCTGTGACAGAAATGGTCAGGAATGAGAATGATGCTTCTCCTTTTAGTTGAGTATATTTAATCAAAGCTTTAGATAGTATTTTAAACTTGTTGTGATTAAAAGAGTCCCTGAGGGGACCATTTTGCCAGCTGGTCTGTACAAGTGCTGCCTTCTCCTGGATGTACAAGAATGATGTGTATCTAAACAAAACATACACTACAACAAATTTAAAAGGCAAAACATACCCTAAGTAACATATTTCAGATTTGCAAAATGCAGCCAGCACCCTCTAGTGGATTTGTCATTTGAAACGTGCAACGAAACATACAGTAATTGTTTTTTACGTTTAGCAAAAATGTAAACGGCGCCCTCTAGTGGATTTGTCATCTGAAATGTGCAACAAAACATGTCCAGATCAATGAATTTTATCTTTCGCAAAAATGTAGACAACATCCTCCAGTGGATTTGTCATCTAAAACGTACAACGAAACATACCCAGTGCAACATATTTTACTTTTCGCAAAAATGTAGACAGCGCCCTCTAGTGGAATCATGCAATGACATTTAAGCAGAGCAACGTATTTCACGCTTCGCAAAAAATGTAGACAACATCCTTAAGTGGATTTGTCATTTGAAACGTACAACGAAACATACCCAGTGAAACATATTTTACCTTTCGCAAAATTGTATACATCGCCCTCTAGTGGATTTGTCATCTGAAACGCACAGCAAAATTTACAGTAATGTATTTTTTACATTTCGTGAAAATATAGACAGTGCCCTCTAGTGGATTTGTCATATGAAATGTACGACAAAATTGACAAAAATGTAAACAACACCCTTTAGTGGATTTGCCATCTGAGCCGCACAACAAAATTTACAGTAATGTATTTTTTACATTTTGTGTAAATATAGACAGTGCCCTCTAGTAGATTTGTCATTTAATATGTACAACAAAATTTACAGTAATGTTTTTTTTATATTTTACAAAACTGTAGACAGCACCCTCTAGTGGATTTGTCATATGAAATGTACGACAAAACTGACAGTAATGTATTTTTACATTTCACAAAAATATAGACAGCGCCCTCTAGTGGATTTGTCAACTTAATAATTATGGCAAAATTTACATTAATGTATTTTTAACGTTTAACTAAAACGTAGACAGCGCTCTCTAGTGGATTTGTCATCTAAAACATTCAACAACACATATCCAGAGTAATGTATTTTACATTTCGCAAAAATGTAGACAACATCCTCTAGTGAATTTGTCATCTGAAACGTACAACGAAACATACCCAGTGCAACATATTTTACGTTTCGCAAAAATGTAGACATCGCCCTCTAGTGGATTTGTAATTTGAATCCAGCAATGAAATATAAGCAGAGCAGTATATTTCATGCTTCACAAAAATGTAGACAACGCCCTCTAGTGGATTTGTCATCTGAAACATGCAACGAAATATAAGCAGAGCAACGTATTTTACGCTTTGCAAAAATGTAGATAGCGCCCTCTAGTGGATTTGCTATCTGAAACGCACAGAAAAATTTACAGTACTGTATTTTTGACATTTCGTGAAAATATAGACCGCGCCCTCTAGTGTGTTTGCCATTTAATATGTACAACAAAATTACAGTAATGTATTTTTTATATTTCACAAAAATGTAGACAGCACCCTCTAGTGGATTTGTCATTTGAAACGTGCAACGAAATATAAGCAGAGCAGCATATTTCATGCTTCGCAAAAATGTAGACATCGCACTCTAGTGGATTTGTAATTTGAATCCAGCAATGAAATATAAGCAGAGCAGTATATTTCATGCTTCGCAAAAATGTAGACAACGCCCTCTAGTGGATTTGTCATTTGAAACGTGCAATGAAATATAAGCAGAGCAATGTATTTCACGCTTTGCAAAAATGTAGACAGCACCCTCTAGTGGATTTGTCATATGAAATGTACGACAAAACTGACAGTAATGTATTTTTACATTTCACAAAAATATAGACAGCGCCCACTAGTGGATTTGTCAACTAATACATACAGCAAAATTTACATTCATGTATTTGTTGCGTTTCACAAAAACGTAGACAGCGCTCTCTAGTGGATTTGTCATCTAAAACATGCAACGAAACATATCCAGAGCAATGTGTTTTACATTTTGCAATAATGTAGACAACATACTCTAGTGGATTTGTCATCTGAAACGTACAACGAAACATAACCAGTGCAACATATTTTACGTTTCGCAAAAATATAGACAACGCCCTCTAGTGGATTTGTCATTTGAAACGTGCAACCAAATATAAGCAGAGCAGCGTATTTCATGCTTCGCAAAAACGTAGACAACGCCCTCTAGTGGATTTGTCATTTGAAACGTGCAGGGAAATATAAGCAGAGCAACGTTTCGCAAGAAATGTAGGCTAAGGCAAATATTTCCAAGAGCCTGGGCTGTAATTGATCGTTGTTAATCTCTGTTCATTGTTGAAATGTTGACGTTGAGAGCTGATAGTGATAGTGTACAGTATGTGCTGTTGTTTCAGGTGTGAGTGTACAGGGGCCCTCTGGAGTTCAGACGTGTAACTCAGACCCTACTGGGACACACACACACACACACACACACACACACACACACACACACACACATACACAAACAGCTTATGTAAGGCCTCCGCTGGACACACTTACACAACCCATCGATCGTGAACTTCACTGAGGTGATGAGAGAAACTGATCCCGGGTCAGGTCTCACCCCAGGGTGTGAGGATGTTTCATGTCGATGGGTTTGTGTTCCTGCAACCCTTGAACTTCATCACCGTGAACCGATCAGCACATGACGGACATCAATTATCAGCGGATACAGTGATGGGAAACTCACCGATAAAATACTAGAGTTCTCGGAGTGGTTGTTTTCAACAGTTCTTATGAATTTAGGTGATATTTAAAGACATTAAGGTCTTGAAAGTTGTCTTTATGTGATACTAAGAGAATTTACCAACAAATGCTGAGTAGAAACGCGTGCTTCAGCCTACATTTTTGTGAAACTGCATTAAAATGTACTTCAAGATACACTTGACTGCGGTTTGAAGGTGAAATTAACACTAGGGGGCAGTATTAGGACAACAGCTTTTGTTTCTTTTCACACTAGTGATATTTACAGGGACATATTATTGATGAATAAAGGATTATTTAATAATAATAAATAAACACTAACACCTCAAAACGACTTAACGCTGTCTATGATTGGTAATGAACACATTTGCATCTATCTCCATACGGTCAACTTTTCTGGCGTGGACATTTTGCTGGTCACTTTGTATGGTCTCGCAGAGGGACGCACGCTTCCACAATAGAAATAAAAATCAAGACAAAATGGAGGAAAAGTTTGTTGTTTCATTGGTAATAAGTCTGTCTTTTATGATCATTGTTTATATACATATACATAGGACTTGTACTACTATTTGTTCTGTGTTATAATTGTGTCGCAGTCCAAGCTGGATAGGATTGGCTGTCATCACTCTGACTGTCGTGTCAGCATGAAGCTTTAAACAAACCCTCCATCATGTGTTAACTCCAACACAATGAAGAATTACATTTGCTTCTGAAAACACTATTGGTTGGGTTTAGGCAAGAGTTTAGATACAGCTGATCTGTACGACAACGTCACATTCTCCTGCATGCATACGAGAATGTATTTCAGATTCACATATATGTAGACAGCGCCATCTAGTAGATTTGTCATTTGAAACATTCAACAGACATACCCAGAGCTATGTTTTGTATGTAATCACAGTGCACTTTTCTCTTGTGTTTGCATCTGAAAACACTATTGGTTGGCTCTAGGCAGGGCACAATTTGTGCCGGAACAAGCCAGATCTGGATCCGGGGTAAAGTCTAGATGGGATACGCGGCCGGCCGGCAGTGCAATATGCACATTAATATAGCAGCATTTTTTTATGACACTGTATAACAATACTTAATATTTTACAGTACTGTGACGGTTGGGTTTAGGGTTGGGGTGGGGGTAGATGTTAATAAAATACAATAAATGGGAAATTTTGTAAATAATATAACTAATTCTAGTTAACTTCCGGCCACAACCGTATCCGATCTAGCAACAACCCGGTTCCGGCACCTCTGAAGACTAATCAGGCACCTCAATTTACCCTCCTCACACACACCCCCGCCCCGCCCTTCACTTTCTTCCGTGACTCCCCGACCCTCGTTACTTTCATCCGCGACCACAACCCCCCCCCCTCCCCCCAAAAAAACTTTCGCCCAAGACACTTCCCTCCCCCAAACCCGCTCTTCGCATTCTTCTACGACACTCACCCCCAAAAGCCACCCCCCTCCCGGCTTTTCACTTTCGTCCATGACACTACATCCCCCTCACCCACCCACTGTTAACTTTCGTCCGTGACACTCTCCCCATAACCCCCCTCACTTCACTTTTGACCACGACAACCTTCCCCCCGCTCTTCACATTTGTTTTGTCTGCGACAACCACTGCACAACCCCCCTTACCCCCACCTTTCTTGCGCGTGACCCATTAACCACTCAACCCCCCTCATCTGCTCTTCAATTTCGTTGTCAACAACTCTACTTCCTCTAGTAACATGCAAGATGCAAGGGTTTAGTTCTATGGTTCGCTAGCTGATCTGTACGACGAGCGCCACCTTCTCCTGGACGTTTACAAGAGGGACATTTATCTGAAACGTTCAACAAAGCACACCCTAAGTAACGTATTTCAGATTTGCAAAAATGTAGACAGCGCCCTCTAGTGGATTTGTCATCAGAAACATGCTACTAAATGTACCCAGTATAACGTATGGTAAATGTAGTCACCAAACTAGATTTGTCCATGACGATTTACTCTTGTATGACTAGTGTTAAGGTTAATTATAAGCTATTAGTTACTGGTTAGTTAGTTGAAGTTATTAGTAACCAAAGTTATGGTAACTAATAACCTTAACTTCTCCGAATTTGATTGTAATTAAATAATGTGCACTGTTTGTAAAGCTGCTTTGAAACAATAATTATGAAAAGCTATATACAAATAAACTTGAAGTGAACTTGAATTGTTTGAGAATCATCAAAACCAAAAGGTCTTTAAGGTGTAACCCTGTATCGTTAACTCTGAGCATTAAACAACAAAATATAAAAGATACAAATATAATAATATTCAATACACTCGGTATTTGAGGGGAAAGATAAAATAATACTTAAATTTTTAATAATTCAATATATTATATAAATGTAAGATATTAATAAAGTATTACTCTCTGTTTGACCTCATGTCCTGAATCAGTGTTTTGCACTCAGATACTGTATGTGTGCTGATGTTTGGATGAGCAGATATATAATGAGTGTGCTGATGGTGTTGGTCAGCACTGAATCCGCCTGTTATAAGCAGAAATCCCTGATCTGAGTGTTCGGATCGGAGCGGCTCAGTAACCGGAGCTCTGCGAGTGTAAACACATGTGTGGATCAGCTGCAGTATTAAACACGTCGCCTCTTTTGTCCAGCCCTGGGAAATCACTGGTCAACAGAAACCTGATGCTTTGCTTTTCTGCAGTCCATCCACATGATGCTCTGACTGGTTTGCTCCAGTGAGAGACATTTATTGCAAACATGTTGCATGTGCTGTTTATCAGCTTAGGAGATTGAGTTCTCGGTTACATTTTATTCAGTGTTTATTGAATGAAAAAGTTGGATGATTTCACATTGAGATGTCTGAGTGATTTGGCTATCTTTGATGTCTTCGAGAGATGTCAAATGTACACTAAGTCAGCTTTCTCATTTGTAGGAACGCTCAGTGGACCCATGAAAAACCTTTAACTTTATATTTGACTAAATGCATAAGCGATTCATTTAAATAACAATTAATAAAATTATTACTTAAGGTGACTATCCAAATAAATATACACTCACCGGCCACTTTATTAGGTACACCTGTCTAACTGCTTGCTAACACGAATGTCTGATCAGCCAATCACATTGCAGCAACTCAATGCATTTAGGCATGTAGACATGGTCAAGACGATCTGGTGCAGTTCAAAGCGAGCATCAGAATGGGGAAGAAAGGGGATTTAAGTGACTTTGAACGTGGCATGGTTGTTGCTGCAAGACGGGCTGATCTGAGTATTTCAGAAACTGCTGATCTACTGGGATTTTCACGCACAACCATCTCTAGGTTTTACGGAGAATGGTCTGAAAAAGAGGAAATATCCAGTGAGCGGCAGTTCTGTGGGCGCAAATGCCTTGTTGATGCCAGAAGTCAGAGGAGAATGGCCAGACTGGTTCCATCTGATAGAAAGGCAACAGTAACTCAAATAAGCACTCGTTACAACCGAGGTCTGCAGAAGAGCATCTCTGAACACACAACACGTCCAACCTTGAGGCGGATGGGCTACAGCAGCAGAAGACCACACCGGGTGCCGCTCCTGTCAGCTAAGAACAGGAAACTGAGGCTACAATTCACACAGACTCACCAAAACTGGACAATAGAAGATTGGAGAAACGTTGCCTGGTCTGATGAGTCTCCATTTCGGCTGCCACATTCGGATGGTCGGGTCAACAACATGAAAGCATGGATCCATCCTGTCTTGTATCAACAGTTCAGGCTGGTGGTGGTGGTGTAATGGTGTGGGGGAGATTTTCTTGGCACACTTTTGGGCCCATTAGTACCAATTGAGCATGGTGTCAACGCCACAGCCTACCTGAGTATTGTTGCTGACCATGTCCATCCCTTTATGACCACAGTGTCTCCATCTTCTGATGGCTACTTCCAGCAGGATAACACACCATGTCATAAAGCACCAATCATCTCAGACCAGTTTCATGAACATGACAATGAGTTCACCGTACTCAAATGGCCTCCACAGTCACCAGATCTCAATGCAATAGAGCGCCTTTGGAATGTGGTGGAATGGGAGATTGGCATCATGGATGTGCAGCTGACAAATCTTCAGCAACTGCGTGATGCTATCATGTCAATATCTCAGAGGAATATTTCCAGGACTTTGTTGAATCTCTGCCACAAAGGATTAAGGCAGTTCTAAAGGCAAAAGGGGGTCCAACCCGGTACTAGTAAGGTGTACCTAATAAATCTGGCTGTTGAGTGTATATATAAATGAACTGAAAGCATGAGAACTGGTTTTGAGAAATTGACTGGAATTCAATAAGGATGTATTCACCACAACAGAACTCCATATAAAAGACAGGAACTCTTTGGCTCAGCCTATCTAAAGGGTTAATGCTGCCAACTGATGATCGACAGTAAAAATTACGCATGATTATATGGTGTCATGACTTTGCAATAAAAAAAAATAGTCATTATGATGGAAGCCAATGGGGCAAAAACAGCCACCAACATAATTAAAGTGGAGTTAAATTAAACAACACACAAGGGTTAATGATGTTTTAGCAAATTGAATGAAATGATCTCACTGTATGAGACTCAAAGGTATGATCAAATGATCCCCTTACTAGTACCCAGAAATACTGACAATTGTATTACAGCTAAAGATAGCAGCAGTTTCATAATTGTTCTGATATGATATATAGTTTATCTGCAACCCTCACTCTGGCCATTCAGATCGATGGACATGATCTCTTCATTCTGTGTTGTATAACCGCTCTCTCCCTCCGCTGTTCTTGTGTAACACAGTTTTCTGCACATCAGCATGTGAATTGTGCCAGACTGCAGATCCGTATGCTGCCGGTGAAGAGGGGATCCCTCGCTCGGCTATTTTTAGCCTGCTGCATTGTCAGTTGCGCTGAAAACCCGCAGCAGGACTCCCGATCGATGCTCCACGTCACTGTTGCCAGGGAGGAAATTGCGCCCGGACAGAACATACTGACACTTTACAGTCCGATGGTGTCGTAGTGACCCACTGTTCCCCATCCACATTAAAGATCTCACGTTGTGCATGCAAACCCGTTCTCCGGCAGGTCCTTGAGCCCCTCCGGGACGACCTTACTATCAATAGCTCATTTCAAACAGTGCTGGAGTAGAGCTAAATATAGACGCACTCTGATGAATTATGCATGAGCTCACTGCGTTCAGCTGTTCGGTGGTCAGTGCTGCTCGCTTTATACTAAAATAACAAGACTCCCACTCACAGATGCTCTGCTAATTCACACACACACACACACACACACATTCTGACCATCGGCGCTCCATTCTGTTGATACAACAGCTATTAAAATAACACAGATCTGTCAAAATGCGAGTGATTGAAAGATGGGTTGTTAAAAAATTTGCATTTCTTCATAACAGTGCATATGAGAGCGTTTCTGTCACGGTTTATTCTGAGGATATACAGTGCATTGCATAAATGAAAACATCCTCTTTGAAAATGCTCATTTTTATCCGTTCATCACTGCTTATAGATTATATTGGTGCATTTTTACAAAACATAATCAGTTAAATGAATAGTTACACTTGATTTTAAGGTGTCTTGCTTAACAAACTGGTCTGACTCGGGTTGCTATGTCATTTCTAACTGATCCGACTTTCGGTTTTCCGAAAAACGACCTAGAAAATTCCCAAAAGTCCCATTGACTTAACATTGGGTCAAACTTTGTGAGCTCATAACTCTGCATCAGACTGTCATACAGACTAGAGTCTGGCCTCATTCAACTTAATCTAGCCAGCAGCCAATCACTGATGACTTTTAGACTTACTAGCCACTCTCTAGCATCCAATTTCAGCACCCTAGCAACTGTTCCATAGACTGTGACTAGCTGTTCTAACACATGCTAATAGTTTTAACATGCTACCGACATGCTAATCTTACTAGAAACATGCTAATAACATGCTAGTCATGCTAGCACATGCTAATTCATGCTAACAACATGCTAATTCATGTTAGTATCATGCTAATTCATGCTAGAATTGTGCTAGTTATATGCTAATTCAGGCTAGAATCATGTTAAAATCATGCTAATTCAAGCTAGAATCATGCTAGTTATATGCTAATTCATGCTAGAATCATTATAATATCATGCTAATTCATGCTAGAATCATGCTAGTTATATGCTAATTCATGCTAGAATCATTATAATATCATGCTAATTCATGCTAGAATCATGCTTATATCATGCTAATTCATGCTAGAATCATGCTTATATGCTAATTCATGCTAGTTATATGCTAATTAATGCTAAGTACGTGGATCATGTGTAACTAGTATTTACCTGAAATAAAGTTACTAAACATTTATTAAATAGTTATAATCAGTAATGTACTGTAAAAGTGTGGTCACTTCTTTTGGGATAGAAAAATAAATACATTTTGATTTAAAAAATTTGATTTTTCCTGTTTCTAAAAAATGTTTTATATTTTCCCCTGACAATCGATTTGCAGCTAAACAAATTTGCTTTACATTTTAGTTTAGTAATTTTCTATACTTATGGTTATTTTTCAGCTCCGTTTTATTCTTTTCTCAAACATCAACTAGCAGTCAAATGCAGTCAGCAGACTCTGTCTGTTAACTAAAGCCAGAATGATATACATTTTAAGAGATTTGGCTTCAAAATGACCACTGCAAAGTGTTAAAAGTAAACGACAGAAAAGATAAATGTAAATTAGCAATCACAGCCAAAATTCACATTTTTTTTTCTAAATTTATCTATTTATCAGGATCCCCATCAGCCACTACCAAGGTAGTGGCTATTATTCCTGGGGTCCATCAAACACAAAACAAAATTACATTAATACATAACAACAAACACCAATAAAAAACATAAAAACCCAAAATTCATACATAACACCCAGATCAACAATCTACCTAATATTGTGCCATTAAATATTTCTTCAACGATTTTACTTGTTACAAAGCAAGTAATGTCTGATGGTGATTCATTCCATGTTTTCATTCCTCTATACATTACAGTCTGTTGCTTTGCATTAGTTTTTGAAACGGGAAGCTGATGTGATTTCTGATCTGAATTATCCATTGTTGTTCTCACAGTGGTTATTAAAGTCATGCAAAATGATATTCAACCTAAAACCATTTTAAGTTATAATACATTTTTTTACACACACACATATATATATTTATACAGTTGAAGTCAGAATTATTAGTTGTAATTACTATAGTCAACATGTGCTCATTCTGTAAACATAGCCCTGTATACATTTCTGGAGAGCACGAATTATGTAGCCAGATGCATGTATGGCTGCATTTCATCTTTAAAACGAATGCTACGGGGTGGTATGACGCTCCTTTTCATGCTTACCAGCTGACCGCTTACCTTTGTGTGGACGGGGGATCGGTTGGTTGGTCAGTAAATCAGTCGACAGCGGCCTCTGGTGCATTTACATGAGAACAGCAGAGGCGAATGACACTTGCGAGAGAAATTTGAGATGTGAAAAAGCGTATACAGGTGGATTTGAGAAAACAAAAACTGCAAAATAAATAAATAAATTATTAGCCCTCCTCAATTATTAGCCACACCCCCCCCCCCGTTTATTTTTTGCCCAATTTCTGTTTAACAAGAGATTTTTTTAACACATTTCTAATCGTAATAGTTTTAATATCTCATCTCTAATAACTGATTTAATTTCTCTTTGCCATGTCGACAGTAAATAATATTTGACTAGGTATTCTTCAAGACACTTCTATACAGCTTAAAGTGACATTTAAAGGCTTAACTAGGTTAATTAGGGTAACTAGGCAGGTTAGGGGAATTAGGCAAGTTATTGTATAATGATGGTTTGTTCTGTAGACTATCGCAAAAAATATAGCTTAAAGGGGGTAATAATTTTGTCCTTAAAATGGCTTTTAACAAATTAAAAACTGTTTTTGTTCTACCTGAAATAAAACAAATAAGACTTTCTCCAGAAGAAAAAATATTATCAGACATACTGTGAAAATTTCCTTGCTTTGTTAAACATCATTTGGGAAATATATTAAAAAAAGACAAAAAAATTAAAAGGGGGGCGAATAATTTTGACTTCAACTGTGTATGTGTGTGTATATTTTTTTTACACACAACAGCAGCCGGTATTATTTCATTAGATATCATGAAAATTCAGCTTTTATGTCAGTGAAAAATCTGTCAAGTTGATATCTGGCTTAAAGTGGGAACCCTGTGTGTGAGATTGCTATAAATGGATGCCCATCACATGGATGTCATGGAGCACAAAGGAATATATATGTACAGTATGCCGTATATATATATAGTCTATAGTTCCTCCTTCCAGAAAACACCCAAGACTTCAATGTGAAACCCACTCGATGTGCTATTTTAAGAAAAATCCATTTATAGCCCACATCACGACTCACGACTCGGGAGCATGAGCGGCTCATTAGTTCAGCAGCCGCTGCAGTTGCTAGGCAACAAAGGCCGGTCAGTAACCCAGAGATGTGTTTTTTACTTCTGTATACGGGAGTCTCTCTCTCTCTCTCTCGAATATTCATCAGGAATCCTCAGGAAAACCTCTTTACTGTATACAACCTACAGAGCAAAGCACAACCAACACACTCATATTGTGTGTATGACTGATATCACGCCCTTCACAACAGAAACAAAATGTTCAGTTCGAGTACAATACGACTGCGTAGCTGTTCATGCAGTGCTCGGGTTTACACCTGAATTTGCTATAAATGACATGTTTGGTTGTTAGATTTTTTTTGGGGGGGTCAGATTTTATTTTAAAGGGCACCTATGATGAAAATCATCTTGTGTAAGCTGTTTGGACAGATCTGTGCGTAGTATAGTGTGTCCACAGTCATACTGGAGTCATATAAACACAATAAGTCTCTTTTTTGAAATTTCCTGACGTTAAAACACAATCAAAATCCCTCCCATTTTGAGGCCGACCGCAACAAAGGACTGCGGTTTCCCCGCCCACCGAATTGATTGACAGCCGCGTATAACCATGTCTCCGTAGAAACATGTATAATCATATCAACAAAACAGGACGTGCGCAAAGCTACTGGGAATTAAAGATCTGTTGAGCTCTCTGTGATCATCAATCATCATCAAATGTGATCAAGAATGAGTTTCAACGTCTTTAAAACAGTGCATGTTAATGAATTACAGCGATTTACTTCAGCTTTACTTCATCACCACAGCCGCATGTCAGTACAATTATAAATCAGGTTTATTTTGTACATTAGCATAACAGATATCCATACAGCAGTGGATATTAACCTGTATCTTGTCACATTTGGGTGCAAATACAGTGCAAAGTTAAACGCGCACGCTGTATGTGTGTGCACATGAACTTTGTAACGACATTGCGTGTGACTCATCGAAAGGCTTGAATTAGCTCCACAACAAACACATCAAATAATCATCGGGAAAGTTCTTAGTGTAGTGTTTCTCACAGACGTTACGTGAGATCTGCTTTCATCAAGTAAATCTTTGTCTTTTTTTTTGTGTACAACAAAAACAGCATTATTCATTCATCTTCCTTCGGCTTAGTCCCTTATTTATCAGGGGTCGCCACAGCGGAATGAACCACCAACTATTCCAGCATATGTTTTACGCAGCGGATGCACTTCCAGCATCAGTACTGGTAAACACCCATACACACTCACATTCACACACACACACACTCATACACTACAGCCAATTTAGTTAATCAATTCCCCAATAGCGCATGTGTTTGGACTGTGGGGGAAACCGGAGCACCCGAACGAAACCCACGCCAACACAGGGAGAACATGCAAACTCCACACAGAAACACCAACCGGGACTCGAACCAGTGACCTTCTTGCTGTGAGGTGACAGTGCTAACCACTGAGCCACCGTGCCGCTTTGTTTTATCAATTGGAAATAAACAGATGCGACATTTTTGTGGTCGTTCCCGTCTATGCAGTACAAGTCTATACTTTTAAATAAAATTTTGCTTAATATTACTAGGTTTGTCTTCAATAATTGCAAGTTCGTTATTACATTAAGAAAATAAATGAAATAAGTGTGTTAATATTAACATTATTGCTGAAATCCTTCATGTCCCTCTGAGAAACAGTTGTGTAAATCAGGCTAAAGAGAGAGTGAAACAAGGGCTACACACACACTCACACGCACACAAAGGGTAATGAATTAAACAAGAAGCAGGTGTGATGAATAATTAAACACTATGAAACCAATACCAGAGAGGATGCAAATACAGGAAATGGCAGCAGCAACAAAACTACATTAAAAGAGCGAAATAAAATGAGCAAGTGCTGTACGTTGGAACCGAAATAGACAGCGCTATTGACCAACTAAAAGCTGCTCTAAAGTCCAGCGCAGAGCACGTTAGTTATGCGCCTGCAGGTCCAAACGCTTACACATTGATGAATGCACACAGGATGTACAGCAACACACAAATATCTTTACATATAAAAAAAATAATGCTTAAAATGTTACAAAAAAATATTTTTTACATATAAACACCACTGCCTCCATGCCTTCTTCACCTCAGGGAGCTTTTTCAGTCTATTCATGACAATCTGCATTAGTATAATGTTAATATTATTAGCAGTATTATTTATTATATGCATATTAATATTTGCTTAAATAAACACAAGTTTAGATTTGTCCACCTGTGGGGTTTTGGAGACGTCTGCATCACCATATGGGGCATAAGAACAGGACGTGTGTTTGATATAACTCAGGTGTTTGACCACACTTCATTATTATTGTTCATTTATTCCTTTGCTGGAGATTAAAACTGAATTTAGAAATACTTTTGACACAAATCTCTGCACTTAACAAACTAAATTAAATATGTGAGCTAATGGATGTGTTCAGTGGAGTGAGTTTCCACCGTTTCCTCACTCCACCAAAGTAAAGGAGTAAAGAGTAAAAGTAAAGTAAAGAGGCTGAATGGAGGAGGCTCGTTCTTTATCCTCGCGCTGCAGATGCCCTGTTTAACCGTTTTCTCGCTAGTGAAGCGTTCAGTTTTTGCACTTACAAAGTCCGCCATGTAAATAGCAAATGGAGCGACGCAACTGACTCTTAAAGGGAATGAGAGACGAGACTCTGATTGGTTTAATGCAGGTTATGCTCATAACACACCCAGAACTCATTAAGAGAATAAGCACAACCCTGTTAGACCATGCGCCGGGGCGCAGAGCGTATCTTCACATCCTTAAAAAAGCAAAAGTGTATTCGTACATGCCTTTAATGCTTTTGCGCCATGGGCTTTCGACTTTGCACTTTGATCATTTAGCCAAGGTGATGTACTTAGTTACACTTACTATAGTAATTACAATGAATCATGTATAATTACAATTACTAAATGTAAACTAACCCATCTTCTGACCCCAACTATATAGTAAGTAAACAACGAATTACATCAAGAATGCATGATTCTATGCTGTCATGGCTTTGCAATCAAAAAATGTGATTATAATGAAAGTCAATGGGGCAAAAACAGCCCCCAACATATCGAAAGGGTAGTAAATTTGCCCACAGTGTATTGTTGAGGTTTTTTTTTTTAATTCCAAAGCATTTTCCCAAAATATGTGTCAAAATAGTATTTGTCACCAAAAAACATTGCATGTGCTGAAACACAAATAAAGCTGTGGCCAAATTAAGCCTCAAAAAGTAGATAAAAGCATCCCCAACAGCACACACACAGTGTTAACCTCCTCATCCGCTTGTGGCAGTGAATCAGTCATGACCTTTATCTGTGTGTGTTGTAATGTACATCCAGGCTGATTATGCCAGTGTGCACCAGTTACTCCAGCAGTACTATTGACTGTGTTTCTGTTTTCTCTCTGCTAAATTAAGCACAGCCAGGCAGCGGCCCAAAGCGCAATTCTATTACTATCGGCTGTCATAAGGGCGCTCGCACCGGATGTGACGTGGTCCTAAAAACTCCTAAAAAGCCCAGATTACATGCTGCCATCCCACAGTGAAAGTGCTATATTTATATTTGAACACACTCGCTAATTAAGTCATCAGAGGCACAATAGAGTTCAACAAAGCCCACATTGCACTGCATCAGACTTACGCATCGCACATCTTTTGTCCCGTCTCAGGAAAGACATTCAGTCGCTTTCTGCAAATATGTGTCTTTTGTGAACATTGCATGAGTACGCATTGGTTAGAGCTTAAAGAGAAGTGTCAGAAAATAAAGCTTCACAAAAATGTTCAGTTATAGTTAATGCATTGCGTTGAACACTAAAAGCAGGACATATATATAAGCAGAATATACTGTATATATACAGTTGAAACCAAAAGGAATTGCACATTAAAAATGACGACTATTTTAATACTTAAGTTAAATATTTAAAAATTTGCTTAAGAAATTCTAGTTAACGTTGAAATGTAATATTTCAAATAAAAAATTATGACAGTAACATTACTACATTTTTGTGAAAAAGATGAGATGTAAACAGATCCAATGGCAAGTAAAAGTTTATTAGCTGAATTGCTTGGTGCAATATTCAAGGAACAAAGGCTGACAGCAACTCTGGTAGCATAGGACGCTAGATAACGCATAAGTCCTGGGGAACAGCAGAACGAGACCTGAAAGACAGAAACAAACATGAACGACTGAATGCCGAAAGGTGAGAAACAGAGTCCTTAGGTCTCAATAATAGTTTGCAGGTGGCACCACTGATTAGTCAGCTGACTGGAACAACAGCCATGCGACAGACATGACAACAAAAGGAGAACAAGGATATATAAACCATGACACATTTTAATGCTATAGTAATATATATACAGTTGAAGTCAGAATTATTAGTTTATTTTTTTCCCCAATTTCTGTTTAACAGAGAGCAGATTTTGTTCAGCACATTTCTAATCATAATAGTTTTAATAACTCATCTCTAATAACTGATTTATTTTATCTTTGTCATGATGACAGTAAGGCAATGCAGTGGCGCAGTAGGTAGTGCTGTTGCCTCACAGCAAGAACGTTGCTGGGTCGCAGGTTCGAACTTCGGCTGGGCTGGGTCAGTTGGCGTTTCTGTGTGGAGTTTGCATGTTCTCCCTGCGTTTGCGTGTGTTTCCTCCGGGTGCTCCAGTTTCCCCCACAGTCCAAAGACATGCAGTACAGGTGAATTGGGTAAGCTAAATTGTCCATAGTGTATGAGTGTGAATGTGTGTGTGTGGAAGTTCCCAGAGATGGGTTGTGGCTGGAAGGGCATCCGCTGCGTAAAATCATGCTGGATAAGTTGGCGGTTCATTCCGCTGTGGCGACCCCGCAAGGGACAAAGCCGACAAGAAAATGAATGAATGAATGATGACAGTAAATAATATTAGACTAGATATTCTTCAAGACACTTCTAAAGGCTTAACTAGGTTAATTAGGTTAACTAGGCAGGATAGGGTAATTAGGCAAGTTGTTGTATAACGAATATAAACAAATATAGCTTAAAGGGGCTAATAATTTTGACCTTAAAATGTTTTTTTAAAATATTAAAAACTGCTTTTATTCTAGCCGAAATAAAACAAATAAGACTTTCCCCAGAAGAAAAAATATTATCAGACATACTGTGAAAATTTCCTTGCTCTGTTAAACATAATTTGGGAAATATTTAAAAAAAGAAAAGAAAAAAAATTCAAAGGGGGGCTAATAATTCTGACTTCAACTGTAAATATAAATATAAAATGTTTAGGAAATTCAAGTTATCCTAAAAATGTATAATTTTACTACATTTTAATACTAAAGCATAAACAGAAAATTGTAGATTTAGTTATTTTTTATTTATTAAATACATAATTTAACATTGCAATTTAAAAAATATGACAGTAATTTTTACTACATTTTATTACTGCAGTAAAATGTATATATTTTTTAAATTGCTTAGGAAGTTTGTCTTATCCTTGAAATTTAATATTGCAATTTTACTACATTTTACCACACCAAAAAGTCATTTTTTCACTGTAATGAATGTCTTCACATGGCTAGTACAGGGATATATTACAGTTGAAGTCAGAATTATTCGCCCCCCTGTTTATTTTTTCCCCAATTTCTGCTTAACAGAGAGCAGATTTCTTCAGCACATTTCTAATCATAATAGTTTTAATAACTCATCTCTAATAACTGATTTATTTATCTTTGTCATGATGACAGTAAATAATATTAGGCTAGATATTCTTCAAGACACTTCTATACAGCTTAAAGTGACATTTAAAGGCTTAACTAGGGTAATTAGGTTAACTAGGCAGGTTAGGGGAATTAGGCAAGTTATTGTATAATGATGGTTTGTTCTGGATACTATCGGGAAAAAAATTAGCTTAAAGGGGCTAATAATATTGACCTTAAAATGGTTTATAAAAAAATTAAAAACTGCTTTTATTCTAGCCGAAATAAAACAAATAAGACTTTCTCCAGAAGAAAAAATATTATCATTATTACTGTGAAAATTTCCTTGCTCTGTTAAACATCATTTGGGAAATACTTAAATAACAAAAAACAATTCAAAGCGGGGCGAATAATTCTGACTTCAACTGTATATATAAATAATAAGGATATTTGAGTTATCCTTAAAATTTAATATTGCACATTAAAAACGATGACAGTAATTTTACTAGATTTTAATACTGAAGCAAAAACAGAACATTCTAGATTTAGTTATTTTTTATTTATTAAATACATAATTTAATATTGCAATTTAAAATTTAAAAAAAAAAAAAAAAACATTTTATTACTGCAGTAAAATATAAATATATTTTAAATTGCTTAGGAAAATTGTGTTATCCTTGAAATTTAATATTGCAATTTTACTACATTTTACCACGCCAAAAAGTAATTTTTTCACTGTAAAGAATGTCTTCACTTGGCTAGTACAGGCATATGTTATATATGTTGTATATGAAACAGCAGATAGAAACAGTGTGTTGCTTCATCAACTCAACAGATGTACAGTACTGGAGCACCAAAGCTGAATCCAGTGAAAATCCCAGTATTGGAAAATCAATGTCTGGAACGGCTGAGTTGCTCTATGTGGGCCACAAATAGACAGATCTTCCCAAAGCGGACATTGTTTCAACCCAACAGCAAATCGATTTGTGTTCGCTCCCCGTTCTGGCCACATGAGGATACGCTCTATTTAAAGAAAGAGCTGAATGGGTCAAAAAAACATGCGTGAAGCAATTAGTATCTGCTCTGTATTCAGTATAAATGTGCCTTCTCATAATACATCAGCACTTCTTCTGCTCTGCAAACAGGTGCACTGGGCTCAATAATAACGCTGTTTTTGCATGGTGGCTTAGTGGTTAGCACTCTGGCCTCACAAGTCCCGGCTGAATCAGTTGGCATTTCTGTGTGGAGTTTGCATATTCTCCCCATGTTGGCGTGGGTTTCATCCGCATGCTCTGGTTTCCCCCACAGTCCAAACACATGCGCTATACTGTAGGTGAATTTGATTAACTAAACTGGTCGTAGTGTATGGGTGTGTGTGTGAATGTGAGAGTGTATGGATGTTTCCCAGTACTGGGTTGCGGCTGGAAGGGCATCCGCTGCATAAAACAAATGCTGGAATAGTTGGCGGTTCATTCCGCTGTGGTGACCCCAGATTAATAAAGGGTCTAAGCAGAAAAAAAAATGAATGAATGAATGAGATAAAATGCCTAACAAGGTCTTCATGCATGAGTTTTTTTTCCTCCATGCACGACATAAACAACATTTTTGGGTTTTTTGTCCGAGTCAATACTTTTCGATTAAAGTTGACTTAATATTATTAGGTTTATTTGCAAGGATTAGAAAACATTTAAATATTGCAAGTACATGAATGATAATATTTACCTTTTTCCACTCATTTATAATGTGAAAAAAGGTGGAAATTCTAGTTATTGTTGAAATTTAATTTAGCAATTTTAAAATGACGACAGTAATTTTATTACATTTTAATACTACAGCAAGAATTTGCTTAGGAAAATCTGGATTTATTTTTTATTTTATTAATACATAATTTATTATTGAAATTTAAAAATTCTGACAGTAATTTTACTACATTTTAATATTGCACTAAAATATTAAACATTTTGCTTAATAAATTCTAGATATTTTTAAAATTTAATATGGCAATTTAGAAATTTTGACAATAATTCCACTATTTTAATACTGAAGTAAATTATACTAAATTTGCTTGAGAAATTCTAGATGTCCTTGAAATTTAATATTGCAATAAAATAAATTATGACAATAATAAATTTAATATTGCAGTTTTAAAATTCAGACAGTAATTCTACTACATTTTATTACTGAAGTAAAATATAAAGAATTTGCTTAGGATATTATAGTTATGCTTAAAATGTTATATTTCAAATAAAAAATTGTGACATTAATTTTACTACATTTTAATACTGAAGTAAAAATGTTGCTTAGGAAATTCTAGATTTATTTATGTTTTATTTATATAAATTCTAGACAATTTAAAATTCCAATTCAAAAATTATGACAATAATTCGACTACATTTTAATAAGTAAAATATTTTTTAAAATGCTTAGGAAATTCTAGATGTCCTTGAAATTTATTATTGCAACAAAATAAAATATGACAATAATACATTCCATATTGCAGTTTTTAAAATTCTGACAGTAATTCTACTACATTTTAATATTGCACTAAAATATTTAAAATTTTGCATAAGAAAATCTAGATATCCTTGAAATTTAATATTGCAATTTAAAAATTCTGACAGTAAATTTAATGCAAATTAATATTGCACTAAAATATTAAATATTTTACTTAATTCTAGAAATGCTTGAAATGTAACATAACAATTTAAAACATATGACATTAATTACATTTTAATACACCAAAAAGATATATATTGTTGTCAGTGTGATGTGTTGTTGTGTTGCAGCTCGCAGCTGTGGTGTGTGTGTTTGTGTGTGTGTGTGTGTGTGTGTGTGTGCAGTAGATGAGAGGAGCAGCGCGGCGGGAGAAAACTCACGCTGAACACATTTGTAGATGTGGAGGCGTTTGAAGATCAGACCTGAGTGTAGGTTACGCTGGGACTAACACACTCGCTCCTAAAGAGCAGATCTGGGGTCAGGACGGAGATTTGATCAATTATTGAGAGCCAGCCCAGAATAAAACTGCTTTCATGTCTAAGCCTTTATTTATATGTACAGTTCAAGTCAAAGTCCCATGATTTTTCTTTGTTAAATATTTTCCAAATGATGTTTAACAGATTCAGGAATTTTTCACAGTATTTCCTATAATAATTTTTCTTCTGGAGAAAGTCTTTTTTGTTTTATTTCGACTAGAAAAGAAGCAGGTTTAAAATTATTAACCCTATTTTAAGGCAACAGTGTCTTTATAATGGAAGTCAATGGGGCAAAACAGCCACCAACACAACAAAAGAGTAGACAATTAAGTGTATTTAAGATCATTTTCAAAGCATTTTCCCAAATAATGTGCCAAATAAAATTTGTCAGCAAAAATCATTACATTTTCTGAAACACAGAGAAAGTTGTGGCCAAATTAAGACTCAGAATCACCCCGGAGTGGATGAAAATGACCCAACAGCACGAAAGGGTTAACACTCCTAACCACGCAGTCAGGACTCCAAGATGAAGCACCCTGGAAGTTACATAAATGCTCAGACCATTGTGAAGCCGGATGTAAACGTTTGTAATGATCTCTGGCATGGCGGTCCCTCAGGCCGTCCCATGCAGCCCGGGACGCTCTGGAAATGGGCTCGTTGGAGGGGTCGAGCGGAAAGAGAAACGTTCATTAAAGCACAGATCGAGAAATCCAGACTGACTCACAACCACTCACTGACACTGCCAGCAAGACCTGTTCTCATAACCCGCTTATCAAACTGACACATCGCACCGCTGGCTCCCTTAATATCCATCAAGTGCTCATGTTTCAGAAGTGGAAGAGTTTTGGACTGAAGGTGTTTGCATGGAGATTGTTGTGTGTCTGAATAAAAAAGGGGTTTTCTACAGTTAACTCTATACTGCAACCCGAGTTTCTGTCTTGTTTCTTGTTCAAATGTCTAAAATTGCTTAAATCAAGAAGCTTTTTCTTGACAAGCAAAATATATTGTCTTGTTTTAAGAAATAATAAGTAAGTTTTTCTTTAAAACAAGCTCAATAATCTGCCAATGGAAATAATCTCGTTTTTCATTTTGACAGAAGGGGCCCGATCATACACCCAGAGCAATAAGGCACAAGACGTGTTTGGCACGATTTGTTGCTATTTTCAGACCAACGCAACCCTCATTTTCCAGTTTTGCACCACGTTGTTTAAATATCAGATCAATTTGTGTGTCTTTGTGGACTCATGGGCGTGCTGGTCTATGAAGGAGGTGTGTTTAGACGCTTTCTTGGAGCGTTGCTATTTTGAGGAACTGAAATAGACTGCGCCATTGACCAACTAAAAGCTGCTCTAAAGTCCAGTGCAAAGTGCGTTAGTTGTGTGCCTTAAACGCTTACACATTTCTTAATACACACAGGATGTACAGCAATACACAAATATCTTTACATTTAAAAACAATTAAAGGATTAAAATATTATAAACATTATTATTTTCTACATCAATATAAACACCACTGCCTCCATGCCTTCTTCACCTCGGGGGGCTTTTTCAGTTTATTCATGACACTTTGCATTAGAATAATGTTGTTATTATTATTATTATTATATTTTTATTATTATTATAGTATTATTATTATTATATTATTATTAGCATTATTTATTTATAATATGCATATTTATATATATTATTTTATTTTCAAAACAAGCTTAGATTTGTCCACCTATTGGGTTTTGGACCATACAGGGCATAAGAACAGGACGTGTGTTTGGATATAACTCAGCTGTTTGACCACACTTCATTATTATTGTTCATTTATTCCTTTGCTGGAGATTAGAACTGAATTAAGAAATAGTTTTGACACAAATCTTTGTGCTTAACAAACTAAATTAAATATGTGGGCTAATGGATGTGTTCATTGGAGTGAGTTTCCACCGTTTCCTTACTCCACCAAAGTAAAGGAGTAAAGAGTAAAAGTAAAGTAAAGAGGCTGAATGGAGGAGGCTCGTTCTTTATCCTCGCGCTGCAGATGCTCTGTTTAACTGTTTTCTTGCTAGTGAAGCGTTCAGTTTTTACACTTACAAAGTCGCCATGTAAATAGTAAATGCACCATGGAGCGGCACAACTGACTCTTAAAGGGAATGAGAGATGAGACTCTGATTGGTTTAATGCAGGTTATGCTCAAAACACACCCAGAACTCATTAAGAGAATAAGCACAACCCTGTTATACCATGCGCCGGGGCACATTTTTCCGTCCTTAAAAAAGCAAAAGAGGATTCAGACATGTCCTTAATGCTTTTGCGCCTTGAGCTTTAGACTTTGCGCCTAGATCGTTAAAATCGAGCCCAAGATTGTTTGGCTTAACCCATTGGCGGATTTTTTGTTGCTTGTCTAGAAAATGCTTCTTGATTTAAGAATTTTTAGATATTTGGACTAGAAACAAGACAAAAACTCCAAGTAAGAAAAGCATTTGTTGCAGTGTAAATTTTTGTTGTGTTTTTTGAGAGCCTATTTCAAGATTTCATAAGGACTTGTACAGTATTCATTCATTTTATATTTGGCTTAGTCCCTTTATTAATCAGGGGTTGCCACAGTGGAATGAACCACCTACTTGTACAGTATATTTGATATATGTCAGAAATAAATGCTGGATACTCTGTAAAAATAAAATGCTGGGTTGTTGTGAATCAACCAAATATGGACAAACCCAACTGTTGGGTTAATTTTTTCAATAAAATTTAAATTACGCTTCTTAATCCAAGTATTTTAATTTAGTAAACGTCGCAAAACTGCCTGATAAAACATGTTTAAACAGGAAACTACAGGAACCAAAATTTACTTTCTAAAAAAAATGTTGAGTTGCTATTACTCAATGACAAACCCATTTATTTTCCAATTAGATTTTTTCAATTCAATTTGACCCCACTTTGCGTTACAACAACAATATTTATCATTTTTATTGTTATTTCAAGTTAACAAATGCAATGAAAATGATGGCATATTTGTGACAATTGTTAACACGTTACTAAATCCCAGTATTGAAGTTTAGTTAATGCATAAACAAATAACAAACAGCAATGTATTTATTACATTCATTTCAGAGATCGCCACAGTGCCACAGAGAACGCCAACTATTCCAGCATCTGTTTTGAGCAGCGGATGCCCTTCCAGCCGCAACCCAGTACTGGGAAACACCCATACACACTCATTCACACACACACACACACACTCATACACTACGGACAATTTAATCAAAAAATTCCCCTATAGCGCATGTGTTTGGACTGTGGGGGAAACCGGAGCACCCGGAGGAAACCCACGGCAACACGGGGAGAACATGCAAACTCCACATGGAAATGCCAACTGGCCCAGCCGGGACTCGAAGCAGCAACCTTCTTGTTGTGAGGCGACAGTGCTAACCACTGAGCCACCGTGCCAATAGATACATGTATAAATGACTTACTTGGATCATTTGCTATTACTTGTGCATCTCTAAATGCCTACTTTCATGGCAAATTTGACAAGACGTGCAAGTTGTGCTTTCGATTGAACTGAAAGATTGCCATAAGCATACCATAATTTAGCAAACTTCCCAAAACTGCTTGATAAAATATAGCTGTTTATTAAATTTAGCTTAGTTCTTAGACTAATGTTTAAAAGTGTTTTTAATGTTAACTAAAGGAACCAATATTTACTTTCTAAAAAATGTTGAGTTGTTGTTAGCCAACTTACATTTACGTTTTTTCAATTCAATTTGACGCATATTTAGTTTACAACAACCCAGCATTTTTAGAGTGTAAATATGGTTCTTTTATTTATCATTTTTATTGTAATTTCAAGTTAACAAATGCAATGAAAATGATGGCATGTTTGCAACAATTGGTAACACGTTACTATAAAATCTCACTATTAAACTTAGTTAATGCATGAACAAATAACAAAGAGCAATGCATTTATTACAGTGTTTATTTATATTTATATTATTCTTAAAAAACAGAGCTCAAGATATTTGTTAGATTTAAAGCTTGGTGGCTTTTTAAGTGTAATTCAGGTTTTTAAGTGCACTTTTCACACCATGTCTATATTCTGCTAGTTTCCTATTGGAAGTGGATTATATTCAAGTTTTTAATCTCTGATAGCAGCAAACTAACTTCTAACACACTTCTAGATTAACCAAAAACACTTTTCAATAAAGTCCCGTTGCTATAAGTAACATTAGCTATTAATGACCAAGACATTAGTTACAGTATAAACTTATATTCATTCATTTTCCTTCGGCTTAGTCCCTTTATTTATCAGGTGTCGCCACAGCGAAATGAACCGCCAACTTATCCAGCATATGTTTTACACAGCGGATACCCTTCCAGCTGCAACCCAGTACTGGGAAACATCCATACACTCTCATTCACACACACACTACGGCCAATTTAGTTCATCAATTCCCCTATAGCGCATGTGTTTGGACTGTGGGGGAAACCGGAGCACCCGGAGGAAACCCACGCCAACACGCAAACTCCACACAGAAACGCCAACTGACCCAAATGGAACTCGAACCTGCGACCTTCTTGCTCAGTGCTAACCACTGATCCCCCTCAAACTAATATTTGTAACCTTAATTATTAATAACTGTTCATTCTAGCTCATGTCAATTAAATAATATTACAAAATAAATTGTATTAATATGCATCATTACCATAGAAGTCGTTTGTTGACTAATGGCAAGGCAAGTTTATTTATATAGCACATTTCATACACAGTGGCAATTCAAAGTGCTTTACATAAACAGGAATAAAAGAGACACGTATAAGAATAAATAAAAACAGATATAAAAACAGACAAAAATGTGTTAAAACAGGTTGTAAAAAAATGAAAAAGAAGAGAAAAACGTAAGCAATTTGTCGGACGTAGCACAGTGCTCATTCAGTAAAGGCACAGCTAAACAGATGTGTTTTCAGTCTGGATTTGAATGTGCCTAATGTTGGAGCACATCTGATCATTTCTGGAAGCTGATTCCAGCAGCGAGGGGCGCTGTTAGTAGCTGAAAGCCGATTCACCCTGCTTTGACTGAACTCTTGGAATTTCTAGTTTATATGATCCTAAAGATCTGAGTGATCTATTAGGCTTGTATACAGTCAGCATATCTGTAATGTATTGAGGTCCTAGGCCATTTAGTGATTTATAGACAAGTAATAGTACTTTCAAATCTATTCTGAATGTAACTGGGAGCCAGTGTAGAGACCTGAGGACAGGTGTGATGTGCTCTGATTTCCTGGTTCTGGTCAGAATCCTGGTCGCAGCGTTCTGGATGAGCTGCAACTAATAATAACAATACTAGTGATGTTTTACATTTATTACATGCTGTTTACACATTTTGCAATACAAAGCAACGAATTCATGGTCATTTTCTCATATAGCCTCTTCTATATTCTATTTTAACATCTACATTTATTATTTATTTAGTCTTATTTCTGTTTTTCCCACATGGAGTGCATTAAAGGCTTCAGTGAATACGGTCTCTCAGCTGAGCTTCCGCCGCTCACGGCTGGGTTTAATCTCCAAACAGCCAATATTTCCAGGATTTGGGCCAATCAGGCGGGATTTAAAAATATCCCTTACTTTTTTTTTCACCAGCAGTTTGTGTTCATGAAGTCAGACCCCGGCCTGCTGTTTGCGTGATTCATAGTATCATGTTCTGCTGTGACAATTAAAGTGGGCGAAACAATGTTCATTACACCCAGGACTTAATCTGTCATTTGTGTCCGTCAGTGAAGTGATATGAGGAGATATGACAGCCTACGCTCTCACAAATAAATGGACTAAAGCTGTCACTGGGATGATATGTTTTAAAGGTGACATATTATGCCACTTTATACAAGATGTAAAATAAGTCCCTCATGTCCCCATGAGAAGTTTCAGCTACAAAATTGCACACAAATAATGTTTATTAACTCTCTGAAACTGACCCTTTTGATACTAATTGTGTCATTTTGGTGACTGTCGCTTTAAATTCAAATGAGATTGTGCTCTTTTTAAAAAGAGGGCGGAGCTACAAATGCCTATGCATGAGCATAGTGGGCGATTCACAACAGGACTAAGATTATCTGTGTGAAAAAGTGAAAATGTGTGTATCAGAATGCGTCAGTCTATGTCGCTCCTGTTCATTTGTGCTTCATCTAAAACTCCACATCTATAATCCTCTTAGTCTATGCTGACATTATCTCCAGCAGCTCAAACACTCTAATGGCTAATGGACATTCGGCTGCTTCTCACTCAGGACTCACTCAGGCTATATACAGTATATATAATGTGTTTGTGTGTGAAGAGTTCGGATGCAAAAGCCTCTAAATGCCATCTGAACTCTTTTAAAATGAGCATTTGTTCTCAGTCTCTTCAGTTATTTTACTTTAGAGGCAATGAAAATAACCTTTTCATCATCATAAAAGTGAAATAGCTCAACCTATACACAGTAAAAGTGAGAAAAATGCAAACATTACTGATGACATTTTGAGATTTTTTGCATCTAAACACTTCATATACATTTACCGGCCACTTTATTAGGTACACCTGTCCAATTGCTCGTTAATGCAAATTTCTAAACAGCATTTAGGCATGTAGACATGGTCAAGACGATCTGCTGCAGTTCAAAGTGAGCATCAGAATGGGGAAGAAAGGGGATTTAAGGGACTTTGAACGTGGCATGGTTGTTGGTGCCAAACGGGCTGATCTGAGTATTTCAGAAACTGCTGATCTACTGGGATTTTCACACACAGCCATCTCTAGGGTTTACAGAGAATGATCCGACAAAGAGGAAATATCCAGTGAGCGGCAGTTCTGTGGGCGCAAATGCCTTGTTGATGCAAGAGGTCAGAGGAAAATGGCCAGACTGGTTCCAGCTGATAGAAAGGCAACAGTAACTCAAATAAGCACTCGTTACAACCAAGCAGAAGAGCATCTCTAAACACACAACACGTCCAACCTTGAGGCAGATGGGCTACAGCAGCAAAGACCACACCGGGTGCCACTCCTGTCAGCTAAGAACAGGAAACTGAGGCTACAATTCACACAGGCTCACCAAAACTGGACAATAGAAGATTGGAGAAACTTTGCCTGGTCTGATGAGTCTCCATTTCTGCTGCCACGTTCGGATGGTCGGGTCAGAATTTGGCATCAGCAACATGAAAGCATGGATCCATCCTGCCTTGTATCAAAGGTTCAGGCTGGTGGTGGTGTAATGGTGTGGGGGAGATTTTCTTGGCACACGTTGGGCTCATTAGTACCAATTGAGCATTGTGTCAACGCCACAGCCTACCTGAGTATTGTTACTGACCATGTCCTTTCCTTTATGACCACAGTGTACCCATCTTCTGATGGCTAACACGCCATGTCATAAAGCACAAATCATCTCAGACTGGTTTCTTGAACATGACAATGAGTTCACTCTACTCAAATGGCCTCCACAGTCACCAGATTTACATCCAATAGAGCACCTTTGGGATGTGGTGGAACGGGAGATTGGCATCATGGATGTGCAGCCAACAAATCTGCAGCAACTGCGTGATGCTATCATGTCAATATGGAGCAAAATCTCTGAGGAATTTTTCCACCTCGTTGGACAAAAGGGGTCCAACCTGGTACTAGTAAGGTGTACCTAATAAAGTGGCCGGTGAGTGTATATAAAAAATGCAGGGTTCCACACAATTCATTAATGTTCTCCCAACACAAAGTTAATATGACTAATTTAGGTAGATTAAACATTAACCAATTAGGTTTTCCCCCCAAAAAACTCCAGGATTGTGTTGTTTCAGCTCATTTTAAATAAGTAGTTTGAACAAGCAGCAAAATTCATGTTTTGAGTGTACACAGTTTTGTCATTTTTATTACTTTTGAAATGTGCAATCGATCAATGAACACCACATGTTAGTCAAAACCATTTGTTCATAAGTTTTTAACAAAATATGTAGGCTACTGGGAATATCTTTGTCGGTGCATTATCCATTCTTTAAAATATAGCTTTTTAAAAATGTGCTTATTATTTTACACTATTAATTTTGGGACTCATTTATTTGAACCCTGTGTGTGGTGCCGCTGCTGTACTCTATCTGTCCTGTGCTGAGTTTGAGTATTTAATCAGCTGTCCAGCACATATTTCTCATTTCTGCTGTGGGGTGGGTCACTGCGTGCCTAATTTAAGTGAGCATTCCCTTCATAGTCAGCTTTGGTTCATTCAGAGGTTCATGAAAGCATTTAACATGGCATGTGATTAGCCATCATAAAAACCTATCATCAGAAATAAGCTGAACGATTATATATCATTTTGCATGCATGTACAGGTTTTCTTGTGAACATGCAAACCCCACCCATGCAGAGCCGTTTAGAAATACAGAGAAAAAATAATAATAAGACCACAGTAAGATCTCATGAACGCCAGCATAATGCGCGTTCACTTACCCAAATTAATTAGGTGTTTACAAGTGTGGGTTTTTGCTTGGATTCTCTTGTGTGTTGTGTGTTTAACACTTTTACATTGCATTAACAGCAAAAAGCAATTGCAATGCATATAAAATCGACAAAATATACTAACCTAATTTACAAGTGTGCATTTTATACTAATTTTCTTATTGTTTTCATTTAGATATGAGTGTTTTAACGCTTTTTTTATTGCATTAATAACAAAAAGCAATTACAATGTATAAAAATCAAACTAATATAGTGGCTTAATTCACAAGTGTGCATTTTATACACATTTTCTTATCGTTTTTGTTTAGATTTGTGTGTTTTTAATGCATTTTTATTGCATTAATAACAAAAAAGCAATTACAATATATATAAATCAGAGAAAATATACTAGTCTAATTTACAAGTGTGCATTTTATATGAGTTTTCTCATCGTTTTCATTTAGATTTGAGTGTTTTTGACACTTTTTGTTATTGCATTAATAACAAAAAAGCAGTTACAATGTATATAAATCAGACAAAATATAGTGGCCTAATTTACAAGTGTGCATTTTATATGAGTTTTCTCATCGTTTTTATTTAGATTTGAGTGTTTTAATGCTTTTTTTATTGCATTAATAACAAAAAAGCAATTACAATATATATAAATCAGAGAAAATATACTAGTCTAATTTACAAGTGTGCATTTTATATGAATTTTCTCATCATTTTCATTTATATTTGAGTGTTTTTGACGCTTTTTATATTGCATTAGCAACAAAAAGCAATTACAATGTATATAAATCAAACAAATTATAGTAGCCTAATTTACAAGTGTGCATTTTCTACAAACTTCTTATCGTTTTCATATAGATATGAGTATTTAAATGCTTTTTTTTTGCATTAATAACAAAAAAGCAATTACAAGGTATAAAAATCAGTCCAAAATATAGTGGCCTAATTCACAAGTGTGCATTTTATTCAAATGTTCTCATAATTTTTGTTTAGATTTGAGTGTTTTAACGCTTTTTTTTATTGCAATAATAACAAAAAATCTATTACAATGTAAAACAGACAAAATATACTAGCCAAAATATACTAGTGTGCATTTTATATAAATTTCCTCATCGTTTCGTGTCGATATGAGTGAGAGATTTTTATGAGTGATTTTTAACAATTTTACCTTGCAATAATCACAAAGAGCAATTACAATGTATATAAATCAGACAAAAATACAGTAGTCTAATTTACAAGTGTGCATTTTTATACGAATTCTCAAATCGTTTCGTTTCTATGAGTGTTCCCAAGCATGCATATGGAGATTTCGTTTTTACCATCGATATGAGAGTGTGTTACGTGTGCGAGCGGGTGTTTTCCTGACTGCAGCATGTCTTCGGACTGTGTATGCGTGTGTGTATCTCTCTCTCTCTCTCTCTCTCTCTCTCTCTCTCTCTCTCTCTCTCTCTGTGCACGCGCCGCCCCCTTTATAAATGATGCGGTGAGGATCTCCAGAATCACACCACACTCCCTCTCTGAGCGTCAGAGAGCTCAGGGCGCCCTTTTCACGCTTTTATACGACTTTTTTCGTATTTAACCTTTTATTCGCTTCTTTTTTCCGTCGATGAGGGATTCATACAGTCTTAGTCTCGCACACAAGTGCATTTATTTGCTGAAACCAGCGCGTTTGGAGCTCAGATAGTAAAATACAGCTCGATGTGGACGCGCTTCAGGGATGCTCGGCGGAGTTTAGACGCGCGACGGGACGCGATGTTTGCCTGTAAAAGAGCGACTTCTTCTCGGCACTGACTGTCACACACAACGGAGAGAGATTAAACATGGTCCAGAACGTGATTTTGGTGTTTTTCCGCAGGAGGTTGAGCCAGAGACCGGCGGTGGAGGAGCTGGAGAGCAGAAACATCCTCAAACGTGAGTGTCACACCTGTCAGATCACTGCAACAACAGCATTCATGACTCCAGTGTCACCGATCATTACAATTAACAGCTAATTAAACGGAAACGCTTACAAGAAGACTTACTTATTCACATTGCTTTAAAATGAAATGAGCTTTTTTTGAACCTGTTTGTGCTTGTATATTTATTTTGTTTGTATTGTTGTATGTGTATAACCCCCGGATAAACAAAGTTATTTGAAGTTGATGAAGTTGAAAATAATGGTCCATTCATGTATTTGCTAATTATATCAGTAATTCATTTATTACAATGTTTATTCATCTGCATTAGCTAATGTACAAGCACAACTTTGGATTTTTAATAATGCATTAGTAAATGTTGAACTATATGATTGATAAATGCTGTACAAGATTATTCATACGTGATATTAACCAATGGACCATTTAAAGTGTTACCAATTAAACATGGAAAGATGAAGTATACAGTATTATATGCAGCTTTGGAAAATACAGGCTTTACAGTGTGCATTTAAAAGTAATTTCTGATTTCTGGACCTTTAATACAAGCTAATGTTTTGATTTTTTAAAAATAATTAATGTCTGATGGATTGTGTTTTATTATTATTATTATTATTATTATTATTATTATTATTATTATTATTATTATTATTATATTAATATTAGTTATACTTTAAATAAAATGTTTGTTTAAAATTCATGTTCACTAAAAGAATTTGTTGTTTTTTTCATCCCAATGCATAATGCAATAAGTGCAGAATACACATTTTAAAAGAAACAGCTAATATCATCAAATTAAACATGAATTATTATAATATTATTTGTAAAAAAAAAAAAATTAAAAATAAATAATGAAATAAATAAATAAATAAATAAATATATATATATATATATATATATATATATATATATATATATATATATATATATATATATATATATATATATATATATATATATATATATATATATATATATATATATATTTACTTAATTTACAGCTTTAAAAAATCATTTTTGCAGTGCACATCCAACATGTTATTAAGTGGACATTTAACACTGGCAATTGTTTCAGATTTTTTTTTTATTATTACTGGATGATATATTGTGTATTTGGGTTTTTTGTAATTTATACATTATAATAATGTGTGTTACCTGCTTGGTATTAGGTTTAAACTATTGACACTACTAAAAAAGAGAAAAAAGTTCTGATAATGCATAATGCAGTACAGTGTAAAATACTAAACTCAGTAAATTCCTTAACATGAATACAGTATACTGTCTGTGGGCATATAGTGTGTTCACTTTCACTTCAAAATCTTAATACTGTGCTTTGCGTGGCAGTGTTTCAGTGAACGGATTTATTCACAAAACTGCTGCTTCATATGGCTAAATCAGGTCATTGGGTTAGGTCAGGTCAAAAATTGCAATTGCACATGACCAATTTTATACTTCGACTGGTCAGAACATAAAACGTACTTTAATTAATTATATTTTCCAGCTAATCTTAAGTGAACTGAATTTAAAGAGCAATTATTGTATGGACTGTAGTCTGAAGAACATTATGATCATATTTATTTATGACATTGTGTAGTTTGCAGTGTGGGCACTCAATTGTATTTAATTTTATGCTATAACAATCTCTAATAAAAGTGATTTGATAAATATTTTAATTGCAAACAAGAAAATACACACACACACACACACACAGACACACACAGACGCACAAAAAAACGGGGAAAATCTGAGGGAGGCGTGAATGTAATTTCAGCTCATTTGCAACAGACAGATTAAAGCACAATCTGTCTGGAGTTTGACACAATAATATCAGCGATTACAGATTTCTGAGGACGAGACGGAGAGAGATTACACACGTCTACACTTGATCACAGCTTGATTGAAACAGCGCTTCAGTTTCCAGTTTAATTGCTTCATAATGGTGCAATTTTACTTTAATAAAATAATTAGTGAGCTTTAAACACTCTTAAAAACATGTAAAGGTTTTTTATACTAGAAAAAAAAAATTAAAATAATACTTTTTTGTGAAAAAAATTGCATATACACTGTAAAAAGCACTTAGATTACTTTGTTTTTTTTTTTAAAAAGTGAGTAAATCCGTTGCTTTTAAATCGATTAGTTGAATTTACTTTAATAAAGTGAGTAAACCTGTTGCTTTTAAATCGATTAGTTGAATTTACTTTAATAAAGTGAGTAAACCTGTTGCTTTTAAATCGATTAGTTGAATTTACTTTAATAAAGTGAGTAAACCTGTTGTTTTTAAATCGATTAGTTGACTTTACTTTAATAAAGTGAGTAAACCTGTTGCTTTTAAATCGATTAGTTGAATTTACTTTAATAAAGTGAGTAAACCTGTTGTTTTTAAATCGATTAGTTGAATTTACTTTAATAAAGTGAGTAAACCTGTTGCTTTTAAATCGATTAGTTGAATTTACTTTAATAAAGTGAGTAAACCTGTTGCTTTTAAATCGATTAGTTGAATTTACTTTAATAAAGTGAATAAACCTGTTGCTTTTAAAGCGATTAGTTGAATTTACTTTAATAAAGTGAGTAAACCTGTTGCTTTTAAAGCGATTAGTTGACTTTAATAAAGTGAGTAAACCTGTTGCTTTTAAAGCGATTAGTTGACTTTACTTTAATAAAGTGAGTAAACCTGTTGCTTTTAAAGCGATTAGTTGACTTTACTTTAATAAAGTGAGTAAATCTGTTGCTTTTATAGCGATTAGTTGACTTTACTTTAATAAAGTGAGTAAACCTGTTGCTTTTAAAGCGATTAGTTGACTTTACTTCAATAAAGTGAGTAAACCTGTTGCTTTTAAAGCGATTAGTTGACTTTACTTTAATAAAGTGAGTAAACCTGTTGCTTTTAAAGCGATTAGTTGACTTTAATAAAGTGAGTAAACCTGTTGCTTTTAAAGCGATTAGTTGACTTTACTTTAATAAAGTGAGTAAACCTGTTGCTTTTAAAGCGATTAGTTGACTTTACTTTAATAAAGTGAGTAAATCTGTTGCTTTTAAAGCGATTAGTTGACTTTACTTTAATAAAGTGAGTAAACCTGTTGCTTTTAAAGCGATTAGTTGACTTTACTTTAATAAAGTGAGTAAACCTGTTGCTTTTAAAGCGATTAGTTGACTTTACTTTAATAAAGTGAGTAAACCTGTTGCTTTTAAAGCGATTAGTTGACTTTACTTTAATAAAGTGAGTAAACCTGTTGCTTTTAAAGCGATTAGTTGACTTTACTTTAATAAAGTGAGTAAACCTGTTGCTTTTAAAGCGATTAGTTGACTTTACTTTAATAAAGTGAGTAAACCTGTTGCTTTTAAAGCGATTAGTTGACTTTACTTTAATAAAGTGAGTAAACCTGTTGCTTTTAAAGCGATTAGTTGACTTTACTTTTATAAAGTGAGTAAACCTGTTGCTTTTAAAGCGATTAGTTGACTTTACTTTAATAAAGTGAGTAAATCTGTTGCTTTTAAAGCGATTAGTTGACTTTACTTTAATAAAGTGAGTAAACCTGTTGCTTTTAAAGCGATTAGTTGACTTTACTTTAATAAAGTGAGTAAATCTGTTGCTTTTAAAGCGATTAGTTGACTTTAATAAAGTAAGTAAACCTGTTGCTTTTAAAGCGATTAGTTGACTTTACTTTAATAAAGTGAGTAAACCTGTTGCTTTTAAAGCGATTAGTTGACTTTAATAAAGTAAGTAAACCTGTTGCTTTTAAAGCGATTAGTTGACTTTAATAAAGTAAGTAAACCTGTTGCTTTTAAAGCGATTAGTTGACTTTACTTTAATAAAGTGAGTAAATCTGTTGCTTTTAAAGCGATTAGTTGACTTTACTTTAATAAAGTGAGTAAATCTGTTGCTTTTAAAGCGATTAGTTGACTTTACTTTAATAAAGTGAGTAAACCTGTTGCTTTTAAAGCGATTAGTTGACTTTACTTTAATAAAGTGAGTAAACCTGTTGCTTTTAAAGCGATTAGTTGACTTTACTTTAATAAAGTGAGTAAACCTGTTGCTTTTAAAGCGATTAGTTGACTTTACTTTTATAAAGTGAGTAAACCTGTTGCTTTTAAAGCGATTAGTTGACTTTAATAAAGTGAGTAAACCTGTTGCTTTTAAAGCGATTAGTTGACTTTACTTTAATAAAGTGAGTAAACCTGTTGCTTTTAAAGCGATTAGTTGACTTTACTTTAATAAAGTGAGTAAACCTGTTGCTTTTAAAGCGATTAGTTGACTTTACTTTAATAAAGTGAGTAAACCTGTTGCTTTTAAAGCGATTAGTTGACTTTACTTTTATAAAGTGAGTAAACCTGTTGCTTTTAAAGCGATTAGTTGACTTTACTTTTATAAAGTGAGTAAACCTGTTGCTTTTAAAGCGATTAGTTGACTTTACTTTAATAAAGTGAGTAAACCTGTTGCTTTTAAAGCGATTAGTTGACTTTACTTTAATAAAGTGAGTAAACCTGTTGCTTTTAAAGTGATTAGTTGACTTTACTTTAATAAAGTGAGTAAACCTGTTGCTTTTAAAGCGATTAGTTGACTTTACTTTTATAAAGTGAGTAAACCTGTTGCTTTTAAAGCGATTAGTTGACTTTACTTTAATAAAGTGAGTAAACCTGTTGCTTTTAAAGCGATTAGTTGACTTTACTTTAATAAAGTAAGTAAATCTGTTGCTTTTAAAGCGATTAGTTGACTTTACTTTAATAAAGTGAGTAAACCTGTTGCTTTTAAAGCGATTAGTTGACTTTACTTTTATAAAGTGAGTAAACCTGTTGCTTTTAAAGCGATTAGTTGACTTTAATAAAGTGAGTAAACCTGTTGCTTTTAAAGCGATTAGTTGACTTTACTTTAATAAAGTGAGTAAACCTGTTGCTTTTAAAGCGATTAGTTGACTTTAATAAAGTGAGTAAACCTGTTGCTTTTAAAGCGATTAGTTGACTTTACTTTAATAAAGTGAGTAAACCTGTTGCTTTTAAAGCGATTAGTTGACTTTACTTTAATAAAGTGAGTAAACCTGTTGCTTTTAAAGCGATTAGTTGACTTTACTTTAATAAAGTGAGTAAACCTGTTGCTTTTAAAGCGATTAGTTGACTTTACTTTAATAAAGTGAGTAAACCTGTTGCTTTTAAAGCGATTAGTTGACTTTACTTTAATAAAGTGAGTAAACCTGTTGCTTTTAAAGCGATTAGTTGACTTTACTTTTATAAAGTGAGTAAACCTGTTGCTTTTAAAGCGATTAGTTGACTTTACTTTAATAAAGTGAGTAAACCTGTTGCTTTTAAAGCGATTAGTTGACTTTACTTTAATAAAGTGAGTAAACCTGTTGCTTTTAAAGCGATTAGTTGACTTTAATAAAGTGAGTAAACCTGTTGCTTTTAAAGCGATTAGTTGACTTTACTTTAATAAAGTGAGTAAACCTGTTGCTTTTAAAGTGATTAGTTGACTTTACTTTAATAAAGTGAGTAAACCTGTTGCTTTTAAAGCGATTAGTTGACTTTACTTTAATAAAGTGAGTAAACCTGTTGCTTTTAAAGCGATTAGTTGACTTTACTTTTATAAAGTGAGTAAACCTGTTGCTTTTAAAGCGATTAGTTGACTTTACTTTAATAAAGTGAGTAAACCTGTTGCTTTTAAAGCGATTAGTTGACTTTACTTTAATAAAATGAGTAAACCTGTTGCTTTTAAAGCGATTAGTTGACTTTACTTTAATAAAGTGAGTAAACCTGTTGCTTTTAAAGCGATTAGTTGACTTTACTTTAATAAAGTGAGTAAACCTGTTGCTTTTAAAGCGATTAGTTGACTTTAATAAAGTAAGTAAACCTGTTGCTTTTAAAGCGATTAGTTGACTTTACTTTAATAAAGTGAGTAAACCTGTTGCTTTTAAAGCGATTAGTTGACTTTACTTTAATAAAATGAGTAAATCTGTTGCTTTTAAAGCGATTAGCTGACTTTACTTTAATAAAGTGAGTAAACCTGTTGCTTTTAAAGCGATTAGTTGACTTTACTTTAATAAAGTGAGTAAACCTGTTGCTTTTAAAGCGATTAGTTGACTTTACTTTAATAAAGTGAGTAAACCTGTTGCTTTTAAAGCGATTAGTTGACTTTACTTTAATAAAGTGAGTAAACCTGTTGCTTTTAAAGCGATTAGTTGACTTTACTTTAATAAAGTGAGTAAACCTGTTGCTTTTAAAGCGATTAGTTGACTTTACTTTAATAAAGTGAGTAAACCTGTTGCTTTTAAAGCGATTAGTTGACTTTACTTTAATAAAGTGAGTAAACCTGTTGCTTTTAAAGCGATTAGTTGACTTTACTTTAATAAAATGAGTAAACCTGTTGCTTTTAAAGCGATTAGTTGACTTTACTTTAATAAAGTGAGTAAACCTGTTGCTTTTAAAGCGATTAGTTGACTTTACTTTAATAAAGTGAGTAAACCTGTTGCTTTTAAAGCGATTAGTTGACTTTACTTTAATAAAGTGAGTAAATCTGTTGCTTTTAAAGCGATTAGTTGACTTTACTTTAATAAAGTGAGTAAACCTGTTGCTTTTAAAGCGATTAGTTGACTTTACTTTAATAAAGTGAGTAAACCTGTTGCTTTTAAAGCGATTAGTTGACTTTACTTTAATAAAGTGAGTAAACCTGTTGCTTTTAAAGCGATTAGCTGACTTTACTTTAATAAAGTGAGTAAACCTGTTGCTTTTAAAGCGATTAGTTGACTTTACTTTAATAAAGTGAGTAAACCTTTTACCTTAAAATAAAGAACATGCAATAAGTACATAAAGTAAAAAAATACGTTAATTCAACTTAACACTTCCAAATTAAAACAGGTTTACTCCCTTATTTAAAGTAAAGTCAGCTTGTCCAAAAACTCCACAAACCCCCTTCTGTAAGCTGCAGGTTAAATGTAGATGATTTGTGGAGCAGCAGGTTTGTGGTGACGGTCAGCTTTATCTGGGGCTTGTCAGCTGTGTCTCTCAGCTGTTTCAGCACATGTGCTCCAAACACTCGCTCTCAGACCACCGTCCTAAAGCCACAGAACATTAACTGTGTTTCTGAAGTGGTTTATCGTAGTCTAATCGCAGCACGTGCGCCCCGTTTCTTTTCCCGCGTCAAATCCTTTCACAGAACAGATTCAGATAATCCACGTTTCTGACAGAGGGAGATGTAAGAGAACAGCGTTTATCCAGTGAAAGGATGAAGCCTATTAAAGAAAAGCTGTAATATGGTTTGATAAACGGCGTCAGATGTTCAGGAGAGAGGATTTTAAATGCTAAACAACATCACTGTCATTTAATGTTATATACAGTAGAGCTGCACAATATATAGTTTTAGCATCGATACTGCAATGTGTGTATCCTCAATAGTCACATCACAGGATCTGCAGTGTTGAATTGGGATTATAGTTGATCAGGAGCTGCAGGCATTGAGGAGTTTTACCAAAGTGGAGCAAAGGTTGATCATTTACATGTGTTTTTAAGGCCTGTGACTGTATGAGAGTATTACAGTAATGGTATTTCTTATAATATTTCCCTAAAAAATGCAATTTTTGTTATCTGTTTTTAAATTAATTTATTTATGATATTAAAATAAACAGGTAAAGCTACTTTTCAGATCTAATTAATCCTAATTTCGACTCTGATTGGCTGTTTTTTGTATCTTAGATCCTGCTATTAGTGTTTATATTCAGCTCTGGGTTCAGTTTTGGACCAATAGCAGAACAGCAACTATTAGGAGGCGGGGTTAAAGATAGTAAGGCCTCGTCTGATTGGTCAAATTTAGATAAACAACCAATGCATAAAATAAAATGTTATTTATCACACATTTTCATTTCCTTCGGCTTAGTCCCTGATTTATTAGAGGTCGCCACCGCGGAATTAACCGCCAACTATTCCGGCATATGTTTTACGCAGCGGATGCACTTCCAGCCGCAACCCAGAAATTATCACACATGTCTGAGACATGTATATTGCATATGCTATTATCGCGATAACCATAATTTGTCGATATATTGTGCAGCCCTACAGTGTCTGTACAGTTTTGTGTGACATATCAGAACTCAAATGTGTATGAGATCATAGTTTTTACACAGGTATTACAGAAGAAGGTGACTTATGAGGACATTGCCCATGTTGCTGTTTTACAAAAGGCTTATAAATCATACAGAATGAGTATTTCATTTATTCATTAAGTAAAAAAGCTGATTCCTATGAGGTTTTGGGATAGGTTTGGGGGAAGGAAATAAAAAAATACAGTTTGAAACAACAGAAAACGATGGAATGTCCCCACAATTCACAAAAACAAACGTTTGTGTGTGTGTGTGTACTTGTTTATGTGGTTTAGAAGGACACAAAATAGTATAATGCTATGGGTATGACCCTATTAAGTAGGTTTAAAAACCTTGTTAATTATGATTTTAAAGCATTTTAATTATGAGGACACAAGCCATGTCCTTGTAAATCAAAATGCTTTAAAATCATAGTTCATAGGGTCTTTTGATATTAAAATTTTGCCACGTTTTCTGTGAGGGTTGCATTTTGGGGGTTAAAAATGTGGTAAAGCCATATAATAAGAGGTTTTTGTAGTACAAAATATACATTACGCCTATGGAGAGTCCTCGTAAACCATTAACATAATGTGTATGCGTGCGTGTGTGTGAATTTAGTGCAAGGAAAATAAACTGTCTTGATAGATTTTCTAGCATTAGTACCCGAGTGCTGTCGTCTGAATCGTGCTCTACATGTTTTGTGCTGGATTACAAACTTAATCTGTTCCTCGGTGGACTGCGTGTGTGTGTGTGTTTTACTCATCTGTGTGTGTTTTTGCTGGATTTGCAGAGAGGAATGACCAGACAGAACAAGAGGAGAGACGAGAAATCAAGCAAAGGCTAAACAGAAAGGTTTGTGATCTCTCCTTAAGAGCACCTCACTGAGCGAGTCTCATATACGTGTGTTATTCTGCTTAGCATGCAGTACTTCTGTATAATGTCATAAGGCTCAATTACTGCTGTAATAACAGTCATTCAGTGTACAGCAGAGGCTTCATCCTACTTTCTGAGAACAGCTTTACAAACAAAACCAACCATAATTGTCAACTTTTGAAAACTGAGATGTAAATGTCACCTGAAAGAAGAATAAATAAGCTTTTCATCACTGTTTGTTTTGTTAGAATAAGTTTAATATCTATTATAATATACAGTTGAAACCAGAAGTTTACATACACTTTAAAAAAAGGATCATAACCATTTGTAAAAAAATGTCTGATGGTAAATCAGACTAAACGTTTACTATATTAGGTCTGTTAGGATTACCTAAATGATTTACATTTGCTAAATGCCAGAATAATGAGAGAATTTTTTATTAATTTCTAGACAGTCTAAAGTTTACACACATTTCCTTGGTACTTTTTTAGCTTTGCTTTTAAACTGTATAACTTTGGTCAGATGTTTTGGGTCTTCTTCCACAAGCTTCTCACAATAGTTTGCAGGAATTTTGGCCCATTCCTCCTGACAGAATTGGTGTAACTGAGTCAGATTTCAAGGCTGTCTTGCTCGCACAAGCTTTTTCAACTCTGCCCACAAATTTTCTATAGGATTGAGCTCAGGGCTTTGTGATGGCCACTCCAAAACATTCACTCTGTTATCCTTAAAGCACATTTGAACTAATTTGGCAGTATGCTTAGGGTCATGGTCTGTCTGGAAGACCCATTTGTGGCCAAGTTTTAATTTCCTGGCTGATGTCTTGAGATGTTGCTTCAGTATTTCTACATAATGTTCTTTCTTCATGATGCCATCTATGCTGTGAAGTGGACCAGTCCCTCCTGCAGCAAAACAGCCCCACAACATGATGCTGCCGCCCCCATACTTCACAGTTGGGATGGTGTTCCTAGGCTTGTAAGCTTTCCCCTTTGTCCTCCAAATGTAACGCTGGTCATTATGGCCAAACAGTTCAATCTTAGCTCCATGAGACCACAGCACATGTCTCCAAACATTAGTCTTTTTCCCAGTGTAATTTAGCTAATTGTAATCTGGCTTTTTTGTTGATTCTGGCTTGTTGATTTTCCCATGTTGTCACACAAGGAAGCAGTGTGTTTGAGGTTTTCCTTCAATACTATTCTACAGTTGTGCCTCCAATTAACTCAAATGTTGTCAATTAGCCAATCAGAAACTTCCCAAAACCTTGACACCATCATCTGAGCTTTTTCAGAGGCAGAATAATCTTATTGTATGTAAATTTGACTTTCAAGAAAACTTATAACAATTTCTCCAAAAAATATCTCTCTCATTATTCTGCTATTAAGCAGAACAGAAACAAATGTGATCATCCTAACTTACCTAAAAGAGGAAAAGTTTAGTCACATTAACAAATGGTTATGTGCCTTTTTATACAGTGTATAGAAACTTCTGCTTTCAGCTGTATGTAATATAGTATCTATTATTTACTATATCTAAATATTAAGAAAATTGCCTTTAAAATTGTCAAAATTAAGTTCTTAGCTATGCATATTACTAACCAAAAAATAAGTTTTGATGTATTTGCAGCAGGAAATTTCTATCTTTACTTAATATTTCATATTTTTAGAATATTTAGGACACAGCTATTTGAAAATCTGGAATCTGAGGGTTCCAAAATATCTAAATATGAAGAAAATCACCTTTAAAATTGTCCAAATTAAATGCATTCCAATGCATATTACTAACCAAAAACCACATTTTGATATATTGAGACATTTTGACATGTATAAAATATGTTCATGGAAGATGATCTTTACTTAATATAGGGATTTTTGTCTTTAATTAAAATTCAATAATTGGCTATTCCTACAAATATACCTGTGCAGCATATGGTTTTATGCTGCAGGGTCACAAATGATAATAATTAGAAATACTTGAAATCTTGAAGTTGATTTATTAAAGTAATATTAAAGCAATAATTGCAAATAATTGTCTTTGGCATGCTGTCATTATAGTTACGCTCATTATTCAATTATATGACTCAATAACTGCTTATTCTCTCTCAAATCATTCCTAAAATGGATATTATTGCTGAAATGCAATCATTCATTCACCACTGTCATCTTTGATAATTATTTTCTGTTGCAATAAGCCACAACACTGCAAAAATAGCTTTTTTTACATCATTTTTTGTCTTGTTTCTAGACCAAATATCTACAAATTTTTAATTAAAAAAACATTTTCTTCTTGATTTGTCTTGTTTTTAAAAATGATATGCAAAATGAATGAGTTCATCCTTAAAACACGTTAAATAATCTTGTTTTTCGACTTGCTTTAAGGGTAAACTCACTTCATTTTGACTCATTATTTCTTAAAACAAGACAATATTGTTTTACTTGCTTCTTGAATGAATCATTTGTAGATATCTGGACAAAAAACAAGACAAAAACTAAGTAAGAAAAGCATTCTTTGCATTGTTGTGACTTATAACAACAGAAAAATAAAATATGATAAAAGATGACAGTGGTGAATGAATCATAGCATTTTGGCAATAATATCAATTTTAGGAATGATCTGAGAGAGAATAAGCAATTATTGAGCCATATAATTATATCATGAGCATAACTATAATCTTTTATCAGTGTTACAGCATTCTGGATTTAAGTAGGAACAATCTGTTTTAGTATATAATATATATAATTAAAATTTACTCAGTTTTTACACTCCCTCAAGTGGTTTTAAACCTTAATCTTAACACTAAAGAAGATATTTTAAAGAAAGCTAAAACCACTGACTTACATGGTAGGAAAAACAAATCCTATGGAAGTCAATGGTTGCCGGTTTCCAACATTTTTCAAAATATCTTCTTTTGTGAGTAGCATAATCAAGAAACTAAGGCTTCAAACAAGTAAAACGTGAAAAAATAATGACCGAATTATTTTTTTTGTGTGTGTGAACTGTCCCTTTAACAGCATTTGCCGGAAGCAGCAGGTTGAATAAGCTTCTCTTTCTCTTCTTGTTGTGTTTTCAGCTCAACCAGCGGCCGACTGTTGACGAGCTGCGGGACAGAAAGATTCTGATCCGCTTCAGTGACTATGTGGAAGTGGCCAAAGCTCAGGATTATGACAGGAGAGCAGACAAACCCTGGACCAGACTCTCAGCTTCTGATAAGGTCAGTGCAGACGCCCCCCTGCAGGACAAACACATGCATTACAATATATTCTATATACAGTTAAAGTCAGAATTATTGGTCCTCATGTTCAATTTTAATTCCTTTATATTCTCTCCCCAATTTCTGTTTATCGGAGAGATTTTTTTAAACCTAATAGTTTTAATAACTCATTTTTAATAACTCATTTCTCTTTGCCATGATGACAGCACATAATATTAGACTAGATATTCTTCAAGACACTAGTATTCAGCTTAAAGTGACATTTAAAGGCTTAACTAGGTTAATTAGGGTAAAGTTAGGGTAATTAGGCAAGTCATTGTATAACTGTGGTTTATTCTGGAGACAATCCAAAACTAATATTGCTTAAGGGGGGCTAATAATATTGACTTTAAAGTGGCTTTAAAACAATTAAGAACTGCTTTTATTCTAGCCGAAATAAAACAAACTTTCTCCAGAAGAAAAAATATCATAGGAAACACTGTGAAAAATTCCTTGATCTGTTTAATATAATTTGGAAAATATTTGAAAAAAAAAAATCACAGGAGGGTGAATAACTCTGACTTCAGCTGTATATAAAAGCCGTATAAAGCCACGCTGCTTCAGTGTGTTTGTGAATACGCAGCTCATGTTAAGTCAACAGAGTCAGAACCGATCATTTATAAAACATCAGCTGGAAAGCAGACGATCCTGTTTCCTACATGTGCTCCGGTTGCTCATTGTTGTTGTTTGTGTTTGTAGGCGGCGATACGCAAAGAGCTGAACGAGTTCAAGAGCAACGAGATGGAGGTTCATGCATCAAGCAAACACCTCACAAGGTCAGTGTGGGTTTACAGTTTATCTGTTTGGATTATAGGCAGGGGATGATATCTGCTTTCAAGGTTCATCGTCAACCGCTTACATTTTCTGTTATACCATTCCCATGGTGTATGTTCCCGTATTGTTTTATTTAGTTTTGTAAGGGCAGCAATGACTACATTTAGTAATCTAATTATTTGCCTTAATCTGAATAAGACAATAATATGATGAGGGTGTTTTCATGTCTTTAATGATCTAGTTTTGCATGTTATAGCACATAGATTGATTAACGTCACCACGCTTTCCAACGTTTCCTCTAGAGCAGGGGTGCTCAATCCTGTTCCTGGAGATCTAATATAATTTAATATTATATAATGTAATTAATATAATATATTTATATTTAATATATGCTGTAATAAAGTGTAATTTTAAATAACTATGGCCAGTAATTCGAATCCCATGGAGCCACAATAAAGATACACGAGGCTGTTTGGTCACTTCATTCATTTTATTCTGATCGGATATACCACTGCCATTCAAACCACTTCAGAAGGTGATCTGGGATGCAGATGAAACTGGACAGGTCTTATAGTTTTTATTAGACTAAATTAATATAAATAAAATAAAATATGACCTGGAGAAAATCTGACCTGTGCCTGAAACACCTGTAGGTGCGCTTTTACAGCCAAAATTCTATTAAAAACATGTTTACTATCAGCATAAAACATGTGCTCTAACTTTACAGGCCTGTAGCCAGGGGGGGTTTGGAAGACCCACCCCTCACTGACAAAGGTCCAGAATTTGTCCCATACATGAGCTCATTTGTCCTATTTTGACTGCTCTGCCATCATAAATAGTGAAAATAATCCATCAAAAAGGCTTTAAGACCAAACGCTATCCTCTGTCGGCTGTTGCTTCAGTGGGACTATAATCTGGTCTAAGAGAAGTCTTCTTTCACGACTGTATTGTTTTAATTACATTACATTAATTTGAATATATTTTGGCTATTGTTTTTAAATGTCCTTTTTTTTACCAAAGAGGCTAGAAAAATTCTGATTATTTCAATATTAATGTTTTATTATTATTATTATTATTATTATTATTATTATTATTATTATTATTATTATTATTGTTATTATTATTATTATTATTGTTGTTGTTGTTATTGTTGTTATTAATATTAATATTGTTATTATTATTATTGTTATTATTATTATTAATATTATTATTATTATTATTATTATTATTAATATTAATATTATTATTATTATTATTATTATTATTGTTGTTATTATTATTAATATTATTAATTTATTATTATTATTATTATTATTATTGTTATTGTTATTTTTTTATATTAATAATATTATTATTATTGTTGTTGTTGTTGTTGTTGTTATTATTATTATTATTATTATTATTATTATTATTATTATTATTATTATTAATATTATTATTATTATTGTTATTATTAATATTATTATTATTATTATTGTTATTGTTATTATTATTATTATTATTATTATTTTTATTAATATTAATATTATTATTGTTGTTGTTGTTGTTGTTGTTGTTGTTGTTGTTGTTGTTGTTGTTGTTGTTGTTGTTGTTGTTGTTGTTGTTGTTGTTATTATTATTATTATTAATATTATTATTATTATTATGTTTTAATGATTATTTTTTATTGAAATGGCCAAATTGTGACTAAGGACAGTTGAATGTGCTGGTCAGTTTGTTTTTTGTCTAATTAATGACAGTAGGCTACAGTTTTTTTTACTTTAAAACCTCAACAGATTCTTATTTTTTCTTATTTTCTTATTCTTTTTATTTTTATTTTTAGTACATCAAAAAGTGTGGTTATGATGACATCTGTCTAGCTCATCCAGCAAAAAAAAGTACTGCTTAAAATGTCACTAAAATGCAGTATTAAAATCTCTTAATTAAATAGAAACTGAGGCGTATAACTGCAAAAGGTCCACTTCTTGAGAAAAAAGAACCACCCCTTTCACCAGGCTGGCTATGGGCCTGTCATGAAATGCAGAAGTTTTTTCTTTCCATTTGGCGTGCGGTATCAAACTCCATTAAAACAACACTCTTCCAGCAGTCCTTACTTCATACTCGCATCCAACACTTCAGAGTTTGTCACGGTGAAACTGCAAACTGCAGTTAAAGTCGAAAAATTCAAAACGAAAGACCCGACATTACATAAAACTCTTGAGGAAATGTTGCAATGACGTTAATCGATATATATATATACAGTATATATACATATATAAAGATGCCTTTTCATGCTCTAAAGAAATCAGTGTTTTTGACACTAATGAAGACAGTAGAAGTCAATGGTTTACTTTAATTATTCAGCCTGACATGTTTACTGCTCCAAAATATCATAAATATTTCCTAAAATAAAATAAATTGTGTTCAATAGGGGGAAAACGCTGTTTTTTACCTAGACGTTTAGAAGAGCATATTTTAGAGCAGTAATCACAATACTGTGATATTTTTATCTAAGGTTATCATACCGTCAGAATCATATATCATGCCTTGTTGGACGTGGCCTGCTCCATATATTGTTCCATGTTTGCATAACCATGCTCCAAATAAAAAAAAAAAAGCCTGTGCATGTACGATAGATTACTTGTCGCGGTCTCTTGCGTAACTGATAAAGGTGCGAGAACACATCCAGTAGATCAATATGGGAGGTTGTTCTATATATATCTCTATCTGGGCTGTAGGATTTGCAGGATCAGCACAGATTCGAGCTCGCCGACATCTATAACAAATGCTTGCTCATGTTTAGCTTACGTTTGTTTTACGCTAGACCTCATTTCTGCTGCACAAATAGATATAGCTGAACGAGCTCGCAGTTCTGTTGGGTCTGTGCTAGATTGTGCTGTCGAGTCTACACTGCTAAAAAATGCTGTTTTAGTCCTAGAGTTTCTGTCCTGTTTCTAGTCCAAATACCTCCATATTCTTAAATAAGAGTTAAGTAGATACACACACATACTCGTGTTAGGTTTACATGTTTTACGGGGATGTAATGATGTTTCTACTGTACAGACTGTATGTTCTGTCCCTCAACCCTCACAGGACACAATCTGCATTTTTACATTTTTAAAATCCTTCATTCTGTGTGATTTATGAGCCGTTTTCCTGACGGGAACCAAAAAATGTCCCCACAACATTTACTGGTATTCCTATATTTGTGGGAACATTTGGGTCTCCACAGTGTGATGAATATGAGGACCACACACACACACACACACACACACACACTGCAAAAAAAGCTTGATTTAAGATGGACTGGAAACAAGATGAAAACAAAAACAAGACAAAAAGTAAGAAGTGTAGTGTAGACACACTCACACGCAAGCATGCACGCTAATGAAAATGGGGATATTATTGTTTTTATATACGGATCTTCAGAGAAAACAGTCTGCAATTTACAATTTAAAAAGAACGTTGTTTACATTATTTTTAGACCAGTTTTACAATTGAGGATGTGAGAAAATCTAAGTATAAAGAAAAGCATTTTTGCAGTGCACACACATGTACAGCTATCTTTATGGACAAACATGGATGGATGGATTTATGGACTAAAATGTATTATGGACGGACTAAAACATGGATGGATGGATGGATTGATGGACTAAAACATGATGGATGGATGGATTGATGGACTAAAAGATGGATGGATGGATGGATGGATGGATTGATGGACTAAAACATGATGGATGGATGGACTAAAAGATGGATGGATGGATGGATGGATGGATTGATGGACTAAAACATGATGGATGGATGGACTAAAAGATGGATGGATGGATGAATGGACTAAAACATATGATGGATGGATGGATGGATGGATGGATGAACTAAAACATGATGGATGGATGAATTAATGAAAAGATGGATGGATTGATTGATGGACTAAACATATGATGGATGGAAGATCGTTTATTGCCCTAATACGCCCACCATGCTGTCAAGATTCTACTCTCCCAATTTTAGCTCTGATTTTAACCACTGTTTCACCTATTTTTGCGTCAAATCGCGCCTAGATCTCTCCTCATCAGATCTGGATGCTGAACAACATCTTGATCTGTTGTACTCTGTCTGTCAAATGGCTGCTAACAAATCTGCACCCCTGAAACTGTGCAGACGAAAAACAAAAGCTGAACCATGGAAAACGTCAGAGACGCGCACCTTAAAACAAAAATATAGACAAGCCGAACGTAAATGGAAAAAGGACAGACTTACTATCTCCCTTCAACTTTTCAGATCTGCTTTGTCTTCTTATCAGTTATCTATGAAACAAGCAAAAGCTGCTTATTTTGCCAATTTAATTGAGTCAAATCACTCCAAACCTAAAGCACTTTTTGCTGTTATTCAGTCTGTTGTAAATCCTCCAGTGAATGTGCTATCTGATGCTTCTTCTTCTCTATGTGAGAGCTTCTTGAACTACTTCAGTGACAAAATTACAGTTTTAAGGTCAAAATTGAGCTTATCTGGGGATTCAGTGGATCTCTCAAACTGCAATCTTCCTGTATCTGTTTTTACTACTTTTTCTCCTGTTACTTTAGCGAATCTGGAGTCTGTTATTTCAAAATTAAAACCCACTTCTGGCCCTGGCGAAATTTTCCACCCTCGATTTTATACCTCGCTCTTTGTATCTATGGGCCCGGTCTTGCTCACTGTTATTAACAAATGCCTTACGACCGGTACTTTGCCGGCCAGTTTAAAGACCGCTACTGTCACACCTTTGCTCAAGAAGGCCTCACTAAATCCATCTGATCTCAAAAACTTTAGACCCATTTCCTCCTTACCTTTCATCTCAAAAATTGTAGAAAAAATTGTACTTAATCAGTTACAATGTTTTCTATCCCAGAATGGTATCGCTGAGCCTTTTCAATCTGGCTTTAGGCCGGCTCATAGCACTGAATCCGCTCTATTAAGAGTTCTGAACGACATCTATCTCCTCACTGATGCTGGTAATCATGTGGCCTTAATTCTGCTAGATTTATCTGCAGCCTTCGATACCATTGACCACTCTGTGTTAGTATCTCGGCTAGAGTCTTGGGTTGGGCTGAGGGGCACAGTGCTGAAATGGTTTAAATCATACATCTCAGACAGGAAGTTTTCGGTCAAAATTGGTAACTTTTCCTCCTCCACGGCACCGTTAATGTGTGGTCTTCCCCAAGGCTCGATTTTAGCACCTTCACTCTTCTCTCTATATATGCTCCCATTGGGTTCCATCTTTAGGAAATATGGCATGCACTTTCATCTTTATGCAGATGACACGCAAATCTACTTGTCACTCAGAAAGGAAAACGAGTCCTCTGCTGTGAACTCCCTGTCTCTGTGCCTGGAGGAAGTGAAAGCTTGGCTCTCTGAGAACTTTTTATTTTTAAATGAGGAGAAGACTGAGGTTATTTTATTTGGGCCAAATGATATATCAGATTGCAAACGCCCCAGGTTGGGCAACCTGGAGAAGTTTAGATCACCCCAGGTACGTAACCTGGGCATAACATTAGACCAGAACTTAAAATTTGATAAACATATCTCAAATGTGGTTGGAAATAGTTTCTACCAACTTCGCCTTCTTTCCAAAATGAAATCCTCTCTTCCTTCACACTCTCTAGAAATTGCTATACACGCGCTTATAACCTCCCGGTTGGATTATTGTAACTCTCTCTATTTTGGGCTGCCTAAGTCTCAGATTGCTCGTCTACAGTTAGTGCAAAACGCAGCAGCTAGATTTTTAACAAAAACCCCGAAATTTTCACATGTTACTCCTATTTTGAGGTCTCTCCACTGGTTACCGGTGACACAAAGAATCGAATTTAAAATCCTGCTCTTTGTGTACAAAGCCCTACATGGTCTGGGCCCCCATTACCTATCCCAACTGATTGCTGGCTACACTCCACCCAGACACCTGCGTTCCACTGATCAGCTTTTATTAAAAATTCCAAAGGCCCACCTCAAAAGTAGGGGCGAACGTGCTTTTGCCATTGCTGGTCCTCGCCTTTGGAATGCGCTGCCGTTAGAACTAAAAAAGGCTTCGTCACTGCCTAACTTTAAGTCTAAATTAAAGACTCACTTATTCTCTAGAGCTTTTGAAGCATAAGTCCCTTCTTTCCGGGGGTGGGGGGTCAAAACGGTCTTGTTCTTTTAACCTTGTCACTACGGTCAACTGTGATAGCATCTTTTCCTTTTTTTAATTAGACAGAGGGGGGGGGTATATATGTATATATATATATATATATATATATATATATATATATATATATATATATATATATATATATATATATATATATATATATATATATGTTTGCTCTTTTATGTCATATGTTTATGCTTTCTTCTATTAACGGCCTATTGCTGTTTACTGTTTTTATGCTCTTACCGTTTGTCTATTTATCTTATTTTATCTTAGTCTCTCTCTGTAAAGCACTTTGTGCAGCCTTGTGGCAGTTGGAAATGTGCTATACAAATAAATTGAACTTGAACTTGAACTTGAACTTGAACTTGAACTTGGATGGATGGATGGATGGATGGATGGATGGATGGATGAATGGATGAATGGATGGACGGACTAAAACATGGATGGATGGATGGATGGATGGATTGATGGACTAAACATGATGGATGGATGGACTAAAACATGGATGGATGGATGGATGGATGGATGGACTAAAACATGGATGGATGGATGGATGGATGGATGGACTAAAAGATGGATGGATTTATGGACTAAAATGTATTATGGATGGACTAAAACATGGATGGATGGATGGATGGATGGATGGATTGATGGACTAAAACATGGATGGATGGATGGATGGACTAAAACATATGATGGATGGATGGATGGATAGATGGACTAAAACATGATGGATGGATGAATTAATTAAAAAGATGGATGGATTGATTGATGGACTAAACATATGATGGATGGATGGATGGACTAAAACATAATGGATGGATGGACGAAAAGATGGATGGACTAAAACATGGATGGATGGATGGATGGATGGATGGATGGATTGATGGACTAAAACATGATGAATGGATGGACTAAAAGATGGATGGATGGATGGATGGATGGATGGATGGATGGATGGATGGATGGATGGACTAAAACATGATGGATGGATGGACGAAAAGATGGATGGATGGATGGATGGACTAAAACATGATGAATGGATGGACTAAAAGATGGATGGATGGATGGATTGATGGACTAAAACATGATGAATGGATGGACTAAAAGATGGATGGATGGATGGATGGATAGATTGACTAAAACATGATGGATGGATGAATTAATGAAAAGATGGATGGATTGATTGATGGACTAAACATATGATGGATGGATGGATGGATGGACGGACTAAAACATGGATGGATGGATGGATTGATTGATGGACTAAACATATGATGGATGGATGGACTAAAACATGGATGGATGGATGGATGGATGGATGGATTAATGGACTAAAATGTATGATGGATGGATGGACTAAAACATGGATGGATGGATTAATGAAAAGATGGATAGATGTATGGATGGATGGATTGATTAATGAAAATATGGTATGGTGGACTAAAATGGATGGATGGATGAATGAAAAAATGAATGGATGTATTAACTAAAACATAAATAGATGGATAGATGAAAAGATGGCTGGATTAATGGTAATTTGAGCTAATACGTTATCTTAAACTCAAATATTAAATTCTTTAATTAAATTATTTCTGCACACACAAATCAAATAATACAATTGGCTCTTCTCGTAGGCGTAATGATGTCCATACCGTACCCCTAAACTCAACCCTCACAGTCTGCATTTTCACATATTTTTTGTAATTCTGTGTGATTTATGAGCTGTTTTCCTCATGAGACCAAATATACTGGTATTACTATACTTGTGGGGACATTTGGTAACCACAAAGTGATGGATATCAGAACATGCTCACACATGTTTGCAGGTTGGTCTGTGTTTTGCACTCATCAGTGTCTTTTCTCTGCGTCCTGCAGGTTCCACCGACCATAGCAAGGTTTCTTCCGTGAAGAAGATGCTAACGGTATCTCTGTGAAGTCTAAGACCTCAGGAGGCTCTCCATGGAGGGCCTGATATTTGGGCGCTAGTGAACCTTGGAGACCGTGTCTCTGGAGCTTCAGCCTGAAGAAGCCAAAACCCTCCAATCGCCACTCAGCAGATCATTCATGGTTTTTCAGGGGACTCTGGTGGGACGCTGGAAGACTGTTTGAATAAAAAAGACACTGACTTTTTCTTCTTCTTGTTTTTGTAATGGACTGTTTTAAGCGGTCGCCTTTTGATGCCAGTTGGGGTGGGCGGGGTTTTGAGGATGTGGGTGGGGTTTTGGGGATCAAGCATGTGACTCATTGGAACCGTTTGTTTGTTTTCCCACACCAGTGTTGGTGCTGTAGTGACACCCCAAACGTTTCTGGGCTCCTACTAAAACTTGAGTTTCATATCAGCTGTATAGATGTTAGTATGAGGAACGGAAATCATGTCTTACCTTTGCAACGACTATTTATTGTCTGTACAGAACAAGCTTTGGATTTTTAACAAATGACAATGTCTGTCGTCTTTTACGAATGAATGAAAAGATGGATGATAGATTAATGCATGGGTGGATGAACAAAAAACATGGATGGATGAATGGATGCACCAAAACATAGATGAACAGATGGATGGATTGACGGATGGATAAATGGATGGACCAAAACATGGATGGATGGATGGATGGATGGATAGATCAAAACATGGATGAACAGTGGATAGACAGATGAATGGATGGATGAACCAATACATGGGTGGATGGATGGACTAAAACATGGATGGATGGATGAATGGATGGACTAAAACATGGATGGATGGATGGATGGATGGATGGATGGATGGATGGATAAACTAAAATGGATGGACTAAAACATGGATGGATAGATTGATGTTTGGAAGAATGGATGGACAATGGATCAACTAAACCATAAATGGATAGATGGGTGGATGGATGGATGGATGGATGGACTAAAACATGGATGAGTGAATGAACTAAAACATGGATAGATAGATGGATGTTTGAAAGGATGGATGGATGAATAAATGGATGGACTAAAACATGGATGGATGGACTAAAATGGATGGATGGATAGAAGGATGTTTGGATGGATGGATGGATAGATGGATGAACTAAAATGGATGGATGGATGGATGGATGGATGAATGGATGGACTAAAACATGGATGGGTGAATGGATGGATGGATAGATGGACTAAAATGGATGGATGGATGGATGGATGAATGGACGGACTAAAACATGGATGGATGGATTGATGTATGGAAAGATGGATAGATGGATGGATGAATTAATGGATGGACTAAAACATGGATGAATGAATGGATGGATGGATGGATGGATGGATGGATAATGGAAGGATAAATGGACAAAACGGATGGATGGATGGATGGATGGACTAAAACATGGATGGATGGATGGATGGAGTAGAACATGGATGAATGGATGGATGGATGGATGACAAAAGGATAAATGGACAAAACGGATGGTTGGATGGATGGATGGACTAAAACATGGATGAATGGATGGATGGATGGATGACAAAAGGATAAATGGACAAAACGGATGGTTGGATGGATGGATGGACTAAAACATGGATGAATGGATGGATGGATGGACGGATAAATTAACAAACGGATGGATAGATGGTTGGACTAAAACATGGATGGATTGATGAAAAGATGGATGGATGGATGGATGGATGGATGGATGGATGGATGGATGGACTAAAACATGGATGAATTGATGAAAAGAGATGGATGATGGATGGATGGATGAAAAGATAGATGGATGGATGGATGGATGGATGGATAAAAAGATGGATGGATGGGTGGATGGAGGGGTGGACTAAAACATGGATGGATGGATGGATGAAAAGATGGATGGATGGATGGATGGATGGATGGATGGACTAAAACATGGATGAATGGATGGATGGATGGATGGATGGATGGGTGGACGGATAAATTAACAAACGGATGGATAGATGGTTGGACTAAAACATGGATGGATGGATGAAAAGATGGATGGATGGATGGATGGACTAAAACATGGATGGATTGATGAAAAGAGATGGATGGATGGATGGATGGATGGATGAAAAGATAGATGGATGGATGGATGGATGGATGGATAAAAAGATGGATGGATGGGTGGATGGAGGGATGGACTAAAACATGGATGGATGGATGGATGGATGAAAAGATGGATGGATGGATGGATTGTTGTACATTAGAGATGATGGATGAACTGTTGGCCATTAGGGTGAATGGATGGATGGATGGATGGATGGATGGATGGATTGTTGTACATTAGAGATGATGGATGAACTGTTGGCCATTAGGGTGAATGGATGGATGGATGGATGGATGGATGGATGGATTGTTGTACATTAGAGATGATGGATGAACTGTTGGCCATTAGGGTGAATGGATGGATGGATGGATGGATGGATGAAAAGATGGATGGATGGATGGATGGATGGATGGATGGATTGACAGTAATTTGAGGTAATAGGTTATCTAAAGTTAAACTCAGATATTAGGTTCATTTTCCTTCGGCTTAGTCTCTTTATTCATCAGGGGTCGCCACAGCGGAATGAACCGCCCAAATATCAAGTTAAGTAAATGAACTATTTATTCATGATATGAAATATTTCTGCATAAATAAATCAATACAATTTGCTTTCATGAACAAGTGTAACATTATTACAAGCCAAAAGGGTTGGAGCTAACATTAAGAATGATCAGATGTGTGTTTATAAATGAAATGAATAACTCTACAGGCTGACCCACTGTGAGCTGACTTCACTGATCATTTAATTAGAACTAACAGGACTTTAGTGTGAAGTGTTATTAATCCGGCGTCTGACTCTACTGACAGCCCTTATTCTGATAGCTAAATGATTTCTCTAAATGATCTCTAGTCTTGTGTTCAAAATGCCAGAGTGGATTCTCATAATGTGTTTTAGCAGCAGAAAATCCTTCCATTCACATACAGGAGTCTTACATAAGCCGTCAGGAAGTCTCAGCATCCTCCAAGAAAACACGAGAACTCATTATTTCCGTTCACACACATGCACACACACCTGCATCTGTTAACATAAAGAGCTAGCTATGCCTGCTTTAACCCATTTAAAAGGTTATTTGGTACAATTGAATTAGCATAGATCAGTTAACAATGTTTTTTTGACTTTATCAAAACCATTTCTTTAGATTTCTAATGTCAGATCATAGGAGAATATCAGTTTTACAGTCATTTCTGGTGTTGATTTCTTGTGTGAATAAGCAGATTACATGTTGGGCCAGAAATGAAGGCTGTATCTGCAGGCGTTGTGGTTTTTCCGTCATGATAGAGGATCTGCAGAAAGCGGGTCAGTGGTGTCAGATGATGGAGAACTGCACTAATCACATTTCCCTCTGAGCTTCATCAAAAAAACATGGGGAGATCCCTCAGAAATGAATGCGTTTCCAAACACATGCGCTATAGGGGAATTGATGAACTAAATTGGCCGTATTGTATGAATGTGTGTGCGTGTGAATGAGTGTGCATGGGTGTTTTCCAGTACTGGGTTGCGGCTGGAAGGGCATCCCCTGCGTAAAACATATGCTGATATGTATGCTGATAAATAAGGGACTAAGCTGAAGCTCATATTGGAGTCCATCTCCTCCTCCAGGTCTACAGCGCCATCTGCTGGCTGCTCGAAGAACTGCTTAGCCTAAAATATGCATAGACTGTAAAAACAAACCCCAGTTAATGCTTATAAATGGTTACACGATTAAATAAAATAAAAATATAGAGCTGTCATAATAAATGGGGCATAAATTTAGGATATAGAAATAAGAAACAGAATAGGTTGGTTTATTAAGATACTGCTGAAGGACTTTTAATTTAACCAAGTTAGCTTCTGGTGAACTGTTGTGCTGTAACAAAATGGCCACGTTTATGTACTGTTTTTTTTAGCAATCACTGATCTTCACTGCCTGATTGATATGTGATATAAAGTGGGTCTCAGGGTGTACCAGAAGTACTGCATTAAATGACATTGTTATGTCTTTAAAAGAGTTTCTGCGCTTGCCCGCTGATCCTGGCGGCGCATGCATGTAAACCGCTTTTCCTCTCGTTTTACACTTAAATGAATGCTTAAGTCTATTTAACGAATTCTATTTTAAATACATTACAAGAACAATGCTGTGGGCGACACGGTGGCACAGTGGGTAGCGCTGTCGCCTCACTGGTGTGAGTCCCGGCTGGGTCAGTTGGCTCCGGTTTCCCTCACAAGTCCAAACAGATGCGCTATAGGGGAATTGATTAACTTAATTGGCCGTAGTGTATGAGTGTAAATGAGTGTGTATAGATGTTTCCCAGTAATGGGTTGCAGCTGGAAGGGCATCCGCTGTGTAAAACATAGGCTGGATAAGTTGGCGGTTCATTCCGCTGTGGACAACAACTGTCCAAATGTGTGGCAAAGGTGAAGCTATAAATATAGTCATTTTGTGTCTGGTTTAAAGACGCTGGATATTTTAAGAGCTGAGCTCAGATCATGTGCTCTTACAGCTGGACTGGGTCAGAAGTGCATTATTGGGCTTCCTCAGATGCCTTCAGATCTCTGTCGGGGAAAGATCTAGAAGAGCACACAAAACATGTACAATAAACACTGACCATCAGTCACATGCGAATAAACAAAGATTAAAGGTGCTGTATGTACGTGTTTGACTCTTCTAAAGCATAAAAACACAATGATATGTGTGCAGATATGTCAGAAACATGCTCAGTGGACATTCTTGTTTATCTGAAAAACAATGCTGAAGTCAGATATTCTGCTTTGAGAATGTGCGTTACGTGCCGGAACGGCTGCCTTTGTTTTGCTCATTTAACCCACCCACTGCAAGGTTAGCCAATTATATTTCAGCACCCCGGGTTGCCTTGGTAGAAAACAGCATATTTCATTCATCATGGAGGCTATCAAAGTGTGCATCCGTGACCGAAATGCGACCTCTGGTGGACAGTAGCAGACTCTGAAATGAGACGCAGATTCAGAGTTCCACATGAGGTTATTAATTAGCCAATAATATAAATATTACGAATGTAAACATTAGGTGAGCAGGTCACATTGTAACCCCGTGTCCTAACAACAGGCTACATGATGAGATGCAGTGATGAGCGATTTGGCTGTTTGCACCAGATGAAAGACGACAGAAATGTAAACACAGCCATTCAGAAGCACAGAATAGTGCACTCACTGCACTCCAGCACAATGGTAAGGTTTATAATCTAATGAATACATATTAAAGCCCTTTAACGTTATTAAATGTAGATGCTGAATCACTGAGGTTGGTTTACACTGAGGCTGCGTCAGAAATCGCATACTTCCATACTATATGGTACGCTAAAATCAGCATGTGAGCCGAGAAGCATGTCCGAATTCAATTCGAAAATCAGCATGCGAGAAGTACACGGATAACCTACTACTTCTGGCGAGATTTTGAAGTTGCATTGTATGGACACTATCCCATATGCCCTGCGAGAGAATTTATGAATGGGAGTGAAGCTACGCAACTTCACTGTTGTTCAGCTGTGAGTAATAGAAGCCGTTTCTAATATATCAATTTCAGATGTTGGTTAGGACAAAAACTCCTTTTAATATGGAAAATATTCCCTCAGTTGCGTCTCGTTGCTTTTATTTAGAACACGGCTTAAATCAGCCTTTAGGCTCGATGGTCAGACTCGCTCCTTTTGGTCCTCAATCTGGCAACCTGTGCTTGCATTTGTTTTGATCCAGGAATGCAATACCTAGTTCAACCACTGGGTGTCAAACTTACATACTGCAGCTATAGTATGTATAAAACTAGTCTAGTAAAACTAGTAAATATGACTATAGTATAAATATGCCTATAATAACCATGGTTTTACTATAGTAATATTGTAATAATACTATGATAACACTGTAGAAACCATGACTGTTTTAAAGGACATGAGTTTGAAAAAAACATTTTTGTATGATGGTTTTGCTATATTAATATTATAGTAATAAGCTAGTAATCATAACTGTAGGAACCACAGAAACAAAGCAGGGTGTTTTCACACCTCTAGTTTGAAAAAAGTCAGGAAAGTGGGCGTGTCCAGCTCTGGGAGTGTCGGGGGAGGGAAAGAGGGTAGGTTTTGCAATGAAGGGCGTTTCCATTTGGGCACGTGCTGAGTTTCACAGGCAAAACAAACACACAGAGGCTGATTTGAAACCGCACGGCGAATGAGAGAAAAAAATCCTCTGCATTTCTCTGTAACTTATGTACTCAGTAGGTAGCGTCAGAAAGCCGTGTGTGTATAGACTATCCTGTCACAAAATGCAGCGAAAATCCTGCACGACGGGAATAGTTTGTGTTTACATGTTTACACTCGGAGAGCAGCATTTACAGCGGATCTTTCAGTCTATAATATTGTACTATAATATTGCAGTGATATTAACATACTGTAAACTTGGTAACTAAATCATTTTGACTATGGTATGTCTTTAAAAACTGAAAGAGCACTGCTGACCACAAACTAACTTTGCAATCTGGGTTAAACAAAGGGCACTGCTCACACACACTTACCAAATCTGTAGACAGACAATCAAACTGGAGCTGTGTCTTTTTATTAAAAGGAGACGAGCGGCAAATCCGGATTTCATAATTTCCAGATGCGAAAAGCTCTCGGGTAAAAATGTTCCTTACAAACGCATTTCTGTCGCGTGCACTGTAATCCACACGTGAGTCCAGCAGCACTCCTCTTATAGAGGGAAAATGAAAACAAAACCTTCATTGCAGCACAATAATAAACGCAACACAGACGACTCGTGTCTCCAAATTCTTGTTCTTTCACTTGTTTTGGCAACACAACGTGGCGTCTCTCTGCCGTCTGAACAGTGTAAACAGGTAAACAGTCTCCGGAGCTATCGTGCATATTAATGAAGTTTCGCGTCATACACAATAGAGCGCGCTGATTGGTTTGAAGCACGTCTTTGTCATGAATTAATGCCGCACCCTCAGATACGTCACTATGTTCTGGAAAAGACAGACAGCCACTCTCCAGGCTGGATTTACACCTAAGTATCTCATGGCCGTGACGCAGCTTCAAACATTCGTTTCAAACTGGAAGAACGAATTTGCTCAAAATAACGCAAAAACAACCAATTTTCACTTTTTAGTGCAATATATGTGTCCTAATAGTGTTTATAGCAGCGTGGGACACAGATATGACTGTCAACAGCTCAACACATGTGTTCTGGTGTTTCGTGACCCTTTAACAAAAAATTATGCAATGACATAAAAAATACAAAAACTGAATAAAAAATGAAATTATATGCAGATTTTATTAAAAAACATTTACATGTAAATTGGAAGAGAATGTAAACCATATGTGTAAATAGGTTCACATGTGGCAGTGTGATTCAGAAAAATAAACTCCACATCTATAATCCTCTTAGTCTATGCTGACGTTATCTTCAGCAGCTCAAACACTCTAATGACTAATGGACAGACGGCTGCTTCTCACTCAAGGGCTGCTGTTTATGCTGATGAGGGAGAGATGGTCACTAGTGGGCGGGGCTTTCCCCCTCTGATGACACGTACAAAAGGAGAATGTCAATCAAAGTGTTTCTGCAGACTGTTTTTATCAAGTCTGATTATAAACAATACAATTAATACATGTTTGCCATTAGAGGCTGGCTATATTCACACACTGCTGACACACACCTGTGTTTAAACCCCTTATAAAAGTGATTTTTGCATAATAGCCCCCCTTTAAAAACACCTATCACACGTATCACACCTGGAAAAAGATGTAGAGTAGCACTACAACGTGCAGTAACTGGGTATACAGAGAAGGAGAAATGGATCTGTGCATAAATGTGCATAAAGTGGTTAGCACTGAGGCCTCACAGCAAGGTCGCTGGTTCGAGCCTCGGCTGGGTCAGTTGGCGTTTCTGTGTGGAGTTTGCATGTTCTCCCCGTGTTGGTGTGGGTTTCCTCTTGGTGCTCCGGTTTCCCCCAAAGTCCAAACACATGCGCTATAGGGGAATTGATGAACTAAATTGGCCGTCATGTATGAGAATGAGTGTGTATGGGTGTTTCCCAATAATGGGTTGCGGCTGGAAGGGCATCCGCTGCATAAAACATATGCTGGAATAGTTGGCGGTTCCTTCCACTGTGGCGACCCCTGATAAATAAGAGACTAAGCTGAGGGAAAATAAATGAATGAATGAATCTCTCCCAAACGCCCCTGTAGTAATGGGCGATATAAACGATATGCGATATAAACGATACAAAATTGGCCTACGATAGAGATTCTAATTCTATTGCACTAACGCGATAATGCATGTTTGATGACGCAATCTACCCGTGAAATTAAGAGCAACGAGCTGCAGCCGGCTGCAACGCATCATCTTGAATAAACAACAGTGCAACCATTTCGCTCGAATTTGCGACAAAAAATAATAAGCTCGATTGATAACTTAATTCAGTCGGCCACGGTAAAACAACATGCTCTTCACACTAACTTATGGTGTATTACGTTGGAAATCTATTGTGACTGTAGCACATGCTGAGCTCTCAACAACAGCACTAAGCAACGCATGGCACCGAATGGCGACGTGTCGCACAACTTGCGAGCCTTATGCATGGCATATCGAGGCTTGTCACACAGATTCCCACACAGCGCTTCCCACACAGATTTTACCTGGGCGGCCGATATATACCTGGGCGGCCCGGTTCTGTGTTCGCGAGAAACTGAGAACACTCTGCCACAGACTCACATGCTCTGCATGCAGACCCACAGAGACGCGCTGGATACAGAAGAGCGCGAAGACTAAATAGACTGATCCAGCTCATTATTTGGGGTGACAATACATTTTCCCCGGACATGTCCAAGAATCTGCTTTCGCTTTCGATATTAATTGTATTCATTTTTGCATTACTTTATAAGCAAACTTTATCTGGTGCGTCTCAATCTCTCAGCAGCAACAACAGCAGACAGAGAGAGAGGGAGAGAGAGAGAAAGAGCAGATCAAGACACCAGTTTTAATTTCATTAGGAGAACAAAATGTTTAAAATCAAATGTGTTACCTTAGGCTGCAGGTTAGAAATATGTTTTTATTTAAAGTATCTGCAATACACAATTTTATTTGACTAATTTAATACTGGAAGTAATTTCAGTACAGTGTAAGTTCCTTAACTAAAAAGACACCAGTTTATTTGTTCTCTGCAACTTGGCATTTAGGAAAAAAGGACTTAAAAGAAAAGTCTTTCATTCTAAAAGGCACTACATTTAGTGTATTTATCTGCAACATTGTGTTGTTTAATTACAGTTTTGCCTTTGCACAATAAATGTTCTCAAAACGACATGCAACGTTTCTTTATTTCTTAAAAAAAATAGCAGTTTGGCTTTCCTAAGGGTCTATGTAACCTGTTCTTAAATGGTTCTATTATAATTTATATATCGCAATATATATCGTTATCGCAAGAGGCTGCAATGTATATCGCAATATGGATTTTAGGCCATATCGCCCATCCCTACGCCCCTGTAATTCGCACCCTGATTACGCCTATGGAGAGTCCTCAAAAACCACCATATGTGTGCGTGAAATCTTTAGTGTACACTCAAATGAAATGCACTAGGCTGTCTTCACACTCTCTAGGGACCGTCAGTTTGTATGTCTGGCAGGTCAGTTTATAATTACACCCATCATTGTTGTCCCAGAACTCAGAGCCTGGCACCTGAAAGCAGATGGCGAACTGCAGCACGGCGCCCGGCTGCATGATGAACGGAGGCACCGGCAGGAGAAAGCGAAAAACATCGGATTCCAGATCCCCCCTGCGGACGCTGCACACCCAGCCGGCCCTACAGTCCGCACTGCTCCTCCAGTCGGTGAAGGAGTAGCGCACTATGACCTCCTTCTGGAAGCACAGATTCAGCACTTGTGCAGTTCCAGTGATGCCCAGCTCCGAACAAAACACCCGCTCCAGACATACTCTCTGCTGGCACAAACGCCTGATGAACGCGGACATATCGGTGGTCATATTATCAGGGAAGGAGGGCTGGAAATAAGGTAAGGAGAGCTCCAGGTTTTTCTTGGAGGCCAGTTCTGCACTGGCCAGCAGTCGTGTGATGACGTGGACGGGCACCAGTGGATCTTCACTGGATTTGAAGAACTTCACATCTTCCAGCTGCAGGCCGAGGGAGTCCACGAAGCGGACCTGGACGTTCCTGCAGGTTTGCTGATCGCTGGAGGATGAGAGGGATTTGGCTCTTCTCCTCATGATGGGTTTGGGCTCCGGTTCACAGGACAGCCGGCGGCGGATTACGGGATCTTGAGGAGGAGGAACGGATCCTGCTTTGGGGCTGGGTGGTCGTATGGCCACTGGGGGACGCTGGGGAGGGGGTTTGGGGTTGTAAATGTTGCGCAGATGAAAGGTTTTGATGGGTTTTGATAGATCAGCAAATGCACTTGTGAACTGTAAGGCGGGTCCTGAGACGGGCGAGTGGGAGTCCATTCTCAGTGGGATTTCTAGAAAAGATGCAAATGTGCATTAAAAATAATGTTACAGTCATATTTGAGAGAATAAAAACGTAACAAGCTTATGTAGGAAAATTATATATAAATTAATATAATTTTTTATATATATAATTATGTATGGTTTTGTTTCTATGTACAGTTGAAGTCAGAATTATTAGCCCCCCTGTTTATTTTTTTCCCCAATTTCTGCTTAACAGAGAGCAGATTTGTTCAACACATTTCTAATTATAATAGTTTTAATAACTCATCTCTAATAACTGATTTATTTTATCTTTGCCATGATGACAGTAAATAATATTAGACTAGATATTCTTCAAGACACTTCTATACAGCTTAAAGTGACATTTAAAGGCTTAACTAGGGTAATTAGGTTAACTAGGCAGGTTAGGGTAATTAGGCAAGTTATTGTATAATGATGGTTTGTTCTGTAGACGATCGAGAAAAAAAAATAGCTTAAAGGGGCTAATAATATTGACCTTAAAATGGATTTAAAAAAATTAAAAACTGCTTTTATTCTAGCCGAAATAAAACAAATAAGACTTTCTCCAGAAGAAAAAATATTATCAGACATACTGTTAAAATTTCCTTGCTCTGTTAAACATAATTTGGGAAATATTTAAAAAAGAAAACAAAATTCTAAGGGGGGCGAATAATTCTGACTTCAACTGTATGTGTGTGTATCACAGATACATAATAAATCTATAATACACACATATATTATGTCAAAACAAACATTTATTTTGCATGTGATTAATCATGATTAATCTTTAGCCTACACTAATATAACATGTCAACATTGATTACTGTATATATATACTGTATATATGTGCGTGATATTTGTAAGCTTGGTCCACGAAACCATTCAAAAGTGTACATTTTTTGGAAATGGAAATGCATGCATTATCTGAAAGCTGAATAAATGAACTTTTTTATTGATGTATACTGTTAGAATAGAACGATATTTTGGACATCTGGACCATATCTGCAATTTGAGGGTTCAAACTAATCTAAATATTCAGAAAATCACCTATAAAATTATTCAAACCATGTCCTTAGCAATGTGCAGCTCGTTACTAAGCAAATATTGAGTTTTAGTAATATCTACCTCTCTCTCTCTCTCTCCCTCTCTCTCTCTCTCTCTCTCTCTCTCTCTCTCTCTCTCTCTCTCTCTCTCTCTCTCTCTCTCTCTCTCTCTCTCTCTCTCTCTCTCTCTCTCTCTATATATATATATATATATATATATATATATATACAGTTGAAGTTAGAATTATTAGCCCCCCTTTGAATTTCTCTTTTTTAAATATTTCCCAAATGATGTTTAACAGAGCAAGGAAATTTTCACAGTATGTCTGATAATATTTTTTCTTCTGGAGAAAGTCTTATTTGTTTTATTTCGGCTAGAATAAAAGCAGTTTTTAATTGTTTAAAACCCATTTTAAGGTCAATATTATTAGCCTCTTTAAGCTATTTATATTTCTCGATAGTCTACAGAACAAACCATCATTATACAATAACTTGCCTAATTACCCTAACCTGCCTAGTTAACCTAATTACCCTAGTTAAGCCTTTAAATGTCACTTTAAGCTGTATAGAAGTGTCTTGAAGAATATCTAGTCTAATATTATTTACTGTCATCATGACAAAGAGAAAATAAATCAGTTATTAGGAATTAGTTACTAAAACTATTATGATTAGAAATGTGTTGGAAAAATATCTCTCTGTTAAACAGAAAACGGGGAAAAAAATAAACAGGCGGGCTAATAATTCTGACTTCAACTGTATATATAATATTTAATAATTTAATATAAATTTACATTGAGAAATATACTAAATGTCTTCATGGAACATGATCTTAGAATAAATAATAAATTAAGTATCACCTAATGTTGTTGTTTTGAAAAGTTAAAAAATATTAAAAGTAGCATCTTTTTTGCCGTTTTTTAAAAAAAAAGTTTATTTTTATTTCTATGGGTTTATTATACTACAATTTACTGTAGTGAAAACTAAAGTATTCTATAAGATTTATTAAAGTCGAACAGTTCTTACACTATTTATACACAGTAATATTATCCAAAGTACCATAGTATGGTTCAAAAACACTTGTATTTACTATAAAATTACAATAGTATTTTTTCATGTGGGAACGTAATACGTTATCAATATGTTATAAACTCATAAAACATAGCAACAGCATTAGAAACTCGCTACTGTACATTTGGCTGCAGATTCGCTTACCTTGGGGAAGATAGTGGTGATTTAAAAGGCACCTGACTTAAACGAATTAGGTTAAAAGGATTGAATATGCACACAAATCCTGATGTTAACGTAGACAAGAGCTCTTCTTCCCCCAGAGAGATTGTAATAAAATACGCGGAGATCGAGCGCCTTTGACATTTAACCGGTGGTCCTGCTGGAAGGTGAAGCCAAACCAGCACACACCGACGATTATTATTAGACCACCGTGGATGAAATAAGACATTCTGTAGCCTGAAAACCACACATAACACACCGCAGACGCGTCTTATTTGCACCGTCAACAATGTTTGCACGCTTCTGTAGCCTATGTAATACTACTTCTTATGGGGTCCAGGGTTGCCAGGTATTCACGATAAACAGTAGCCCAATGGCACAAAAAACAAGCCCAATCCCTAAACAAATGTGGTATTAGTAAATATTAAAAATATTAAAGTCAATATTAAAATTATATTACTATTTCAAATCAATATTATTTATATAGCACATATATAGCGGTTCAAAGTGTCAGAACAAGTAAAAGTAAATTAAATACAATAGAAAACAAACACTGTAACGTATTGACAAACTCAATTCGGAGACAAATTATACAGGCGTGTCTTAATTTGACTTCTTTTGCGACTTATGTGAGTATAATAAATCGTATTAATAAATAAACAACCCACGGACATCAATCCGTGGGATAACCGCGGATTTGGCAACACTTATGGGGTCCCACACATGTATGTTTACAGTATCGTCAGCGACTCTGAGGCTGCCGACTACTACATTTCCCATATAACAATGCGCCCTTCAGCCTCCACACAGCTGGAATACACGCCTGCGTAAATGTCCTCATTTAAATAACAGGTTTCAGACAATTAACACTAAATAGAGCCCATCGATCTGCACCTCAACGCCTGCATTGAGCGATGCGTCTGATTACAGACAGACTTGATCCGGTTGCTGAATTATTTACGGTAGATCGGTACTGAAGCTCGGTGGATTATTACAGGGATCAGCGACAGACAGAGAGACGATTAATCGAGGGAGGAAACATCAAATGAGCAAGAAGAATGGATAAACGCTCAGCTGCAGAGAGAAAGCATCAATCGTAGGAGATTCAGGCTGATTTGGGGAATATGGGAACAGTCCTGCAGGAGAGCACTGCACATAATCTCAACCACAGCAAATATAAAGCAGTGAGACATGCAGCAAGGTAAGAACGAGTAGCCGTACTGTACATTCAAATCATCGTTTGCTCACTGGTTTTACATTTACTACAGTATTTTTTAATAATAAAGAGTATTACACTGTATGTATTATAGTACAAGCATAAATCCTCCAGCATACTGTAGTATTAAGTTACTGTATTGCTTTAGTTTTACTACAGTAAACTGTGAGGTATATTATAGTATATTACACCCTCACATGAACAAGCTGTAGTAATATAAAGTAAATATATAGTATAGTGTTTTTTAACCATACTGTAGTAAAGTGTACTGTATGCATTATAGTATTCACAACCCTAAATGCTCCAGCACACTGTAGTATTAACTAAACTGTAATAAATACTGTGGTATGCTTTAGTTTTACTACAGTAAACTGTGATGTATATTGAATTATATTATACCCTCCCATACAAAGAAACTATAGTAATTTAAAGTAAATACTATGGTGTTTTTTAAACCATACTGTAGTAAAGTGTATTGTACTGTATATATTGTAGTAAACACAACCCTAAGTGCTCCAGCGTACTGACTATAGTAAACTGATTAGATGTAATAAATACTGTAGTATGCTTTAGTTTTACTACAGTAAACTGTGATGTATATTATAATATTACACCCTCACATGAACAAGCTATAGTAATATAAAGTAAATACTATATAGTATAGTGTTTTTGAACCATACTGTAGTAAAGTTTAGTATACTGTATCAAGTACTATTCACAACCTTAAACACTCCAGCATACTGTAGTATTAAGTAAACTGTAATAAATACTGTAGTATGCTTTTGTTTTACTACAGTAAATTGTGATGTATTGAATTATATTCTATTATACCCTCCCATACAAACAAACTATAGTAATTTAAAGTAAATACCATGGTGTTTTGAAGTGTATTATACTGTATATATTGTAGTAATCACAACCCTTAATGCTCCAGTGTACTGACTATAGTGAACTGGTAAACTGTAATAAATACAGTATTATACTTTAGTTTTACTACAGTAAACTGTGATGTATATTGAATTATATTATGCCCTCCCATATGAACAAACTATAGTAATTTTAAATAAATACTACAGTGTTTTTGAACTATACTGTAGTAAAGTGTATTATTCTGTATTATAGTACTATTCACAACCCATAAATGCTCCAGCATACAGTAGTATTAGCTAAACTGTAATAAATACTGTGGTATGCTTTTGTCTTACTACAGTAAACTGTGATGTATTGAATTATATTATATTATGCCCTCCCATATGAACAAGCTATAGTAATTTAAAGTAAATACTATGGTGTTTTTGAACCATACAATGGTAGTAAAGTGTATTATACTGTATTATAGTACTATTCACAACCAGAAACACTCCAGCATACTGTAGTATTAAGTAAACTGTAATAAATACTGTAGTATGCTTTTGTTTTCCTACAGTAAACTGATGTATTGTATTATATTATACACTCCCATACAAACAAACTATAGTGATTTAAAGTAAATACTATGGTGTTTTTGAACCATACATACCATAATAAAGTGTTTTATACTGTATATATTTTAGTAATCACAACCCTTAATGCTAGTATTAACTAAACTTTAATAAATACTGTATGCTTTAGTTTTACTACAGTAAACTGTGATGTATTATATTATACTCTCTCTGGCCTCCCATATGAACAACATATGAGTAAAGTAAATACTATGGTGTTTTTGAACCATACTGTAGTAAAGTGTATTATACTGAATTCGCTATAGTAATCACAACCCTAAATGCTCCAGCATACTGTAGTGTTAAGTAAACTGTAATAAATACTGTGGTATGCTTTCATTTTTACTACAGTAAACTGATGTATTGTATTATATTATACCCTCCCATACAAACAAACTACAGTCATTTAAAGTAAATACTATGGTGTTTTTGAACCATACTGTAGTAAAGTGTATTATACTGTATTTCTTATAGTACAACCATAAATACTCCAGCTTACTGACTATAGTGAACTGGTAAAGTGTAATAAATACTGTATTATGCTTTAGTTTTACTACAGTAAACTGTGATGTATATTGAATTATATTATACCCTCCTTTATGAACAAACGTAAATACGTAAATAATTTTATAAGTAAATACTTCAGTGTTTTTGAACCATACTATAGTAAATTACTTGAATTTTAATTTGTTGCTATGTTAATGCAGCAACTTTAGTAATATAAACAAATGACCCAATACTGTAGTTTCTACAGCTATAAGGTATATTTTACTACAATACACCAGTTTACTGTAGTAAAACTAGATAATTTTTTACAGTTTATCAGTTCACTATACTACAAAGAGTTGTAAATACTACAGTATATGATACACTACTCTAGTATGATTCAAAAACACTATAGTATTACTATAACTTTCTATAGCATATTTTCATGTGGACTATACTGTAGTTGTAGGAAACTACAGTGTTGGGTCATTTGTTATATAACCGCAGTTGTTGTGTTAACATAAGAACTATAAAATTACATCAACAGATGAATTCAAGTACTTTACTATACTGTAGTATGGTCCAAGAACACTATAGTGTTTAGTATTATTTACTATAGTGTTTTTTCATGTAGCTGGATAGTGGGAGACTTACAGTGTTAACCATATTACTGCTGCTTCATACATATATGATGTTGATCAACTTCTGTTTTTATTAAAAGCAAGAAAACCTCAAAGGCACCTGTGCTTCCATCGCCGAACTTCTGCCCTTCATCTGAACCTGTGAGTAAATAATCAACAATATATATTAATAATAATAATAATAATAATAATAATAAATACCCAAACATATAATGATATAATGCAATAACAGCTATTTAAAGGGCTATGAAACCCCCCTCTTTCGGTTCAAGTATACCTCCAGAATTTTTCCAAACAGCAGGAGAAAAAGAGGGGAGCGAACAACTGTTGTCAGTCGACTCACAAAATGAGACACAAACCGTGAGGAGACGCATGATTTTATAGTTTACAAAGTTAAAATGCAAAGAAATAAACAGTAATTTAATGTCCTGCTACATTTGTAATTTCATATACAGGCAACCACAATTTGCTATATCATTATAAAGATAATCATGTTTATATAAACACTATAAATGAGGAGGACTTCCTTCCTCCTGAATCTCCGGGTCTGAGTGCAGACACAGCGGACAGCAGTGCTGCAGGTCTCTTGCCCTGTCTATTCCAACCACTAGCCCTGCCGGTAATCTGGAGGATTTAAAACATGTGTGAACACAGCAGCACGGATATAGGCGATGTGTCTGAATGGTAACGAACTCAACTGATAAAAGACAAAGTCCACCATTTTTTAATTCTCGTACAGCTCTCTCGACAACTCAACAGCTTTGCTGTATCGGCCCTGACAGAATCGCTGGGAAAAACATGCAACAAACCCTGTGGATCATGGATACAAACACATACGACCCGTGCCGTGCGCAGACGTGGTCTCACCCAGTGGGTCTCACAGCTTGGCAGGTCTGATTTGCCTTTGGAAAGCTTTTATGAATAATAAAGAAGCAGGGTCTTCTCATAAGAAAACTCCGCTATGAATAATAATGAGAAACCAACGCGTCATCACTAGCAGATTCGCGCTATGTCACTGATTTTGATCCCGCCTCAATTATTTTAAACCCAGAAGATGACATTAGCTGACAAAAGCTCAAAATTATTTAGTTTTCCCCACAACTAAAGCTGACAGGTGTCTTAACTGATGCTCAATACACACCACACATCGGTTAAAGTCTCAAAACAGCACTCCCGGGTGTCTTGAACCTTTAATAAAATTTCACGAGTTCGCACTTACAGAAGTTTAACATTAAAGCGTATTTGGCGTGCTGTCCAGGGAGAGGGCTCTGAGCTCGGGGAAGACCCCTCCCCAACTCGCGTTATTCCCCATATCGGGGAACAGAGAGGAGTTGGGGTTCGAGCGAAGAGTCTAGCCCGGCCTCAGAACGCTCCCCCCGAGTAGATAATGTTTAGGAAGTGCGGTGTTGGGGTGGTGGAGGGATGCTAAAGTCGTGAGATGATGCAGGTAGGACCACTTTGGAATTTATGGGGGTTTGGTCTAATGCTGATTGGATAATAGAATGATTATCAATGACGTAAAGAATTGCTGAAACGTCTGCGCGTGCTTCTCCCGAAATTTGTTTATAAAACATCACGCATTATACGGTCAAAACCAAAACGATTAGCCCTCTTGTGAAATTCTAGTAACAAAACGCTATTGGCTGTTTTATTAAAGGGGGAGGAGCTACTCTATGCCCCACCCTCTCTTCATGTTTCAGTTGAGATTACGTCAAACATTGAATAAAAAAGTGCACATTTCAAAGCCCTTCATGGCACCTTTAAACGTGTTGAAAAAATTGTCTGCGTTAAATAGCACACAGCAGGGCTAATCATATTGCCTTCATCTGTATATAATAGAATATATTCCCAAAGATATTCCTGTGGTTTATGTAGAGCAGGGGTGTCCAAACTTGGTCCTGGAGGGCTGGTGTTCTGCAGATTTTAGCTCCAGCTTCCTTCAACACACCTGCAAGGATGTTTCTAGAAAGCCTAGTAAAGCCTAAGTCACACTAGAGTTTGAGCTTGCAAAATTCTGTCGCACGGCGCTGCGAAAAGGGGCGGATTAAACAAAATGTTAAGACATTAAAAAAAAGCAAGCGATCGCTCCATGTTTTGATCCTGGATTGGTCTCATGCAGTCAAGTGATGCGATTTCGCAGGTCAGAGTTCACCTAGCTTGAACTTTGCACTGCAGCAACCTGCGAATCTCGACGCATGACCCTGCGTTTCCGGTCTGATGCATTCGCGTGCGTATGAATAGAAGTCTATGGGGAGTAAAGTCCAGTGTGACCGCGGCTTAAGAGCTTGATTAGCTAGCCCAGGTGTGTCTGATTGGGGTTAGAACTAAACTTTGAAGAGCGCTGACCCTCCAAGACCGAGTTTGGACACCCTTGATGTAGAGTAATTGCGGTTTTCTGTGTGTCTCCAGGTCTGCCAGCAGAAGGGAAGAAGAATAAGACCAGACACAATGCTGATAATGGCCAATCCCACACACAGGTTAGGAAAGGCTCTGGCACTAATAATAGTACTTGAGATTATAGTGAATATACTCAATTTGATCGTGTTCCTGTTATGCATATTTAGGCCCGTATGTGACCAGAGTTATTATTTGTTAAATAAAACTGAAAACATTTTGTTACTTGAAAATGAAAGAAATGTTATATTTTAAGGACCTTATATTAGGTCCCTAATATAAAGATTTTACAATATTTTAAAGACCTAGTTAAAATATTTTCCTTTGCTTCCTCAAGGCAACAAAGCTCAGTGAAGCTCAGATCTCATGCAGCTTCCAAAAATGGACATAAAGATAAAAGACAAAGACAAAACCCCAGTGCTGTGAAAGAGGGCGAAGGCAAGACTAAAAGTGTGAAGTCTGAGTCTGTAAACACTGAGAGAGAAGATCCGTCCGACTGCAGAACTGAGGACGAGTGTTGTTCATCTCAGAGTAAAGCTGGAGGAGACGACAGCGCCAGCGACATCTCTGACTCTGAGCGATACTCTCTGCTGCCCGCAAAGGTCATTAGACTTTTTTACATCATTTAAATTTTTTTTAATTTATTTTACTACTTATTTTACTTATTTTTATTTATTTGACTTATTTGACTTATTTTTATTTTAAGTACAAGTGAAATCAAAACTACCCATATTGATGTTGTTAGCTCACATTGCTAGTTTTGTGCTGAACAATTCATCTGTGCATGTCATTAAGAACAAAAACAATAGTTTGCTCTTGTAATCTTTAATGTAAATCTGCAAATGCACTTCCTGTTTGTTTTAGTTCAATTCTCAGATTAGGTCTGTCTGAGGTATTGGGCGTGGCTAACATAACCACGCCCCTCCAGCTGTCAGTTTTAACATTAAACAATAATGGTGAGGAGGAGGAGTCTGTTAGGTTGTAATAACTCTCCCCAAACCCTTTCCCCATCTTTCTGAATGACACGCCTACTTTACTACATCCAATCAGCTTGCAGTAGAAAAAGCAAGCCACGCCCACTGTTTTCTCATTTAAATATTCCGGTTCTCTAGGAACTGTGTCACAATACGAAAAACAATTACGAAAAAAAATTTTTTTTTTGGTCATTTCATGTTAGTTTTGTTCATTTCAGTTTAGTTTTAGTTTGTTTCAATAATACTTTGTTAGTTTTAGTTTAGTTTTTATTTTGTGAACGCACTTCTATTTGGTTTTTATGTATTTATTTTTAATTTTAGTAAGTAATTAGTAATTAACTCTTGTGCAAACTTCTTTTAGTTATATATATATATATATATATATATATATATATATATATATATATATATATATATATATATATATATATATATATATATATATATATATAAACAGTTGAGGTCAGAATTATTAGCCCCCCTGTCTATTTTTTCCCCCAATTTCTGTTTAACGGAGAGCAGATTTTTTTCATTACATTTCTAAACATAATAGTTTAATTTTTATTCATTTATTATATTTTTGGTTTAGTCCCTTTATTAATCTGGGGTCACCACAGCGGAATGAACCACCAACTTATCCAGCACACATTTTACACAGCGGATGCCCTTCTAGCTGCAACCAGCCACCCTAGCTGCCCTTCTAGCTGCTCCACCGCGTCACCATATATATATATATATATATATATATATATATATATATATATATATATATATATATATATATATATATATATATATATATATATATATATATATAGATAGATATATACACACACACACACACACACACATCTATCTTTTAAATATATTTTTAATAGGAAGCTATACAATATTATATTTGTGCATATACATTAGATTAGTCAGTACTGAAGCCAAACACTAGTACAGCCAAATGTATGTTATAGAAAAATATTAAATACAAATTTTAAAAAGAAGAAAAATCAAGAGAAGCAAAAAATAAAAAAATTTAGTTGAAATTTTGTAGGTTGTAATTTGTTTTTCAATATTTTGATTGTATTTAATTGTATTATCTTTCAATTTCTAAACATGTTTGGTGACTAAAATATTATTTTAATAAATATATCAATCTGTTTTGTTTAAATGCACCAAAATACTTTACCTATATTCACTGAGAAATGGATATTCATTTTCAAAAGGGGCTGTGTGTGTGTGTGTATATATATATATGTGTGTGTGTGTAAATAAAATAAATAATATTAAATATTAGTAAACTATAGTAAATGATAATAGTCTTAATAATAAAATAAAAATACTAGTAATATAATAATGGTAAAAAAATTATAGTTTGAACAAATACTGAATCCAAAACAATATAAAATGCAATGACAGAGTACTAAATTTGAAGAATTAAGACAAATCTCTTCATATTAAAGAGTTTTCTGTATTTTGTGATTCGTATTTTTATTTTTCCCTGTTTATTTCTGCTTTTGAGTTGCATTGAGTCCTTCATCTTTCTTCCAGCAACCTTTAGCCCTGAAAAAGTTGACTTTTATGCACATTTCTAATAGTGTGCAGTGCTCTATTGTCTGTGTTGGTGTTGTATATTACGCCACATAACCTTGTAATAAACTGCAGCACATTGTCTGTTATTTTACAGGCTTATTTCTCCAGATATTATTTCATTATATTATTTCAAATGACTAAAATGTCACTAAAAGTCACTTTGTTAAACTGTAGAGTTGAATTTTCAACATCAAAAGTGGACAGAGCACAGATCAACATCCCATAATGCAATTCACCACCACAAATACACACTTGTGAACCACAAAATGCAGTTCATGAACAGATATATTTTACAGTGCACATGACGTTTCACCACAGAATGACTGTTCAATCCACTTCAATTTGTGAAAACTTAAGTTAACTTAATCGGTTTGTGTCAGGACAACATGAAGGAATTATTTGTAACCCAGCATTTTTAACAGTGCACTTGTTACCTCCTCAGATTTCTCCTCCTGACCTCAACCTGCGTGCAGAAGTCATAGACGCCTCGGACCTCTATCACTCCTCCAAACCCACAAACCGAGTTCAGAGAAGCAGTTTTCCAGATTTCCTCCCGCCTCCCTTTAACTCCTGGAGCCTCACGCAGCTGGCGGTGTATCTGAACACCGACGGCAAGACCATTCCTCGACCCAAACCCGTCGGCCAGCTGGAGAGATACCTAGACCGACTTTTGCAGATGGAGTGGCACCAGATCCAAACCCTCCAAGAAGACAGCAGCAAATCGGCACCTAAACATCGCCATCCGGCGCCTCATTTCAGCCTCAGCTCTCCTAAATGCATCCTCCAATGTCAGCGTGCGTTTCCACTGGGTTTACTGTCATCTTTGACTTCATTAAATCTCTCCTGTACACACTGCCACAACTCTAATGGATCATACCGTCAACACACTCGCTTACGTCCAGAGAGGAAATCTTCAGGTTTTCCTCAGAGGAGCAGCAGCGAGAGCAGGACTCGATCTGAACCTCGACACCGCGAACACAGACTTAGCGATCCTCTGAGCGAGAGCAGACATCTGAGACGCATGCAGGCAGTAGGAAACATCCGCAATCCTGTCGCCGCACACAGTCCTGAGCCGGTTTCTGCTGCTGATGTTGGGGATGTGAAGAAGCGAAGGCCGAGGCGGAGGAGTCAATCATCAGCGGGTGCCAGAGAGTTTGGGTTCAGGGTTCGAGGACGCAGTGAACAGAGGAAAACACAACAGGACTGTGTGTTATCCAGTGCTGGAGGCTCAGATGCTTTACAGGACTCAAAAGAGGCTAGTCGACTCAACAGGAAGCAGAAACGTGTTGAATTCCTCACACAATAACTGCAGTAGTATTATGTTGCATTAGATTACTCATTCATTCATTTTACATCGGCTTAGTCGCTTATTTATCAGTGGTTGCCACAGCAGAAGGAACCACCAACTATTCCAGAATAATTTTTACGCAGTGGTTGCCCTTCCAGCCACAAACCAGTACTGGGAAACACCCATACACACTCATTCACACACACACTGATACACTACGGCCAATTTAGTTCATCAATTCCCCTATAGCGCATGTGTTTGGACTGTGGGGGAAACCGGAGCACCCGGAGGAAACCCACGCCAACACGGGGAGAACATGCAAACTCCACACAGAAACACCAACTGACCCAGCCGGGACTCGAACCAGCGACCTTCTTGCTGTGAGGCCACAGTGCTAACCACTGAGCCACCGTGCCACCCCCTGCATTCATTCATTTTTTTTCGGCTTAGTCCCTTTATTAATCAGGGGTTGCCACAACGGAATGAACCGCCAACTTATCCAGCATATGTTTTACGCAGTGGATGCCCTTCCAGCTGCAACCCGTCACTGGGAAACACCCATACACTCTCTTTCACACTCATACACTATGGACAATTTAGCCTACCCAATTCACCTGTACCGCATGTGTTTGGACTGTGGGGGAAACCGGAGCACCCGAAGTGAAACCCATACCAACACGGGGAGAACATGCAAACTCCACACAGAAACGCCAACTGACCCAGCCGAGGCTCAAACCAGCGATCTTCTTGCTGTGAGGCGAACGTGCTACCCACTGCGCCACCGTGCAGCCCCCACCTGCATTCATTCACTTATTAATTTTCCTTCGGCTTAGCCTCTATTTCAGGGGTCGCCACAGCGGAATGAACCGCCAACTATTCCTGCATATGTTTTATGCAGCAGATGCCCTTCCAGCCGCAACCCAGTATTGGGAAACACCCATACACACTCATTAACACACACACACACTCATACACTCCGGTCAATTTAGTTCATTAATTCCCCTATAGCGCATGTGTTTGGACTGTGGGGGAAACCGGAGCACCCAGATGAAACCCACGCCGATGGAGCGAGTGTTTACAGGTGTGGAGCTCCAGATGGAGATTTTTTGGGGCTACCTCATGATTAAAATGGTTGCACATCCGCCGGTTCCCGCCTCTGAATGAGCGAGTTTTAGTTACTTGTAGCGTTCAGAAAAAAACTAAACACCTGCGAAGAAACTCGACACAGAGGAACATAAACACCTACTGCCAGCTAGTGTTTCGGAAGTGTATTGCAGAGCAACACAAACAGCACGCTGAAGTGTAAATGCAAGACTACGCGCAAGGCAGGTGCTGTGGGTCACGCCGATCACTCAATGTAGAAGTATAAATCAGCCTTAAGCTGAAGGAAAATGAATGAATGAATGCACACTCAGTGGAAATGAGGCATTATGCAGCTGAACATGATTATTCAGTTTAATTGATATTTAATAGGCCGTTCACACAAACAACATTACTATAAAGATCAATGTTTGCCTCCATAAAGGTGCACTGTAACATTCGGGTGGTTTCCGGTTGTCAGTGTTTTAAGAGCTAAAAAAAACTAATCTGTGTGTGTATGATATTGTTACATGATATTAGACAACACTAAAGTTTAACTTGTGTATGACAATATATCTACTGAATTATAATTGTAAAGCTACAATACTTATTGTGACTTTGCTGCAACCCTATGGTGCTCTTCAGTAGTTTTGTCAAAATGTATTTCATAAGAATGGTGCAAATTTTGGTAAAAGTTTTGGCACTTGCAGTGTAAACACACGCTCACTTTAAACTTTGTACTTATTCAGCAATAATCTGCCTATAGCGACTTCTTTAAAAAACACCAAATTAAGGCCCAATCCCAATTCTACCCTTTAGCCCTTACCCAATTCCCTTATGTCCCAATTCTCTTTAGCTTGAAGGTGTAGGGCTAAGGGGAAGGGGTATACACCCCTTCGAACAGAGATTTTCATGACTACACTCGAGCCAAGGGGTAAGAAAATTTCCCAGAATACACCAGCGACAGCGGCAGCATGGGTGCACCCGAAAGTAAGGAGAGCCACATTTTTTTTTTTTTTTTGTCATTATTAAGAATTTTTACAACAAACAAACACATGTTTTAATATATTCATAACCACATTCATGTTTTACCGTCATGCTATTATAAAAAATAAAACGCTAAAATAAAAACCGCTAAACTTGGCGATCTATAATCCATAATCATAACTCCTGTACAGCAGTCCCACAACATTCTGACACTCAATGACACTCGAATCCCCTGTCAAAAAAGTCTAGTGGCTGGGAATGAGAGTTTACAGTGTCTGCTGTAATGTTAGTGTTGTTTTTCGTGTGTTTACATAGATGAACCCTGCTGAAAAAAACAGCTTAAACCAGCCTAAGCTGGTTGGCTGGTTTTAGCTGGTGGACCAGCTTGTTTTTAGAGGGTTTTGGCCATTTCCAGCCTGGTTTTAGCTGTTAACGCTGGAAAATGACCAGCTTAAACCAGCTAAAACCAGCTTGACCAGCCTGGTTTAAGCTAGACATAGCTGGTTTTGGCTGGTCAAGCTGGTTTTAGCTGGTTAACTCCCAGCCTGACCAGCTAAGACCAGGCTGGAAATGGCTGGAAACCAGCCTGGAAATGGCCAAAACCCCTCTAAAACCAGGCTGGCCGACCAGCTAAAACCAGCTAACCAGCCTAGGCTGGTTTAAGCTGGATTTTTCAGCAGGGAATATGGCCACGGTGTAAATGCGCAGTATAGTTATGATCTTATTGCCACATTAGACCGTTATGATGACATAATATACGCCTTCAGTGATTTCCTGAAGATAAACACCAAAAAATAACACAACTGGAATAACTACAGCAGTCGCCGTCGTCTGATCTCATAGGAAGCAAGAGATCGTGATGACATATGATGACGTGTGCAGGTGCTGTAGTGCTGTCCCAATTCTTAGGGGTAAACTTTGAAGCCCCTCCCCTTTACCATCGTTTTTAAAGGGGAAGGGGAAGGGGTACAAAAATAGAATTGTGATTGGGTCTAAGTCTTCGCTTCAAAACATTCCTACTATAATATGACTATAATGATTACAAGTTGGACATTTGATAGCAAAGGTTTCCCCAATGTATATTCCCCCAAATAAGACCGATTATTTTGACCACCATTCGAGCAGAAGCAGAATGTTAAATCAAATATTGTAAATTGCACTTTTTTCCATCAAATGCTATGACTTTTTTTCAGTGTTGCTTCAGGGTTTATTGTATGAATGTAAGCATCTTTAGCTCGTCTCGACTGTCGACATACAGATTGTTTGGTCATGTTGATGTATTAATATTTTCATATGGAAGTTGTATTTTAGTAACATTATTCAACCCAGGATCATTATGGATATGTACCCCTGTATACATTTCTGGAGAGCATGAAATGGGTCCCAGGAGGTATGTTGTATTGCAGCTTTTGTTTTCGTGAATCCACCAGAGGCCGCTGTGTACCATACCTGTCAACATTGGGATGTGAAAATAAGGCATATGCCCACCATAATAAGGGATTCCCTGATGCCCCGATCCCCCCACCCTAAAAAAATCCTCAAATGACTAAATATGTTGATTTGGAGCTGTTTCATTGTAAATAAACAGTTAAATGGTCAGTAATATGTTTTATTATTATTTTTTACAAAAGAAAAAATAAATAGTATACATTAGCAGCAAATTAGCAAACAGTTCAACTTATTACAATTAATAGCTATTATAATGAAATAGAATTAAGTTGTCAAATCTCATTAGCCGTTTCTTCACTGTATAACTTACACATTCTGATTAAAGAGCAGCGAATGAATCTCTTATTTATTTGATTACATTAAATAACAGGTGTCACTTTAAAAATGCACACGTCTAACATTATAAAGAAAGCATTCGATTGCTTTCCTAACTTTTTATGCTTATTTAGGACGAAATTAGTTGTGTTTGAAAAAAAAAAACCCCACCAAGATCGACATCTTTAGACGTTCATTCATTCATTTTGTTGTCGGCTTTTGTCCCTTGCGGGGTCGCCACAGCGGAATGAACCGCCAACTTATCCAGCACGATTTTACGCAGCGGATGCCCTTCCAGCCGCAACCCATCTTTGGGAACTTCCACACACACATTCACACTCATACACTATGGACAATTTAGCTTACCCAATTCACCTGTACTGCATGTCTTTTGGACTGTGGGGGAAACCGGAGCACCCGGAGGAAACCCACGCGAACCCAGGGAGAACATGCAAACTCCACACAGAAATGCCAACTGACCCAGCCCAGCCGAGGTTCGAACCTGCGACCCAGCGACGTTCTTGCTGTGAGGCAACAGCACTACCTACTGCGCCACTGGGTTGCCCCATCTTTAGATGTTATTATTATTAATTATGGGTATATCTCTGTTTAAACACGCACCCAAAGCTTAGACTTTCTCTCCGCTTCAAATCGCGTGTACAGAATCTGTTTGGGAAACAGCCTCTGTTTATCACTATGGAGCGCGTCAGCTGACAGTCACGCACCGCTATATGACTGTTTTGAGGATTGCATAGGAGGGGCGATGACACCTGTAATAAAAGGAAAGGGAATCCTGCCGTTTTTATATTTATTTCAAAGTGTTTACATGCCTAAACAGAGCAAAAGCACTAAACAGACTCACATTAAAGAGCAAGGGGCGCCCCCTGGTGGTTTGGCGGTATGGGTTGCGTATAGGGAGGATCAGCTCTTTAATGTTTATTGCCACCCTTCAGAGAAAGACTGAAAATACGGGAAAAATACGGGAAAATACCTTTACAGGATGATAGCGGGATAGAACTAAAATACGGGAGAATCCCGGGAAAAACAGGAGGGTTGACAGGTATGCTGTGTATACTTTTTCAGATCTCAAATTTCTCTTGCGAGTGCCATTCGCGCCTGCTGTTCTCGCATAAATCCACCAAAGGCTGCTGTCCACTGACTGACCGACCGACCGATCGATTGATACCCCCACCCACCGCCTTTCCTAAACCCAACTGAACAATTGATTTTTACATTTTCAAATCATTCTCACCCTGTTATTTACTTGTTTTTATTTTATTTTTTATCTTTTGTTTTTGCTTTACCTGCTTTCTGGAACCGTTTTTGTCAGACTTGAACCCTGTCGTCACGGTCAACTCCTCTCTGCGTCTCAAGTTCGCCGACATACGCGGCAAGCTACTGGGCAAACTGGTAACAGTGGAAAAAAAACGTCCATACAGGTAAGCGGTCAGCTGGTAGCGAGAAAAGGAACAGAAGCCGTCGGTGGCATCATACCGCCCACTAGCGTTGGTTTTAAAGATGAAATGCAGCCAAACGTAGCTCTGGCTACATAATTTGTGCTCTCCAGAAATGTATACGGGGTACTTATTCACAATGAGCCTGTGCTTGTATCATGCATGCATTTTGAGCATTCTTATTTTTGTCATTATTTAAACAACTTGTAATAATTTACTGTATTTCTACACTTGTTTGTCTAAAGCGTCTTTTACCAACAAAGTGTGACTGGGAACTTTTATGTTCAGTTTAGTTCACAGTTGTGCATTACTTTTTACTTAAATGTAATTTCAGGTATGATCTATCTGGTAGGTTTCATTGTCAGCATTGGTTAACCACTCAATAAATTAATAGTTTACAGTAGAGCTGCATGGTACAGAAGGACTTTTAATTTTCAGTAACCCAGTTAAAGCACTTCCGGTGAACTGTCGCCACATTTAAGTCATGTTTTCTTTAAAAACCTGTGATCTTCACTGCCTGATTGATATACAATATAAAGTGGGTCTCAGGATGTACAATAAGCACTGCATTAAATGACATTGTTCTGCGCCATGTCTTTAATATATGAACATTTATTTTTCTCCAGTATTTTCGATGGAGTTTCTGCGCTCGCCTGCGTATCCTGACGGCTTTTCATCTCGTTTTACACTTGAACAGCTAAATGAATGCTTAAGTCTATTTATTTGATTATATATTAAATACATTAAAAAAGAAAAACAGGTGTTCATGTTAATAAAAGTCTTTTTGTTTACATATTGGCTGAGCATCCGGTGAGGGGACTTTTATCTCCCGCAATGCCTCTCTGTCTCGGCCAGAAGAGAAACGGGACGGTGGCAACAGCTGATCTGTGACTGGAGAGTGCGTAGTAGGAGGTAGCTTAGATTCCGGAAGTGTTCCGGAAATGGAGGAAGAAATGTCAGACGCGGATGAAGGGGGAAATTCGAAAAATGAATGGATTACGGTAGAAAATCGGAAAAGAAACAGAAGCTGGAGTAATACATCTGAGACTGATAGTGAGAATGGAATGCATCTGACAAGGAGAAGGAAAGAAGAATTTAAGGTAGTGATGAAACTCGATTCTGGTTCATTTAGCATGATTAATCCGCTGAAGATATCTAAAACAATCAAGGAAGAGATAGGATTGGTAGAAAGTGTTAAAAAGTTGAGAGACGGCAGGCTGCTAATATACTGTAAGGATAGCAGGCAACAAAAAAAGGCTGTAGAAATAAAATCTTTCATGGGGCAAAAAGTGACTTGTACTGTCCAGGAAGAAAAGAAATGGGTTAAAGGAGTAATCACTGGCATCCCTACTGATGTATCAGTCGAAAAGATCAAAAAAGGCCTTACTGGTGCCGCGGTTATTGATGTGAAAAGACTCAAATGCACCAGAAATGGTGAAAGGGGTGATAGTCTTTCCGTCATGATTCACTTTAATGAAGACAAACTGCCAAGTAAAGTATATCTGGGATTTTTGAGTTTTTCTGTGAGGCTTTATGTACCCCCCCCTTTAAGATGTTACAAATGCCAAAAGTTCGGACATGTGGCAGCAGTATGCAGAGGCAAGCAGAGATGTGCTAAATGCGGAGGAGAGCATGAATATGGTAAATGTGGTCAAGGAGTAAGTCCCAAATGTTGTAACTGTGGAGAAGAACACAGTGCGGGATATGGAGGATGCAAAGTGAGGAAGCATGCAGCTCAAGTACAAAATATTAGAATTCAAGAAGGAATGTCATACTCAGAGGCCTTAAAAAAAGTTGGAAAGAGTGGGGAGATGAGTAACAAAAGCAAAGAAATCATTCAACAGAAGCCAGAAATGGATAAAGAAACTAATAAAGAGAAATTTGAGATCAAAAGCAATGTTGCGTTTATTACTTTTATGGCAGAAGTAGTGAACTGTTCAGCACAGACGGAAAGTCGGACTGAGAGAATCAGAATAATAATTAAAGCAGCAGAAAAGTATCTAGAGATTGAGGGTATCTCAGTGGAATTGATAAATGAGAAATTAAAGATGCAGATTTCGTCCTCTCAGCAAGTATGTGGTGGCTCTTAATAGTGTTGTTAATATTACAGTGGAATGCGAGAAGTTTAATAGCTAATGGGCAAGAATTTAAAAAAGTAATTTCCAATTTAGAAAACAAACCAGATATTATTTGTGTTCAAGAAACGTGGCTTAAACCACAGTTAGATTTTGTTCTACAAGGATATACGGTTATTCGGAAGGATAGAAAACAAGGTAATGGAGGAGGAGTTGCTACTTTTATAAAACAAGGTGTAGGGTATAGGGATGTTGAGGTGGTGGTGGATCAGGAGGTGGTTTCAATAGAAGTTTGGGAAGGGTGTTGTAGTATTAAGGTAATAAATTTTTACAATCCATGTGAAAAATTATGTAAAGATAAATTGGAAGTCATAAGAGGTAACATTAGTCAGAAAGTAGTATGGTGTGGTGATTTCAATGCTCACAATACTTTATGGGGGAGTGATAAATTGGACAGTAATGGATTGATTGTGGAAGAAATGTTAGATTGGGGACAATTAATATGTATGAATAATGGGTGTCACACAAGAGTTGATTTGTCTCATGGACGTAAATCTGTTTTAGATATTACCCTCGTGACAGGTGAATTAGCTAGGAAATGTGAGTGGAAAATATATAATCACAGTACCTTGGGAAGTGATCACTATCCAATATGGTGTAAAATTGGGGTGGACATAACCAATACTTCGTTAGAGAGAATTCTAAGATGGAAATTTAATGATGCTAACTGGGAACTTTTTAGAGATGTGTGTCAAGATAAAATGTGGGAAATGGTCAATGACAATGATAGCATAGAAGAGTTAAATGAGAAAATTAGTGAAGTATTAACAAATACAGCAGAGGAAGTTATTGGCAAAAAGAAAAATATAAACAATAAAAAAGCAGTTCCGTGGTGGAATAAAGAATGCAGTAATGCAGTTAAGGAGAGAAATAAAGCAATGAAGAAAGCCAGGAGAACTGTATTGTTTAATGATTTTATTAATTATAAGAAAGCTCAGGCAATAGTTAGGAGAGAAATTAGAAAAGCAAAAAGACTTTTCTGGAGAGAATTCTGTAATAGAATAGGGGAAGAAATTGAAATTAACGAAGTATGGAATATGATCAGAAGGATGGGAGGAATTCAGAAAAATATTAACATTCCAGTTTTAGTTAGTAATGGAAAAATAGCAGTTAATAATAATGATAAAGCAGAAATGTTGGTGGAATCATTTGCAAAAATTCATAGTAATGAAAATATTTCAGACGATATGAGAAAAATCAGGGAACAGAAAATTAGGGAAAAATCTCATGTATATGAAAAGAAGAATACATCAGCAAGTGTGTTAGACTCAGAATTCACATTATATGAATTAAAAAGAGCTATCTCAGGGGTTAAACATACCTCTCCAGGAAAAGACGAGATATGCTATGAGATGATTAAACACCTGTCTGATGTATCTTTAAATACCATTTTGAGTTTATTTAACAAAATTTGGGTGAAGGGAAGTTTGCCAGCAGATTGGAAACACGGGATTATAGTGCCAATAGCCAAACCTGGAAAAGATCATTCTCATCCAACTAGTTATAGACCTATTGCATTGACATCAAATTTATGCAAAATTATGGAACGGATGGTTATGGGTAGATTAGTTTTCGTGATAGAAAGTAGAAACATTTTTTCAGCATGTCAGAGTGGATTCAGAAAAGGGAGAAACACAATGGACTCAATCTTGTGTTTAGAAAATGAAATTCGAAAGGCTCAAATTGGGAAAGAGGTACTAGTGGGAGTGTTTTTCGATGTGGAAAAAGCCTATGATATGCTGTGGAAAGAAGGTCTTCTTTTAAAATTGGAAAATATGGGAATAAATGGAAGAATGTATAATTGGATTCTGAGTTTTTTATTTGGTAGAACGATTCAAGTAAGAGTAGGGACTGCATTTTCGAAGATTCTTCCAATTGAGAATGGTACACCCCAGGGAAGTGTGAGTAGCCCAATTCTATTCAATCTAATGATAAATGACATCTTTCAAAATATCGAAGCAGGAATAGGAAGATCATTGTATGCGGATGATGGAGCGATATGGAAAAGGGGACGAAATGTTTCATTTGTAGAAAATAAAATGCAAATAGCAGTGAATGAAGTTGAGAGTTGGGCTAATAAGTGGGGTTTTCGATTTTCTGTGGCAAAAACGCAAGTAATATGCTTCTCGAAAAAGAAAAACAATCCAGTATTAAACATCAAAATGTATGGAACTTTGCTAGAACAAGTTAATGTAATCAGATTTTTGGGTCTATGGATGGATAATAAATTAACATTTAAAATTCATATTGAGAAATTAATTCAAAAATGTAAAAAAGGAATAAATGTTTTAAGGTGTTTGGCTGGAGTTGAGTGGGGAGCCAGTAGTATAGCACTAAAAAGAATTTATAATGCTGTGATAAGGGCAAATATTGATTACGGGTGTTTGGCTTATAGTTCTACCAATAAAACATTACTTAAAAAGATAGAGGTCATACAAAATCAAGCTTTGAGAATTTGCTGTGGTGCTTTTAGATCTTCTCCAGTGGCATCATTACAAGTTGAAATGGGAGAGATGCCGTTAGAACATCGAATGTCACAGCTGAGAATGAGGTATTGGATAGGAATTAAAGGACACCTGGAAAACCATCCAGTTAGATGTCTTTTAAAAGATTGCTGGGAGTATGAGTACAAAGAAATGACTAGTTTTGGTTGGGTAGTAAGGAAGGAGATAAACAGTTTAGAATGGAAAGATCTGGAAGTTGCTCCTTCAGTTGTTATTCCAATAATTCCCCCATGGTTATTTCCTATGCCATTAGTAGATCTGCAAATTCATGAAATAATTCAAAACAATGAGATAATTATTCCAACTAATTTAATTGTACAAGAATATATGCATCAACAATATGATTCTGTATTAAAGATTTTTACAGACGGGTCTAAGGAGCCAAAGTGTGGGAGAACTGCTGCTGCTGTATATATTCCACAATTTAACATAAAAATTGCAAAGAGATTATCAGATCATGTGTCAGTGTTTACATCAGAATTGTTAGCTATTATTATTGCATTGGAATGGATCGAAGAAGTTCAACCAGAACAAGCAGTAATTTGCACAGACTCAATGGCTGCACTTAATAGCTTTAAAAGTGCCAAATCTGAAGCTCGACAAGATTTAGTTTATGAAATTTTACAAAGTCTATTTAGAATTAGACAATTAAGAATAATGGTTTCATTTCTATGGGTACCGGCTCATGTGGGTGTAGACGGGAATGAGGAAGCTGATTTGCTAGCAAAGAAAGCCTTAAATAATTTACAAATAGAAATTAAATTAGCCTTAAGTAAAACAGAGTTTAAAAGAATGATTGCAGTTGAAATATACAATAAGTGGCAAAAGGGATGGAGCAATGAAACTAAAGGAAGACATCTGTACCAGATTCAGGAATTTGTTGGAAATGAGAGGAAAAGATACGGATACAGGAAGAAAGATGTCATCATCACAAGATTAAGGATTGGTCATACAGCATTAAATTACAGCCTTTTTAAAATAGGAAAGCATGAATCAGGGAAGTGTGATAATTGTGGAGAATTGGAAACAGTTAATCATATAATTTTAGAATGCCCTGCTTATGAAAGAGAGAGGTTTGAGTTAATACAAGAACTAGGGCAGCTGGAAGGTGAGGTAATTTCTTTAAAAGTCTTGCTAGGAAATGGGATTAGGCAATCAAGTATCCAAGAAATGTTGATGAAATATTTGGGAAACATAGGAGTTATGCATAGAATTTAGAACAATTTATTTATTATTAATATTATTATTATTAATTAATTAATTTATATAATTTAATTTATTATTATTAATATTAGGATATGTGTTTTTTTTTTTTTTTGTATGTATGTATGTGTGTGTGTGTGTGTGTGTGTATATGTATGTATATATATGTGTATATATATATTTATTAAGTTTAAGCTAGAGTATTTTCTTTCAACCTCAATTATGCACTCTTCACACTCCAGATCAGTAGGTGGCGGTAATGCACCTATACGTTGGTTTGCCAAACCGCCATAAAACACTAGTAGAAGAAGAAGAAGAAGAAGCCTCTCTGTCTCTCTCTCTTCCGGTTGTCCTGCGCTTCGTGTGGCAGGTATGGAGATGATCTCCGGGTTTTATGAAATCTGAATTAATCCTCAAAAGCCATCAAGTGTTGGTGAAATATATGTACAGTATGGTTTGGAGTATCACTTCAGCTGCTTTTAATGTGCGGTATTGAGTCCGAACGGTTATGATTGACCGATTAAAACGGTTTATTTACCGGCGCTGTTAGCATGGCGCTAATATGTGCAAATATTTTGGGCAGAAAATTAATGGATATTCAGAATCAGCTTGTTTAGTGAGTAAATACTGCTGCAAACAGTGATGTGTTGGTTTTTGTAGCAATATGATAATAGTCTCGTTCATATTATGCTGCAGCTCTTATAATGTCGTAAAATATTGTTTACGCCAATACTTTTCCATAATATGCCATTTTCCACGCAAACATAAGGATGCAGACAGAAACATTAATAACCACTAGGCGTAAAAATGGTTTATTTTTCGCATTTAATAAGTTATTTTAGTTTTTGAACGTATTTAATCATGTTTTATGTAATTATTTTTGCTTTCGTGATCAAACATTTTGCCCTGAAGGTCTTAATAAATCCCATATTTAAGTGTATACTTTATAAACTCCTAATTGAATTGATATTTCAAAAAATGCGCTATATTGTGATGCATGTCGTTATCATCATGTGTATGGTGTTATAAAATGAAATATTGCCTAGCCCTTCGAGTGTGTGATTTATTAATGGTGTGTTTGCAGTGTTGTATTTGTACTGAAAGTGTGTGTATTGGGGTAAAGTTGGTCTTATATTAACACATTCGGTCACTTAGTGGTAAAGTTGGTTTTATATTTGCACATTCGAACTTTCTCCTTAATGATATAATTTCATAAAAGTAATATTTGCAAACTCTGAATAGTGAAGGCATATTAGCAGACAATGACTACCAAAGTACATTATTCACAGTCAAATAAACAGTGTTCATGTTGTTTCAAGTCACACTTGCAGGTTATTTCAGAGCGAATATTCAAAGTGCCGTGGTAAACAATATAGGGAGTGTCACAAGTTGTCACTGAACGAATGTGTGAATATAAAACCAACTTTACCTCTATTTTAATGGTCCTTATTAGTAGGGCCAGACGGAATCTGCGGACGTTTTTTGCTATTTCTGCGGAGAATTTTGGTAAAAATCTGCGGATTTTTGCGGAATTATTTTGATATGTTAAATAAAAAATAATATCTTTTTAACTTGTATTTAATGTTTAAAATGCAAATCCAATTAGATTAACTGTAAATAGTTAACTTTAAGTAAATAAACAGAATTAATGATGGGCTAAAAATCTGCGGAATTCTGCGCGCGCAGATTCCGTGTGGGCCTACTTATTAGGCATGGGACGATAATCATTTTCAAGGTATACCGTGGTTTGGAAAAGTCAGGGTATATGTATGTGTTTTTTTTATTAAATTTTTTTCTAGGACAACAGTATCTCAAGCAGAATAAATATCCAAAGATGCCACTTTAAAATTGTAAAGAAATCTGTGTTTTTTATTATTTAGCCTGATATGTTTACCGTTCCAAAATATTATAAATCTTTAAAAAATAAAATGTATTGTTTTCAATGGGAAATGTTAATTAATTTTTTTACCCAGACATTTAAAAAGAATGTTATAGAGCAGTATCACAATACCGTGATAATCTTGGACAAAAGTATCATACCATCAGAATCTGGTCCATCCCTAGTCCTTATATTGAATTGAGGTAAAGTTGATTTATATTCAGACATTCTGACTTTCTACTTAATAATATAATATCAGAAAGGTTTTGTTTGCTAATTCTAAATGATGAAATCATAATATCAGCCAATGACTATCAAAGTACAGCGTTGTTCACAGTCAAATAAGCAGTGCTAATGTTGTTTTAAAGTCATACTTACCTGTGATTTCAGCTTGAATATTCAAAGTACCATGGTAAACAATATAGGGAGCATGTCACATGTTGTCACTGAACAAATGTGCGAATATATAACCAACTTTACCTCAATCTAAATTGTTTACCACACTGACTACGTTTACATGGACATCAGTAATCGAATTATTTGCTTTAATCTAATTAAGAGAATAATATGATTAAGGTGTTTACATGAGTTGACTTTTTAGTGTTACCTTTATGATCGCGTTTTACATGTTACAGCACATAATTCGATTAACGTCATTGCGTCACCACGCTATCCACATTTCCTCTGGAGTTTCATGTAATTTCGAGTGTTTCATTTTTAATTTGTCGACTTTAACTGCAGTTTGGCACATTCACTTTAATTCACGAACATGTCATGCAAGCCCACCATGACAAACGAGATATTGGATGCAACTATGAACTGCTGGAAGTGTTGTTTTAATGTAAGTTCATACCGCATGCTTAATGGAAGAAAAAAAAAAACGCCGCATTTCACGATGCAGGTCTCTGTGGTCTGCACTTACTCGGTAGGTGCAAAGTGTCAATCAGCCGTGCGTGCGTGCGTGCGTGCGTGTGTGTGTCTGGGTGTGTGTGTGTGTGTGTGTGTGGACTACCCTGTTGCAAAAAGCGGCTTAAAGTCCTACATGATGGAAATAGTTCGATTAAGGTGTTTACATGTCTGTACTGCACTTTAATAATGCGACTAAAATCGGCATACTCCACATGTCTTAATTCGATTTCTCTTTAGTTCGATTATGACCTTAATCTGATTAAATTAATCAAAAAGCCCTGTTTACATGGTAGACTCTTAATCAGAGTATTGTCTTAATCGCATTAAAATCGAATTATTGGTGTCCATGTAAACGTAGTCACTGATTTGAATATTGGGTCTGAAATAGCATTTAAATATGAATTCAAAACCGCATTAGGACTATTGATTTTAATTGTGTGTGTTACTGTTTTTCAGCAGACGGTGATCAGAAATGGCCAAGTCCAAGAACCACACCACACACAACCAGTGTAAGTATATTGAGGTGAAGTTGGCTTTTATATTTGCGTGTTCGTTCATTTCTGAACAGTGACGGCTTGTGATACACTATATTGTTTATTATGCAGTTTTGTATATTCGGTCATGTAAATATGACTTCAAAACAACATTAGCTCTGTTTAACTGACTGAACAATGCTCTCTGATGGTCATTGGTTGCTAATATGATTTTAGTTTTTAGAATCTTTACTGAAATGATATCAAATAGATAAATATAAAGCTGACTTTATCCCAATAGTAAGTGTCCATCGGAGAGGCTGTGTGTGGTGAGTGTTTACTGACTTGGTGTTTGTGTTTTTGCAGCTCGTAAGTGGCACAGAAATGGCATCAAGAAGCCCCGATCTCAGAGATACGAGTCTCTCAAAGGGGTAAGAAACACTTACACACACTCTTTTTCTCTGTGTCTGCAGTAGGGCTGCACAATGTATTGAAAAATTTATTATCGCTATGTAATGTCATGTTGCAGGGAAGTGTAAGAACTGAAGTTAAAGGTCCCTTGAAGTGCTTTGAAACGTGCATTTAGATTAGTTTAGGATGTCAAGTATTTTTAATTAACGATCTAATGTGTAATCAGGGTGTCCACGGGGTCTTAAAAGTATTAAAAGTTGATCAGTCAATCTACGAAAATTTAAGGCCCTTAAAGTATTAAAAAGTCTTAAATGCTGTTTTGTACCCCCATTTTTGTACCCCCTTGGTTTCTAGTGTGGTCCTGGAAAATCTCAGTTTCAAGGGCTATCTAGCGAAAGCTAAAGAGAATTGGGACGCCCTGACCCCTTTACCTGAACATGCAAACAAAACCAGGGCTATTCAATTAGTTTGTTATGGGGGCCAGTTCATAAAAAGCATCCCAAACGAGGGGCCGGAGAGATATGACTTACAATATGAGTGATGAGACAACAGCAATATAAGAGCCCATGTGTTCTATTTTTGCTTAAGACACTCGCATTGTATTTTGTAACATTAAAATGTTGATGTATTGTATTTTGAAACTACATAACATCACTGCATTGTACAATGTGGCCTGTATGATTATATAGTCTGAAGAATAATCATGGTTTCACGGTTATCACGTCTAATGTAAATTTAGGCTTTTATATTAGGCAAGTGTTTAAATGAACTGTTGTTATCATCTGCGTTCATACATAATCATTTTAATAATTTATAATTCGTCTAGCATATTTTTTTATTTAAATTGCACTGAAAGCCACGCACAGCTCACCTCTACGGCATAAGATGTTTTCTACCGTGCGTCTGAAAGGTGCGAGTGTGTCACTCCGCTTGTGCACGCATATTGGCGTATATTCTAAAATTGGGAATAACGAACTTGCGTGTGGAAAAGACGCGATATGTGAACGGCCCGCTGCTATAGTTAATCCAGTGTGTGTGCGTGCTTAATAGCCTTTGTGTATAAGTTTAGAAATTTAAACTAGCACACTGGTGGCATAACTTTTAGTTGCAGCAGTTTCGTTACGTGCAACAGAAACGCGGAGTTGAGAAGCCTTTAAGCTTGAGTATCTAAATGTTTTCAGCTGCTCGCGCCACTCGCTTGATGTCAGGTGACTCGGGCTCTGTGCAGCCTTCAACTGCAGCTCGTGCTGTATTGAACAGACGCACGTCACTTCATAACTATAGTGGCCGTTTTCGACTGAACTAAATTTATTTTTGATGTCTTGGTCACTATTTGGAGATCCGCCGATTGAATAGCCCTGGGCTAAGGGGTGGAATTGGGATTGGGCCTGAGTGCTTGAATTTGAAGCTGTTATACCTGGAATGTCATTAAATTTGAGGTTAACCAAGCTGTATAACCTCTTTGCATGGTTTTAACCCTGTGCCATGTTGATTTTAATGCTTGTTCTCTGTAACAGGTTGATCCCAAATTCCTGAGGAACATGCGCTTTGCCAAGAAACACAACAAGAAGGGCGCGAAGACCATCGCAAGGAAAGAGGCATCCAAATAAAGAGGAAAGACCTGTGGAGTCTCCAGTGTACAGATGATGATGATGATGATTTCTACACAATAAAGCCATGCTTTGAGAACGAGTCTGTGTCTGGACTACCTCTGTTCAGTGTAAACATGAATATTAAGCTGACAGTCTGAGCTCACAGACACTCTATGAGGGGAAACTGAATGAAGCTATGCAGGATTGACGTTTATGCACATTTATAAAAGATGAAAACTTTGAGGCTTTAAGATCCTCCTAATATTTAGCTTTTTTTTTATTGCATTTTTTAATTTAATTTTCAGAGGAATTATTATATTGTAAAAAAAAAAAAAATGTAGTGTTTGGGTCATTTTGAACCCTGTAATATGAAGAATATTTAAAGATGTGTAAAATGCAGGAAACTTTAATAATATTTGTCTATTTTTAAACCCTGGGCCATAATTTAGATAATATTTGTGTAAATAATATATAATAATCATAATACTGATGACAGAACTCTATTTGCTTTAATGATTCACAATTTTAGTGAATCATCCTTCTGTGTAAGAAAGGTTTTTATGTTAAAATGAATTCTGGGCAAAGATTAATCTCTATTTAAAATAAAAGTTTGTTTTAACAATATATATGTGTGTATTATATATATTTATGTATATGTGATACACAAAAACTAAACTATAGTACTGTAATATGTGTAAGAATGTTTAAAAAAAGATGTGTGACGTCGTCACCTTAGAATTATCAGGATCTATCTGACATTTTTGTCAAAATTGAGTTATTGACATTCTTATTAAATGACAACTTATTGACATTATGGTATGTTACATACTATGGAATGCAAAAGCTGTAAAGCTCATTATCTCAAAATCATTCAGAACGCAGAACCTTAATTCCTAGGTGATGATGTAGCAGACTTTAATCTTACTTGTCCATTTTGAACTCTTCTGGGCCTCAATTTAGCTGATAATTGTGTAAATAATATATAAAAATCATACTGTTGACAGACCAATGCAGCAGGTATATTTTACACATTTAAGAAATGTAGTTTGTGTTTGTAGTAAAAAATAAATGCAATAAATCATGTAATTATAAACCACTGGGTACGATGACAGTCCTTATTTTGTTTTACTGAAACTCAGACTACCTGCTAAAGTACATTTGCACACATATATATATATATATATATATATATAAATGAAATTTAATATATTGTGGAGTTTATAATGGGGGAAATAAATACTCAAAATGAATCAGATTCATGTATTTATTCAGTCATTCATTTTCTTTTCGGCTTAGTCTCTTTATTAATCTGGGGTCGCCACAGTGGAATGAACCGCCAACTTATCCAGCATATGTTTTATGCAGCGGATGCCCTTCCAGCTGCAACCAATCACTGGGAAACACCCCATACACTACGGCCAATTTAGCTTACCCAATTCACCTGTACTGCATGTCTTTGGACTGTGGGGGGAAACCCACGTGAATGCAGGGAGAACATGCAAACTCCACACAGCCAGGGCTCGAATGAGAGGCTTTCTTTCTGTGAGGCGACTGCACTGCCTACTGCGTCGCCCTGTATTTAAATTACATCTAATTTATTAATAAAACGTAGTTTTCAGTGTTGAGAGGTGTTTTGTGTATAGATTTAGCTAACTTTTGCTTAGCTATTTCAGTGGTTACTGTGAGTCAAAATATATAAACTATGCATCTGATTGTGCTTTTAGGCTGTATGCAGTAGAGACAAATGCCTATTTTACGATAAAAGTGGCTTGTGAACACTTACGGTGCCCATCAGGGCTCTAGATCTGCCACTTTTTAAATGAACTTGTTCTCGCAAAGACTGACTGCTGCGATTATACAGTACATTCACAATGGTATGAACCGTTATAGTGGTCAAATGTTTATTAATATTATCTATTATTTTAACTAATATTATATAAGACACAGAATAATATATTTAAGTACTGACCCCCCACTCCCCATACATCTTGTTTTGACGTCCTTCAGGGGAAATCAAGTGTTAATTATTAACACCCTCCCCCCTCTGTAACCCCTGTAAATCGCACCCTGAACACAGGAATGATTGACTATTCCTGTTATGTGAGGAAAATCATAGTCAAACCTGCACTACTGGATTATTAGTGAGTGTGTGTTTTGGCGGAGACGGTAAATAATATGATGTTCCCATACCGGGAGTCGAACCCGGGCCGCCTGGGTGAAAACCAGGAATCCTAACCGCTAGACCATATGGGAAATTCTGAGCACAGAGTGCTGGATCACAGACTTTTATTTGTTTAGAAGAGATACAGCTGCGGACGGAAGTTAACGAGAGTTATTAATAATTGTTCAATATTTATACAATTTTCCAATAATTGTCTTTTATTAACGTCTAAACCTACTCCTCGCATTAATAGTAGATGTTGTTGTAACGTGTGACAAAAACGATGCTGTATTAATATGAGTATCCACAGCTGTATCCCGTCTAGACTTCACTGCTTTTTAATCGGTAAAGTCTGGAAGGGATACAGCTGTGTATACGCAAGAAGAAATTCAATCATAACGTAATGTTAAAACAGCTATTATAACATTATTTATCAATATGTGGCTCTTTTTGGATTCTCGGAAGCTATAAAAATTTAAAATGTAAAACAGAAAACACGTTGGAAGCATTGTTTTTGTTTACATCCATCAGAATGGTCTATAATGTTTTGTGACACTATACAACAATAATGAATATTTTACGTGACTGTGAGGGGTGGGTTTAGGGTTGGGATGGGGTAGGCGTTGATAAAATACAGTTCCATGGTTAATGTAATAAACAATATAATTAATACTCGGTATAATTACTGTTTTCACATTACTGTGAGCGTTGGGTTTAGGGTTAGGGAAGGGGTAGACGTTAACAAAATACAATTAAAGGGTAATGTATTAAATAATTTAAATAAATCTCGTTAACTTCTGGCTGTATCCCTTCTAGGGTTTCATCAGCGCGGGTGACCACGTGACTCGCTCAGGGCTGGTTCACCAGATCATATGAACTGATCATTAAAATAATGCTGACCAAAAACATCCTCCTGCTGGAATGAGCTCATGCTCACATTTACAAGGTTATCGCACGTAGACATTACAACTGATAGCTATCTATTATGTTATCACATGCCTGACAGGACTTTTATTTTTTATTTCGTCATCATTACAAGTTAAAGGGACAGTTTACCCCAAAATTAAAAAAATCATCACAAAACGATATTGTGAATAATGCTGGAAAAAGCCGTAATTAATGTACATGTTAGAAACAAAAATACTATAAATATCAATAGCTGTTTTCTCCAGCATTCTTCAATATATCTTGTTTTATGTTCAACAGAATTAAGAAACTCATAAATGTTTACAACCGCTCAAGTGTGAGTAAATAATGAGGAAATAATTTTTTTGGGTGAACTGTCCCTATGGAGGAAGAAACCTGCAAAATCAATAAATAAAAAGACAAATAAATAAATAAATACGCAAATAAATAAATAAATAAATAAATCCACAAATTCATGCATAAATAAAACAATAAATAAATAAATAAACAAATGCGCAAATAAATAAATAAGTAATTAAATCCATAAATCCCTGCATAAATAAAACAATAAATAAATAAATCCACAAATTCATACATAAATAAAACAATAAATAAATAAACAAATGCGCAAATAAATAAATAAATAATAAAATCCATGACTTCTTGCAGAAATAAAAAAATATATAAGTCCACAAATTCATGCATAAATAAAACAATAAATAAATAAATAAATCCACAAATTTATGCATAAAGCAATAAATAAATAAGCAAATGCGCAAATAAATAAATAAGTAATTAAATCCACAAATTCATGCATAAATAAAACAATAAATAAATAAATAAATGCGCAAATAAATAAATAATTAAATCCATAAATCCCTGCATAAATAAAACAGTAAATAAATAAATCCACAAATTCATGCATAAATAAAACAATAAATTAATAAACAAATGCGCAAATAAATAAATAAATAATAAAATCCATAACTTCTTGCAGAAATAAAAAAATATATAAGTCCACAAATTCATGCATAAATAAAACAATAAATAAATAAATAAATCCACAAATTCATGCATAAAGCAATAAAAAAAATAAACAAATGCGCAAATAAATAAATAAGTAATTAAATCCATAAATGCCTGCTAAATAAAACAATAAATAAAACAATAAATAAATAAATAAATAAATAAATAAATAAATAAATAAATAAATAAATCCACAAATTCATGCATAAAGCAATAAATAAATAAAGAAATATGCAAATAAATAAATAATTAAATCCATAAATGCCTGCTAAATAAAACAATAAATAAATAAATATGCAAATAAATAAATCAATAAATAATAAATAAATAAATAAATATATATATATATATATATATATATATATATATATATATATATATATATATATATATATATATATATATATATATATATATATATATATATATATATATATATATATATATATATATATATATAAACACAAAATCATTTATATATTTATTTATGCAGGAATTTGTAGATTTAAATTGATTTATTGATTTATTGTTTTATTTATACAGGAATTCGTGGATTTATTTACTCATTCATTTAGTATTTATTTATGTATTTCAATAGAAGCCAAAGGAACGTCGTAAAGTCTTAGTGTATATGTGATTTTATGCGTGTATATGTAAAAAGCAATTTTTTAAATTAAGTATGAACAATAATGAATAATATTATCATCCGTAATTCTAATATAAATTAATTAAAAGAGCGTTGCGATGTGGCTTTTATTAGGTAAATTTCGGCTTGTATTTTGTCGAGTAGCGCAGGCGTTTCAGTCAGTTGCATCATTTCCGCTGTCTCTGTTCACCGGCGACGGCCAGCATGTGAGTGTGATCTGACACTTCATCTTTATATAAAACTTTCTCAAACACACACACATGTATATCTTACAGGCACACACACATATATACACACACACACTGCCTGCCTGTGTTTATAGACTCGCTCATATACAGGCGAACTCGATGATTAGCGGCTAGCTGAGACTGTATCCCCTTCTGTATTACTGTAGTCTGATACTGTCTAATAATAAACAGTTATTAATCAGCATATGAGCGTGTATGATTGACAGGATTGACATATGTCAGTCAGTTTGACTCTCATATCTTTATCTGATTCTGTTTATGCAGCAGAAAACCGATATTACAACAGTATGATAGTCAGGTCAGGCCAGCCGCTAGTTCAAAAAGAACGGTCATTCTAGCCGCCAAGGTATTTCGACGGCCGCTCATACACCGCGTATTACGGTAGAGCGCTAAAACTGAACTGAACACATACTGTTGCTGCTAATGCCGTTATTAAAATGAGATGAGAAGTGAGTTATTAAAACTATTATATTTAGAAATGTGTTGAACAAAACACTGTGGCGACCCCAGTTTAATAAAGGGACTAAGCTAAAAAGAAAATGAATGAACGCATGATGAATAGATGTAAATGTAATTCAAACTTTAGTGTCTGTCTTCTGGAAATTATGGTGAGCATGGATGCTGTTCAGTATTATTTGCTCTGTAAAATTAAAATGTATAAGGACAGATTCTAATGTTTGGAAATGAATCAAAGCGGTGTTACACTTGTGCTGTTAGATACAGGGAGTGCAGAATTATTAGGCAAGTTGTATTTTTGAGGATTAATTTTATTATTGAACAACAACCATGTTCTCAATGAACCCAAAAAACTCATTAATATCAAAGCTGAATATTTGTGGAAGTAGTTTTTAGTTTGTTTTTAGTTTGAGCTATTTTAGGAGGATATCTGTGTGTGCAGGTGACTATTACTGTGCAGAATTATTAGGCAACTTAACAAAACACAAATATATACCCATTTCAATGATTTATTTTCACCAGTGAAACCAATATAACATCTCAACATTCACAAATATACATTTCTGACATTCAAAAACAAAACAAAAACAAATCAGTGACCAATATAGCCACCTTTCTTTGCAAGGACACTCAAAAGCCTGCCATCCATGGATTCTGTCAGTGTTTTGATCTGTTCACCATCAACATTGCGTGCAGCAGCAACCACAGCCTCCCAAACACTGTTCAGAGAGGTGGACTGTTTTCCCTCCTTGTAAATCTCACATTTGATGATGGACCACAGGTTCTCTATGGGGTTCAGTTCAGGTGAACAAGGAGGCCATGTCATTAGTTTTTCTTCTTTTAGACCTTTTCTTGCCAGCCACGCTGTGGAGTACTTGGACGCGTGTGATGGAGCATTGTCCTGCTGAAAATCATGTTTTTCTTGAAGGATGCAGACTTCTTCCTGTACCACTGCTTGAAGGTGTCTTCCAGAAACTGGCAGTAGGACTGGGAGTTGAGCTTGACTCCATCCTCAACCCGAAAAGGCCCCACAAGCTCATCTTTGATGATACCAGCCCAAACCAGTACTCCACCTCCACCTTGCTGGTGTCTGAGTCGGACTGGAGCTCTCTGCCCTTTACCGATCCAGCCACGGGCCCATCAAGACTCACTCTCATTTCATCAGTCCATAAAACCTTAGAAAAATCAGTCTTGAGATATTTCTTGGCCCAGTCTTGACGTTTCAGCTTGTGTGTCTTGTTCAGTGGTGGTGGTTTTTCAGCCTTTCTTACCTTGGCCATGTCTCTGAGTATTGCACACCTTGTGCTTTTGGGCACTCCAGTGATGTTGCAGCTCTGAAATATGGCAAAACTGGTGGCAAGTGGCATCTTGGCAGCTGCACGCTTGACTTTTCTCAGTTCATGGGCAGTTATTTTGCACCTTGGTTTCTCCACACGCTTCTTGCGACCCTGTTGACTATTTTGAATGAAACGCTTGATTGTTCGATGATCACGCTTTAGAAGCTTGGCAATTTTAAGAGTGCTGCATCCCTCTGCAAGATATCTCACTATTTTTGACTTTTCGGAGCCTGTCAAGTCCTTCTTTTGACCCATTTTGCCAAAGGAAAGGAAGTTGCCTAATAATTATGCACACCTGATATAGGGTGTTGATGTCATTAGACCACACCCCTTCTCATTACAGAGATGCACATCACCTAATATGCTTAATTGGTAGTAGGCTTTCGAGCCTATACAGCTTGGAGTAAGACAACATGCATAAAGAGGATGATGTGCTCAAAATACTCATTTGCCTAATAATTCTGCACTGCCTGTATGTTCAGTCAACGTAAGAGCAGTGGTTTGAGTTCTGTTGTGGTTGGCATTGATTGCAGTCATCATGGTGGAAGCAGTGCCAGAGTCCATCCACTTCCCCACTGAGGAGGAGCAAATCCTGCAGTTCTGGCAGAAGAATGACTGTTTCCAGGAGTGTCTGAAGCAGTCAAAGAGCCGGCCCAGGTCAATAACACACACACACACACACACACACACACACACACACACACACACACACACACACACACACACACACACTTGCACATACATACATTTACACACATATGTACACACATACACACTCTTACACTCACTTGCATGATTACATACATACACACACAAATGGGCATGCACACACAGACATACACTCACACATGCATGCATACACACACGTACTTGCACACACATATGTACATACTAACATGCACGTATACACACACACACATGCATGCACGCACGCATATACTCACACACTTGCGCACACACACTCACAAACATATATTCACACACGCAAAAACACATTTGCACACACACATGCAAGCATACATAAAAATACACGGACACACATGCGCACACACATGCATACAAATACACTTTACATAAACACATGCACGCTCATGCACATACAAACATACACTCTCACTTGCGCGTACATGCACACATTTGCACACATACATACAAACAAATGCACAGACAGACATGCGCACACATGCATACAAACACACATGCATAAACTCACACACACACATTCGCACATACAAACAACACATGTACGTGTACATACAAACAAATACACAGGCACACACATGCATACAAACACACATACGTAAACACATGCACACACACACATAAACGCACATTACTGCATACATACACACATTTGCACATACACATACATATAAACAAACACACACACAAATACACATACAAACAAACACACACACAACATACACACATGCATGCATACATACATACAAACAAACACACACACACACACACACACACACACACACACACACACACACACACACACACACACACACACACACGCATACACACACACACACACACACACACACACACGCATACATACATACATACATACATACATAAACACGCACTACTGCATACATACACACATTCAAACACACATATGCACTTACACATACATACAAACATATATACAAACACACACACACACACATACATACATACATACATAAATACATGCATACATACAAACATATATATACAAACAAACACACACACACACACACACATACATACATACATACATACAAACATAAACGCACACTACTGCATACATACATTCATATGCACAAACACATACATACAAACATATATATACAAACAAACACACACACACACACACACACACATACATACATACATACATTCATACATAAACGCACACTACTGCATACATACATTCATATGCACAAACACATACATACAAACATATATATACAAACAAACACACACACACACATACATACATTCATACATAAACGCACACTACTGCATACATACACACATTCAAACACACATATGCACAAACACATACATACATACATACATACATACAAACAAACACACACACATATACAGTATATGTATATATATATATATATATATATATATATATACACACACACACACACACACACACACACACACACACACACACACACACATATATATATATTTATAAATAAATAAATAAACGCATGCATACACACACTCTCTCTCTCTCTCTCTCTCTCTCTCTCTCTCTCTCTCTTTTTTATTCTGTGTGTTGTCCTTTAGGTTCACGTTCTACGACGGGCCGCCCTTCGCCACAGGTCTGCCTCACTATGGTCATATTCTGGCGGGAACCATCAAGGACATTGTGACGCGATTCGCTCATCAGAACGGCTTCTACGTGGAGCGGCGCTTCGGCTGGGACTGCCACGGCCTGCCGGTGGTGAGAAAACACAGAAAAAAACAAAAAAAAAAAAAAAGATCTAAACTGCCTAAAGATTAAGGGAAATGGTATTACGCTGCAAAAAAGAAGAGTTTTTGTCTTTTGTCTAGTCCAGATATCTAAAACCTCAAAAATCAAGAAGCTTTTACTAGACAAGCAACAAATATCAGAGTCGGTTTTATTGCCAAGTGTGCTTCACACACACAAGGAATTTGTTTTGGCTACAGAAGCTTCCAGTGTACATAAAGTGACAACACAAAGAGAATATGAACTTAAACAGAGATGTAGTTAGTCAAAGGATCTGAATGCTGAGTTGTATGTACAGATTTGTTATGAATATACAGGTTATAAGGTGCTGTGTACAAGTGCGTATGAGAAAGTATTGTACATTTATTGCACATTAGGGGAATATTTACTGTTCATGAGGTAGATGGCCTGAGGAATAGAGGTAAAGTTAGTTTTATATTCGCGCATTCGTTCGTTTAGAAGTCTCTGTATTGTTTACCATGTTACTTTGAATATTCGATCGGAATTAGCATGCAAGTATGACTTCAAAACAACATTAACACTGTGTAATTGACTGTAAACAATGTTGTACTTTGATCGTCATTGGCTGCTAATATGATTTCGCCATTTAGAATTTGCAAATAATACTTTTATGAAATTATATTATTAAGGGGAAAGTCCGTCTATGCCTGAGGAAAGAAGCTTTTCCTGTGTCTGGCTGTTTTTGTGCTTGGTGCTCTGTAGCGCCAACCAGACGGTAACAGTTGGAACAGGTAGTGTGCTGGGTGTGGGCATCCAGAGTGATTTTACGAGCCTTTTTACTCACTCTGGAAGAGTACAGTTCTTGAAGTGTAGGAAGGGTAGTGCCAGTGATCCGGACTATTCGCTGTATTCTACGGAGGTCAGTTTTGGCATCTGAGCTGAACCAGACGGTGATTGAAGTGCAGAGGATGGATTGGATGACAGCTGAGTAGAAATGTACGAGCAGCTCCTGTGGCAGGTTGAACTTCCTCAGCTGACGAAGGAAGTACAGTCTCTGCTGGGCTTTCTTCACAATAGAGTCTATGTGAATGTCCCACTTCAGGTCCTGAGAGATGGTGGTGCCCAGGAACCTGAATGACTCTACTGCAGCCACAGTGCTGTTCATGATGGTGAGTGGGGGGCGTGCAGGGGGGTTTCTCCTAAAGTCCACTATCATCTCCACTGTTTTGAGCGTGTTCAGGTTGTTTTATCTGCACCATAAAGCCAGCCGCTCCACCTCCTGTCTGTTTGCAGACTCATCGCCGTTCCGGATGAGGCAGATAACAGTAGTGTCATCAGCAAACTTCAAGAGCTTAATGGAGGGGTCGTTTGTGTACAGGGAGAAGAGCAGTGGGTAGAGAACACATCCCTGGGGTGTACCAGTGCTGATGGTGCGGCTGTCGGATGTGATTTTGATTTTGATATGATTAGTTTTGTTAAAATGTCAAGACTGAGAATAGACTATAAAAAGCACCAAATATGATTATGAATAGTTCTTGATCAGGCATTCAACGCAGACGATCCATTGGGGTCCTAAACGGACTCGATTGCAGGGGGGACTCGATTTCTCACCACACCGGCACAAATTAAGCCTTGGTGTTTACAGAGCAGAGGCGCAGTGCGTGCTAGTTGATTCGTGACTAGATGTGACGCTTCCTGGTGACGTGGAGCCGATCTGCGAATCACAGCACATTATGTTAGCTGACCAATCAGAGCCTCTTGAGGGCGGGCCTTTCAGAGGAACTAGGAAATATGACAGTGGTGTTCATGTTAGCTGAGTAGCTGTATATAATCAAAGTAAGATATGTGATAAAATAACCTGATTTTCTACAAGTATAGCATGAGCACACATTGCTTTGCATCTTATAAACACAACCAAGCCTTAAAATACACTCTGAACCACCTCTTTAAGGATAAACTCACTTAATTTGGGCTCATTATTTCTGAAAACAAGACAATATTTTTTGCTTGCCTTGAAATGCTTCCTGATTTAAGAAATTTTAGATATTTGGACTAGAAACAAGTAAGAAAAGCATTTGTTTGTAGTGTATATAGTGTTTTAATATTGTGTTTAGTCTTCTACAACTGCTTCAAATGCATCTAGTAAAAAAATACGTAAAGTCTGTGATCGTATATTTGTTCTTCAGGAGTATGAGATCGATAAATCGCTGAACATCAAAGGACCTGAGGATGTGATGAAGATGGGCATCGAGGAGTACAACAAACAGTGCCGGAGCATCGTCATGAGATATGCTGATGAGTGGGAGGTAGGAGGGTGTGCGTGATTTTGTGTGTGTGTGTTTGTTTCCCTAAACTAAGAGTAAAACAAAGCTACTGTAGTTTCTGAACACTGTTAGCATAAAGGGCTGCAATATTTAGTTTTTCTGCAGTATATAATGTGATAATGGTGGCTCAGTGGTTAGCATTGTGGCCTCACAGCAAGAAGGTCGCTGGTTCGTGTCCCGGCTGGGTCAGTTGGCGGCTCTGTGTGGAGTTTGCATGTTCTCCCCGTGTCGGCGCGTGTTTCCTCCGGGTGCTCCGGTTTCCCCCACAGTCCAAACACATGCGCTATAGGGGAATTGATGAACTAAATTGGCCGTAGTGTATGAGTGTGTGTGTGTGTGTGTGTGTGTGTGTGTGTGTGTGTGTGTGTGTGTGTGTGTGTGTGTGTGTGTGTGTGTGTGAATGTCTGTGTATGGGTGTTTCCCAGTACTGGGTTGCAGCTGGAAGATTCATTCATTCATTTTCCTTCGGCTTAGTCCCTTATTTATCAGGGGTTGCCACAGCGGAATGAACCACCAACTATTCTATTATATGTATTACACAGCAGATGCCCTTCCAGCTGAAACCCATCACTGGGAAACACCCATACACACTCATACACTACGGCCAATTTAGTTCATCAATTCCCCTGTAGCGCATGTGTTTGGACTGTGGGGGGAACCGGAGCACCCGGAGGAAACCCACGCCAACACGGGGAGAACATGCAAACTCCACACAGAAACGCCAACTGACCCAGCCGAGGCTCAAACCAGCGACCTTCTTGCTGCGATGCGACGTCGCTACCCACTGCGCCACCGTGTCGCCCTCAAGCCACTAATTGTTATTTATTAATTATTATTATTGCAGAACTCGGTGAGGCGGATGGGGCGCTGGATTGACTTCAGGAATGACTATAAGACTCTTTACCCCTGGTTCATGGAGACTGTGTGGTGAGAGCTGCTTGAAACACACAAACACAAACAGACAGACACACAGACACCGCAGATGCACCGATTTGATTTAACTACATGGCATAATAAGTGAGTATTTTTCTAACTTTGTGGATTTCCTCTCTCATCTCCTCTTTCCTGAGCAGCACATGTGAGTTGCTTTGGTAACTACTGATGTTTAGGAGAAACTCATTTTATTGCGTTTCAACGAAAATAATGCACACCCTCCAGCCAACTGACTTTAGAATAAAATTTATATATATAACATTTATATATATATATATATACACACACACACACTGGCCACTTTATTAGGTACATCTTACTAGTACCGGGTTGGACCCCCTTTCGCCTTCAGAACTGCCTTAAACCTTCGTGGCAGAGATTCAATATGGTCCTGGAAATATTCCTCAGAGATTTTGCTCCATATTGACATGATAGCATCACACAGTTGCTGCAGATTTGTCGGCTGCACATCCATGATGCCAATCTCCCGTTCCACCACATCCCAAAGGTGCTCTATTGGATCGAGAGCTGGTGACTGTGGAGGCCATTTGAGTACAGTGAACTCATTGTCATGTTCAAGAAACCAGCCTGAGATGATTGGCGCTTTATGACATGGTGCGTCATCCTGCTGGAAGTAGCCATCAGAAGATGGAGACACTGTGGTCATAAAGGGATGGACATGGTCAGCACCAATACTCAGGTAGGCTGTGGCGTTGACACGATGCTCAATTGGTACTAATGAGCCCGAAGTGTGCCAAGAAAATCTCCCCCACACCATTACACCACCACCACCAGCCTGAACAGTTGATACAAGGCAGGATGATCCATGCTTTCATGTTGTTGATGCCAAATTCTGACCCGACCATCCGAATGTGGCAGCAGAAATGGAGACTCATCAGACCAGGCAACGTTTCTCCAATCTTCTATTGTCCAGTTTTGGTGAGCCTGTGTGAATTGTAGCCTCAGTTTCCTGTTCTTAGCTGACAGGAGCGGCACCTGGTGTGGTCTTCTGCTGCTGTAGCCCATCCGCCTCAAGGTTGGACGTGTTGTGTGTTCAGAGATGCTCTTCTGCACCAACAACCATGCCACGTTCAAAGTCACTTAAATCCCCTTTCTTCCCCATTCTGATGCTCGCTTTGAACTGCAGCAGATCGTCTTGACCATGTCTACATGCTTAAATGCATTGAGTTGCTGCCATGTGATTGGCTGATTAGAAATTTTCGTTAGCGAGCAGTTGGACAGGTGTACCTAATAAAGTGGCCGGTGAGTGTATGTGTATTAGGGATGCACCGATACCAATTTTTTACAAACCGATACGAGTACGAGTATTTTGATTTGTGTACTCGCCGATACCGATACCGATACTTCATAGATTTGGTTTTAACTAAGTTTATTTGTTCGTTTTTTTTGCTTTGTTTTTTGTTTTTTGCCTGTAGCAAGGATGAACACCAAAATCTTTAACAGGAGGCTGTTCCAAGCCAAAAATATACACATTGTTGAAAACCCTGCGAACCCAGACCTTGTCTATTAACGATTAAGCATGGACATTTAAAGGATGAGATATCCTTGCGGCTTACATGTGTGTACAACTTCACACATTACACAAGGTGTGTGCAGTGTACGTTACCTTATAGAGTCACTGTCATTGCATATTGGGGACGCATTAAACCCTGTTTTGCACCATTCTTTCATATTCATGAGTCCTGCCATTGATCCGCGGTCAATTAATCAAAAAGTACTAGATGTTTATGGGTGGGTTGCGGTTAATAGCTCATTTTAAAAATCACGCGACCATCATCTCATGTTTATTAATAAATAATCTTGTTTAATTAAAATAAAAGTGATTTCGCAATGCAGAGCCACTGACAAAGCCAACTGCAGAAAAACAAAGCAACCATCGTGGCAACCGCAGTGATCTCTTTTCCCGAAGTTCAGCTGTTCTTTTTTGCACTTGATTATTATGCGTTTAATGTTAAAAAATCAATAATGAATAGACCTCAAAAGTGTATCCTGTGTGTGTGTGCGTCTTCACTGAAGCCTCTCTCTTCTAAAACCGAAAGTTGTTTATGTCAGGCAATATTTCGGCTTTTAATCCAATGAAAAGTTAATTTAAATGAGCCAATATTTTAAAACTGCAGTAAAGTAACTGTGACGTGCGGCCACACATCGAAACTGAGGTCTGATCTAATCTCTCTCTCGCTGTCATCTAGACATTGATACGGAGACGCCGCACAAGTTAAGCCGCAAAATGGAGGCTGGTACCAGTTTACAGAATAGCTGAAGCCTTTGCGAAATCTGTCAAAATACAGCACTGAAATTTATAGGCATAAATGTCTTTGAGCCAAAAAGCCTAGGCTATCTGTAGGATATCTGACGCAATCAGAGCCGATGGTATGTACAGTTTGTGTAGCCTAATAATTATATTAATTCTAATAAAATGAAAAACCAAAATCAACAATTCATTGCATTTTTCGTTTGATAAAAAATATACGGAAACGAAAAAAATCAAAGGGTGACTAGTTTGTATTAATTTGTTTTAATATGAATAAAAATATGCTTAGCCTGTTTAAGCTTAGCGGTTATATGCGCTGCCAATAGCCATTCAAAAATATTATTTTACTGTGTACTGAGTTATAAGGTATATTTTACAATAATAACTAAATGTAGCATGCCTCGCTGTCATTTAAAACATGCAATGCATAACACACCAGATGTGTAGGCCTGTGTATGCAGTGTGTAAACGTACGGGTATATTCATACTGCGCACCCAGGGCTGGCGCGTACATATAGAGGCAACCTATAATATATAATAGTGAGGGCGGCAAACGCGCCCCCAACGTACTGACTTTCATCTGCAACATCAACACAATCCCCCCTAAATAAAATATACGGGCCCGTGAAGTTCAGCACTTGTCTTGCCAGTGTATGCTGCTGTCTGTCTTGTGTGTTTAGCGCCGCAGTGCGTGTCAACAGCTGCTGAAAAAGCGCGCTTGACAGCTCAAAGCCGGTATCGATTTAACCACAAGCAAGATCATATCGTTATAAATATTACATTAACGATACTTATCGAAATATTTATACATTAACATGGTGTTTGAGATTGTGTGGTCTGTAAAAGCTGTCTGATCTTTACAGAAGCTGTAAATTGACACGTGCGCAGTGGCCGCAGTGATGTTTAAACTCATGCGCTTTTATTTAGCCTGTAGTCTTTAGATTTTTTTTTTTCATAATGTTCCATTTCTTAAAATTTATTTCATTTTTTTATTTATAGTTTATATATAAAATGAGTGCTAGCTTGTTTGAGTGCTTAGCTGTGATCATTATGCAAGGATCATATTTCATATTCGGTTTATTCTTCAGTAGCCTAGGTTATAGATCTGTTAATAATGTATTTTATAAACAGATTGTTTAAAAGGACTAAGCTATTAACATATAATACATTAGGCTAATTAATACATTTAGACTCTGAAGTCAGGTAGGGCAACAAATCACATCCATAGTGAATTACTGTTCAGCGGTATCGGTGCGTGGTATCGGCCTTTCATGTCCAATACGAGTACGAGTATTTTAACCAAGTATCGACCCGATACCCGATACTGGTATCGGTATCGGTGCATCCCTAATGTGTATATATATACATGACAATACTGTATGTAAATTTTACCAGATCTGTAATGTACTGATAATCCAGCACTGAGTGTGTGTGTGTGTGTGTGTGTGTGTGTGTGTGTGTGTGTGTGTGTGTGTGTGTGTGTGTGTGTGTGTGTGTGTGTGTGTGTGTGTGTGTGTGTGTGTGTTCAGGTGGGTGTTTAAACAGCTGTATGACAGTGGTCTCGTGTACCGCGGGGTGAAGGTGATGCCGTTCTCCACCGCCTGCAACACTCCGCTATCCAACTTTGAGGCCAATCAGAACTACAAGGTAATTGTGTGTGTGTGTGTGTGTGTGTGTGTGATCATGTATGTGTTCATGTATGTACTGTGTGTGTGATGTTGTTGATTATATATATATATATATATATATACACAGAATATGTATGTGTGTGTGTGTGTGTGTACTGTGTGTGTGAGAGATGTTGGTGTGTGTGTGGTTGTACTTTGTATGTGTGGTGTTGTTAATGTGTGTGTGATTTTGTTGATATATGTGTGTGTGTGTGTGTTGTTAATGTGTGTACTGTGTGTGAGTGAGAGATGTTGTTGATGTGTGTATACTGTGTGTTAGTGAGAGATGTGTGTGTGTGTTGTTGTTGTACTTTGCATGTGTGATGTTGTTAATGTGTGTATGTGTGTGTATATATACGCAGGATGTGCAAGACCCGTCAGTGATCGTCAATTTCCCGCTGCTGGAGGATCCGTCCGTCAGCTTGATCGCCTGGACCACCACACCCTGGACCCTTCCCAGCAACCTGGCGCTCTGCGTCAACCCAGAGCTCATCTACGTCCGGGTCAAAGGTCAGCACACTGTTAGTCTACAAACACATTTATTCATTTTTTTCCCCTTTTCCCATCATCAACAAGGCGTACAACACCAACACAGCACAAATCCACACTATTCTTATTTATATCTAAAAATAATAAATCAATAACATTAATACTAAATACAAAAAATAATTATCAAATAAGAACAGTAATAATTAAAACAAAAACACTAGCCTTTAAAGCAGCGTGGAGTGAGTAAATGGCTGATTGTGGGGTATTTCCAGCATGTGTGTGTGTGTGTGTGTGTGTGTTGTCTGACCCAGTTGTGAGCGTCCAGCAGGTGGCGCTGTGTGTGTTCAGCTGTTCTTCAGCTCTGCTTCTGCTGCAGGAGAGACTCGTGCTGAATACCAATGACGATACAGGACTCAAGTTGCTTTATTGGCATGGCGTTTTGTTGCAGTATTGCCAGAGCTTTCTAATGATGTATGCAATATATAATAATACAAATTTATATTTTCAAAGTAATGGACAAAAAATGTATAATAAAAAAATTAAGTTATAAAATTAATTAAAAAAATTTAATAATTAATCAAATAAATAGATACAACAATAATAATAATGATAATAATTAAATGCATAAAATAAATGAGAAATAAATGATAGGGGATAAACTCTCTGTTCAGGGGTTTCCATCACATCTGAGTGTGTCTGAGACGCTGCTGTAATGACTCAGCTGATCTGAGATCTGTGCTCAACTTAAATCAATGTATTGCCAAAGCATTTGTGGTGTTTACATTACACAGAACATATGAAAGAAGTACATGTTATTAGTGATTCAAAACAAAGAAAAACCATAATCTATAATAGTTAACAATTACAATATTATAACAATATTAATGAATAATAATAAATGATATATTTATATATCAGCTTTTTATTGATTCATACAAATGTAGAAGTTGACACGATTTTTAGATTTCCATCATTTGACAAGATGATTTTTATCATCATTACACAATTATTGAAAATAATATTCAAAATAAAATTTAGCTTGGGATAACTAGGTTTTTGATTCTGGCACATGCATCTGTTAACTGAGTTATTTATAAAACTAAATGAATACAAATGCCTTTTTCATCCATCCCAATCCATCTATCCATCCCATCCCAATCCTTCCATCCCAATTCATCAGTCTATCCTAGTTCATCCCAGTCCATCCCAATCCATCCTAGTCCATCCATCCATCCGTCCATCCCATTCCATCCCAATTCATCCCAATCCATCTTAATCTATCCCAATCCATCAGTCCATCCCAGTCAATCCCAATCCATCCATCCCAGTCCATCCATCCCAATCATTTCCACTCCATCCTAATTCATCCCCATCCATCCATCCCATTCCATCCCATCCATCCCAGTCCTTCCCAATCCATCTATCCAAATCCATCTATCCCATCCTATACATTCCAGTCCATCTATCCCAATCCATCCATCCATCCATCCATCCATCCATCCCAATCCCTCCCAATCCATCCATCCCTTACCACTCCGTTCATCCCAGTCCATCCATCTCAATCCATCCCAGTCCCTTCCAATCCATCCCAATCCCCCCAATCAGCCCAATTCATTCCAATCCCTCCCTATCCATTTCAATCCGTCCATCCCATCCCATCTATCCCAGTCCATCCATCCCAATTCATCCCCATCCATCCCATTCCATCCATCCCAGTCCTTCCCAATCCATCCATCCCAATCCATCTATCCAAATCCGTCCATCCCGTCCTATACATTCTAGTCCATCCATCCCAATCCATCAATCCATCTCAGTCCCTCCCAATCCATCCCTGTCCATCTGTCCATCCCAGTCCCTCCCAATCCATCCATCCCTTACCACTCCATCCATCCCAGTCCATCCATCCCAATCAATCAATCTATCCCAACCTCCCCCAATCATCCCAATTCATTCCAATCCCTCCCTATCCATCCCAATCCATCCATCACATCCCATCTATCCCAGTCCATCCATCCCAATCATTTCCAGTCCATCCCAATTCATCCCCATCCTTCCCATTCCATCCATCCCAATCCATCTATCCAAATCCGTCCATCCCATCCTATACATTCCAGTCCATCTATTCCATTCCATTCCATCCCATCCATCCACATCCATCCATTCATCCATCCAAACAATGTTTCATGTTTTTTTGGATGGATGGAATTATATATTAACAAATTAACTCCAAACTAAATGTCATATGATCCAAAAAGCAATACAAATCTGTCTCCAGTCTCCAAAATAAGCTCTTCATCTATAATAATAAAAAAAATTGCTTATTATTATGTTGCACTTATTACATTCACAGGTTTAATGTTTGAGGTCAACTTATATTTTTTTTCAATTTTGCTCACCAAGACTACATTTATTTCCCAGAGATGGGTTGCGGCTGGAAGGGCATCCGCTGCGTATAAATGTGCTGGATAAGTTGGCGGTTCATTCCGCTGTGGCGACCCCAGATTAATAAAGGGACTAAGCCGAAAAGAAAATGAATGAATGAAAGACTACATTTATTTGATCAAAAACACAAATATTGTGAAATAAATTTGTAATTTACACATCACCAGTTTGGAATAATTTATGAATAATTGAAATAATTTTGAGTAATTAGAAAATGGATGCAAAAAATAAATGTGTAAAGTAAACATGCCTGTACACGATCCTTCAGAAAGCGTTAATGTGAGGATCTGTTGATGGAGAAACATTCAGGATTATTATTAAGCACTTGATGTTTTTGTGGGATATATTATATCATATTATATTATATTATATTTATCTGCTGTGTGTTTCTCAGATAACAGCTCACAGAAGATCTACATCATGATGGAGGCCAGACTCATCGCTCTCTTCAAGTCAGACTCTGAATACACTATTCTGGGGCGGTGAGTTCACACACATATATACATGTACAGTGGTTTGACCCAAAGTTTGCATACTCTTCTGTTTCACACTCAATAGTAGGTACTTATATTCATTAAAAAAGTACACACTTTTAGGACGTGCTATATGGACTGTATGAACTGTTTCTTTGTGGACATTTTATGTAATGATAATGTCAGGAAAGTGTGTGTGTGTGCGTGCATGTGTCTGTCTGTCTGTCTGTCTGTCTGTCTGTCGTGTTGTGTAGTGTAGTGTCCTCTGAGCTGTGTGTGTGTATTTTGTGTGTGTGTGTGGTGTCTTTATAAGCTGTGTGTGTTGTGTGCTGATAACAGTAAGCTGAGGTATTGTGGGATTAGTCCAGAGCTGAACTGCTATTATTGATTAATATCTCTGCTCTGCTGATTAATGTTGTTCAGCAGGAGACGCTGTGACTGGAAAGAGAAGTAAAGATGATTTCACTGCACTTTCTGATCAAAACACTTCATTCATGCAGTCATACATTCATTCATTCACTTATTCACACCATTTATTCATTCGTTCACACCATCATTCATTTATTCATTTATGCCCTTCACACCATTTATTCAGTCATTCACCATTTATTCATTCATTCACACCATTCAATCATTAATTAATTCACTCATTCATATATTCACACCATTAATTTATTCAGTCTTTAATTAATTAATTCATTCATTTATTTACACTATTTATTGATTTACACCATTCATTCACTCACTCACTCACTCACTCTGTTCATTCATTCATTCATTCATTCATTCATTCATTCATTCAATCATTTATTCACTTCATTTATTAATTGAATCATTAATTCATTCATACTATTCATTCATTAATTCACACCATTCATTCATTTACACCATTCACCCATTAATTAATTAATGAGTTCACACCATTCATTCATTCATTTATTCACACCATTCATTTACTTATTTATTCATTCACTCACTCACTCACTCACTCACTCACTCACTCACTCACTCACTCACTCCATTTAACCATTTAATCCATTTAGTCATTAATGAATTAATTCACACCATTCATTCACTTAATTCATTCATTCATTCATTCATTTTCTTGTCGGCTTTGTCCCTTGCGGGGTCGCCACAGCGGAATGAACCGCCAACTTATCCAGCACGATTTTACGCAGCGGATGCCCTTCCAGCCGCAACCCATCTCTGGGAACTTCCCACACACACATTCACACTCATACACTATGGACAATTTAGCTTACCCAATTCACCTGTACTGCATGTCTTTGGACTGTGGGGGAAACCGGAGCACCCGGAGAAAACCCACGCGAACCCAGGGAGAATATGCAAACTCCTTAATTCATTCATTGAATTATTAAATCATTCACACCATTTATTCATTAATTCAAACCATTCATTCATTCACACCATTCACCTATTCATTTACTCCATTCAATCATTTAATATATTTAATCATTAATTAATTAATGCATTCATTCATACATTCATTCATTCATTCATTCATTCATTCATTCACACTATTCATTCTATCATTTGTTCATTTATTCACACCATTCATCCACTCACTCACTCAATCATTTAATCCATTCAGTCATTCAATCCATTCAATTCATTCTATCATTCATTAATTTTTTCACACCATTCGCTCGCTCGCTCGCTCACTCACTCACTCGCTCACTCACTCACTCACTCACTCACTCACTCACTCACTCACTCACTCACTCACTCACTCACTCATTTAATCCATTCAGTCATTCAATCCATTCAATTCATTCTATCATTCATTAATTTTTTCACACCATTCGCTCGCTCGCTCGCTCACTCACTCACTCACTCACTCACTCACTCACTCACTCACTCACTCACTCACTCACTCATTTAATCCATTCAGTCATGCAATTCATTCACTTACTCACTCACTCACTCACTCACTCATTTAATCCATTCAGTCATGCAATTCATTCACTTACTCACTCACTCACTCACTCACTCATTTAATCCATTCAGTCATGCAATTCATTCACTCACTCACTCACTCACTCACTCACTCACTCACTCACTCATTTAATCCATTCAGTCATGCAATTCATTCACTTACTCACTCACTCACTCACTCACTCACTCATTTAATCCATTCAGTCATGCAATTCACTCACTCACTCACTCACTCACTCACTCACTCACTCACTCACTCATTTAATCCATTCAGTCATGCAATTCACTCACTCACTCACTCACTCACTCACTCACTCACTCACTCACTCACTCACTCACTCACTCACTCACTCAGTCATTCAATTAATTAATTCATCCATTCATTTATTCATTTATTCATTAACCTTCATTTCATTCCAGACCTGTAAAGCCTTGTTCAAACATGGACTTTTATCACTCGCAAGTATCATCCGTGTTTTTGACGTATTTCGACATTCATGCCCAATCGACTTAAAAGAGTTACGTATAAATTGTTTGGAAACATTATAATTATTTGGCATTAAAATACTATAGAAGCGTCTATGGCAGTAAACTCAAAACTGTTTTTGTCTGTATTGATCAATCACAGACTCTGCTATGCGTTTATATTCTGAAAGGTCAAGGAGAGTTTGTTTTGATGCTCTTCAGTTTCACTTGCTTCAGTAATTCTCCGACCGCTGTGTTTTTGTAGTTCAGTGTTGTTAAAGTGTTTTTTTGTTTCATAGATTTCCTGGCAAGACCCTGAAGGGCAAAAAATACAAGCCTCTTTTCGAGTACTTCATCAAGGTAAACGTCTCTGCAGATTCATACGTCATATCCACTGGCCTGAGCGCAGACTGATCTTACTGCTACAACTAAATTACAACAGTAGTTCTGTGGGTTCACAACAAACGCAAATCTGACAGGCAAACACTCCAAAAGATTACTCTAGATTGCTCAATTAGATTTCTCAAGATTACTCTAGTAGATTACTCTAGATGGCTCAGTTAGATTACTCTAGGTTATTCAGATTACTTTCAATTGCTCCAGTAGATTAGTCTAGGTGGCTCAATTAGATCACTCAGTAGATAACTCTAGATGGCACAATTAGATTACACTAGATTACTCCGATTACGCCAGATTACTCTAGATATCTCAGATTACTCTATATTACTCCAGTAGATTACTCTAGATCACTCAATTAGATCACCTAGTTAGCTTACAGTACATTATGCCAATAGATTACTCTAGATAGCTCAATTAGATTACTCAGTTAGATTACCCTAGTTTACTCCAGTAGATTACTCTAGATAGCTCAGTCAGATTACTGTAGACTACCCCAATAGATTACTCTAGATGGCTCAATTAGATCACTCAGTTAGACTACTGTAGATTACTCCAGTAGATTACTCTAGATAGCTCAATTAGATTATTCTAGATCACTTCAGTAAATTACTCTAGATCGCTCAATTAGATCACCCAGTTAGTTTACCGTAGATTATGCCTGTAGATTACTCCAGATAGCTCAATTAGATTACTCGGTTAGATTACTGTAGATTACTCTAGATGGCTCAATTAGATTACTCTAGATTACTCCAGTAATTACTCTAGATCACTCAATTAGATCACCCAGTTAGATCACACAGTTAGCTTACTGTACATTATGCCAATATATTACTCTAGATAGCTCAATTAAATTACTCAGTTAGATTACTCTAGATTATGCATGTAGATTACTCTAGATGGCTCAATTAGATTACTCGGTTAGATTACTGTAGATTACTCTAGATGGCTTAATTAGATTACTGTAGATTACTCTAGATGGCTTAATTAGATTACTCTAGATTACTCCAATAGATTACTCTAGATAGCTCAATTAGATTACTCAGTTAGACTACTGTAGATTACTCCAGTAAATTACTCTAGATCGCTCAATTAGATCACCCAGTTAGTTTACCGTAGATTATGCATGTAGTTTACTCTAGATGGCTCAATTAGATTACTCGGTTAGATTACTGTAGATTACTCTAGATGGCTCAATTAGATTACTCTGTTAGATTACTGTAGATTACTCTAGATGGCTCAATTAGATTACTCTGTTAGATTACTCTAGATTACTCTAGATGGCTCAATTAGATTACTCTAGATTACTCCAGTAGATTACTCTAGATCACTCAATTAGATCACCCAGTTAGCTTACGATACATTATGCCAATATATTACTCTAGATAGGTCAATTAGATAACTCAGTTAGATTACTCTAGATTATGCCAGTAGATTACTCCTAGATGGCTCAATTAGATTACTCGGTTAGATTACTGTAGATTACTCTAGATGGCTTAATTCGATTACTCTAGATTACTCCAGTAGATTACTGCAGATGGCTCAATTAGATCACTCAGTTGGATTACTGTAGATTACTCTAGCAGATTACTCTAAATTACTCTATTAGATTACTCAGTTAAATCACTCTAAATTACTCCAGTAGATTACTCTAAAGTGCTTGGCTGGATTACTTTATATTGCTCAGTTTGGGGTGACCAGACTCAGCGTTCATGTTTTTCTTTTGTGACTATTGCGAATGCGCACATTGTTATGTTGATGCTGATGTGCTATATTGTGTGTTTCTCTCAGTGTAAGGAGACCGGTGCCTTCTCAGTGGTGATGGATAATTATGTTCGTGATGATGACGGTACAGGAGTCGTCCATCAGGCCCCGTACTTCGGAGCTGTAAGTCACTTTTACACTTGACATGCATTAAAGGGTTCGTTCATCCAGAAATTGAAATTCTGTTATCAGTGATCTGTTATCAAGACCAAAAACATTGTCAAAACATTTGTCTGAATACAACTGTAATCATACAAAGCTCTACTAAACTTATTTACCTAATATTTTTTTTCCTCCTAATAGTTCATTATTATCATTGGTGCTCAAGATTACCCTGTAAGATTACTGTAAACTATTCAATTAAATCACTTTAGATTACTCAGTTAGATTACTCTAAATTACTCCATTTGATTACTCTAGATTACTTGATTAGATTACTTGAGATTACTCCATTATATTACTGTAGATTACTCAGTGAGATTACACTGTGAGATTACTGTAAACTATTCAGTTAAATCACTCTAGATTACTTGATTAGATTACTGTAGATTACTCAGTTAAATCACTCTAGATTACTTGATTAGATTACTGTAGATTACTCAATTAAATCACTCTAGATTACTTGATTAGATTACTGTAGATTACTCAGTTAAATCACTCTAGATTACTTGATTAGATTACTGTAGATTACTCAATTAAATCACTCTAGATTACTTGATTAGATTACTGTAGATTACTCAATTAAATCACTCTAGATTACTTGATCAGATTACTGTAGATTACTCAATTAAATCACTCTAGATTACTTGATTAGATTACTGTAGATTACTCAATTAAATCACTCTAGATTACTTGATCAGATTACTGTAGATTACTCAATTAAATCACTCTAGATTACTTGATTAGATTACTGTAGATTACTCAATTAAATTACTGTAAATTACTCAGTTAGATTACTCTAAATTGCTCAGTTTGATTACTCTAGATTACTCAGATTACTCTAAATTAATCAGTTTAATTGCTTTAGATTACTTGATTAGATTATTTGATATTACTCTGTTATATTACTGTAGATAACTCGATTAAATCACTTTAGAATACTCAATTAGATTACTCTAAATTGCTCAGTTAGATTACTCTAGATTAACTAATTCGATTACTCTCTGAGATTACTGTAGATTATTCAATTAAATCACTGTAGGATTGCTCAATTACTTTACTCCAAATTGCTCAGTTTGATTACTCTGTGAGAGTACTGTAAACTATTTAATTAAATCACTTTAGATTACTCTAAATTACGCAGTTAGATTACTTTAGGTTACTGGATTAGATTATTTGAGATTACTTTGTTATATTACTGTAGATTACTCAATTAAATCACTCTAGAATACTCATTAAGATTACTCTAAATATACTCAGTTAGATTACTCTAGATTAACTGATTCGATTGCTCTCTGAGTTTACTGTAGATTATTTAATTAAATCACTGTAGGATTACTCAATTAGTTTACTCCAAATTGCTCAGCTTGATTACTCTAGATTATTTTATTAATTGCTGTTTTAGATTACTCTAGACTACTCTTAGATTACTCTAGATTGCACAATTAAATCTCTGTAGATTACTCTAGATTAGTATTATATCACTGTAGATTACTCAATTGAATCACTCTAAATTACCCAATTAGATTTGATTTAATTACTGCTTCAGATTACTCTATTTGATTAGATTACTCTATATTACCCTCTTAGATTATTGTAATTACTCAAATCACTGTAGATTAATCTTGATTACTTGGTTAATTTCTCTATATTACTCTCTTAATTTATTGTTGATTGCTCAATTAAATCCCCGTAGATTAAGTTTGATTAGTTAATTAGATTACTCTAGATTACTGTTCTATTACTGTAGATTTCTCAATTAAATCACTCTAGATTACTCAATTGGATTACATTAAATTGCTCAGTTTGATTACTCTAGATTATATCAGTAAGTGCTGTTTTAGATTACTCACGATTAATTGATTAATTACTCTCTTTAATTACTCTAGATTACTCAAATACATCACTGTAGATTACTCTAGATAGCTTGGTTAGATTACTTTAAATTGCTCAGTTTGATTATTCTAGATGCTCCGGTTTCCCCCACAGTCCAAAGACATGTGGTGCAGGTGAATTGGGTATGCTAAAATTGACCGTAGTGTATGAGTGTGTGTGTGAATGATGAAATGTAAGGTTGTTTTCCAGTGATGGGTTGCGACTGGAAGGGCATCCGCTGCGTAAAAACATATGCTGGATAAGTTGGCGGTTCATTCCGCTGTGGCGACCCCAGATTAATAAGGGACTAAGCCGAAAAGAAAATGAATGAATGATTATTCTAGATTACGTTATGGATTACTGTTTTATATTACTCTAGATCACTCTTGATTAGATTACTCTAGGTTACTCGTAAGATGTTTTTCATTCATTCATTTTCTTTTCGGCTTAGTCCCTTTATTAATCCGGGGTCGCCACAGCGGAATGAACCGCCAACTTATCCAGCACATTTTTCCAGCCGCAACCCATCTCTGGGAAGTAAGATGATTTTGCCTTGTGAAGTTTGTGCTCAAAGAATTTTCCTGATAATAAAGTATATAGTAATGCGATGCCTTTATCACCGTTCTTCAGTGTTCAACATGACTGCAAAAGAAAAACAAGGTCTTTATTGCATTTATAAGAAAACAGCACACATGAAAAGCAGAAGACGTGCTTGAGCGACTGAAGAAAGTTTTGAGGTCATTAAAAACAGCCTGAAGCCCAGCTGAAGCGCTTTATTGAAAACAGTGTCAGGAAGAAGCTTTAGGTCAGGAGCTCAGATATCAGACGTGAGCTGGAGTTTGCCTGAAGGCCTGAGCATCTGATGAAACTCTGCTCCTCTTCGTCTTTCTGTGCTGGATGTTTTAATGCAGTGAAGGACAAACTGAGCATGCTCAAACTCTACAGTCCTGCAGAAACACACAGGGGCGAGACAGGATTTATTACTGGGTTATTTCAGGGCTGTTTATTTTGGTCAATATTGTAATCATGATTATTTAAAGTGATTACAAGGGGGACATATATATCATATATGTTTATTTATATTCATTCATTTTCTTTTCGGCTTTGTCCCTTTATTAATCTGGGGTCGCCACAGCGGAATGAACCGCCAACTTATCCAGTACGTTTTTGCACAGCGGATGCCCTTCCAGCTGCAACCCATCACTACCTACTGCTCCACTGCGGTGCTGTTTATTTATATTTATAGATATATTAATAATAATAATAATAATTATCATAAATAATAGCAACCTTATTTACAGAAAATAAAAATCCAATCAGATTCGTCCAATAAGAACCAAGATGAAAACACATTTAGTAAATAAATGCGCATGTTTTAATGAAGGGGCCCAAACATTTTTCAATGTAATATAAGCGTTTTGTTTTTCTCTGTTCAGCGTGTGTTGATCTTCAGTGTGTGTTTATGTGTCCGCAGGATGATTATCGTGTGTGTATGGAGTATGACATCATTCAGAGAGACTCCGCCCCCATCTGCCCCGTCGACCCATCTGGCATCTTCACTCCGGAAGTCACACACTTCGCCGGACAGTACGTGAAGGTATGCACTTGTTTACTTCTCTGAGAAACAATGCACACTAATGAGACGCCATAAAGGGAAAGTTCACCCAAAAATCACAATCATGTTTATGACAGATTTATGACAATAGCCCCTTTTACACATACAGATGTTTTTGTCTGTATCTCCAAGCGCTAACACACGAACATGCGATAGTATTCCTCCATATCTTTTCATTGAAGTTGTGCACAGTTATCCATCCACAATATCTGTAATGTAGGGAAATGTGTAAACAAAGCTGTTTTTAGCTGCGGACTGCTCTTCTGGCTTTGGATGGTAGCGCAATCCCCCCTCCCCTATATGTGATTATCATCTCTGACACAAAAGCAGCTGCATGAATGCTAGTTTTAAATAAAAGTGAAATCATCAACAATTGCCTGACCCCTCTTCATGTTTGCAGCCGTTTAGAGCTCAGTTTTGGTTAATGAGGTCAGAATTTACCGATTTTGAAATGCGTGGACATGATCCTGATAATAGGGAATACTGTGAAAAATGTCTGATCCCTGTTAAACGGCACTTAAAGGGCCACGAAACCCCCTGTCTCAGCAGGGTGTTTTCACACCTTTAGTTTGGAAAAAGTCAGGAAGGTGGGCTAGTCCAGCTCTGTTTAGGTGGGAGTGTCGGGGGAGGGAAAGAGGGAAGCATTTGCAAAAATGGGAGTTTCCGTTTGGGCTGATTTTCACAGAGGCAAAACAAACACACAGACGCAGGAGAGGAAGGCAGTGACTGTGTTTACATGGACATCAGTAATCCAATTATTAATTTGTCAACTTTAACTGCAGTTTGGCACTTTCACTTTTTATTCAGGAACGTTTCCTGCATGCCCCCCTTGACAAACGAGAGGAACTGCTGGAGAGTGGAGTTTTAATGGAGTGTTTGATACCACACGGCGAATGAGAGAATAAAATCCTCCGCATTTCTCAGTAACTTAGATGCACTCGGTAGGTAGCGTCAGAAAGCCGTGTGTGTATAGACTATCCTGTCACAAAATATGGCAAAAATCCTACACGACGGTAATAGTTTGATTGTGGTGTTTACATGTTTATATTCGGAGAGCAGCATTTACAGCAGATCTTTCAGTCTATAATATTGTACTATAATATTGCAGTGATATTAACATACTGTACAATCATTTTGACTAAGGTATGTCTTTAAAAACTGAAAGAGCACTGCTGACGATACAAATTAAATTTGCTGAATGAACAAACAAAGAACACCAATCACACACACTTACCAAATCTGTAGAGACAGGACAATCAACACAAACAAGAGCCGTGTCTTTTTTAAAAGGAGATGAGCGGCAAATCGGATATCATCACTTCCAGATGCGAAAAGCTCTCGGGTAAACAATGTTCTTTACAAACACATTTCTGTCACGTGCACTGTAATCCACACGTGGGTACAGCTGCGCTCTCATAGCGGGGAAATGAAAACAAAACCTTCATTGCAGCACATTAATAAACACAACACTGATGACCCGTGTCTCCAAATTCTCATTCTTTCACTTGTTTTGGCAATACAACGTGGCGTCTCTCTGTCGTCTGAACACTGTAACAGGTAAAACAGTGTTCGAAGCTATCATGCATATTAATGAAGTTGCACCTCATTCACAATAGAGCGCGCTGATTGGTTTGAAGCAAGTCTTTCTCATGAATTGATGCCGCACGCTCAGAGACGTCACGATGCACTCGCAGGTACAGACATCCACTCTCCACGCTGGAATACACACATCTCATGGCCGTGACGCAGCTTCAAAAATTAGTTTCAAATCGGAAGAACGAATTTGCTCAAAATAACGCAAAAACAACCAATTTTCACTTTTTAGTGCGATATATGTGTCCTAATAGTGTTTATAGCAGCGTGGGACACAGATATGACTGTCAACAGCTCAACACATGTGTTCTGGTGTTTCGTGACCCTTTAAATAATTGAAGACGAGGGTGAATAGTTTTGTCTTTTGAAGAAACTGTGATCTCTCTGTGAAGACAGATGCACAAACGATGAAGGTGTGACATTGAGGTGTGATTGGGTGACAGAGGCATTGTGGGATAGCTGATGTCAGCAGTTCAGGCCGCTGCCAGAGAAACGTTCATCATAATTCTGCTCTGTCATGTTGTGTTTGGACACTTCCCTCTGCAGAAACACTCATTACGGCTCTTGCTGTGTTTAATGCAGAGACACTGGAGTTTGCTTACTAAAGATGCACTGATATGGCTTTTTTGGAGCGATTCCGATTTCTCTTCAGATTTTTCAGGCCGATAGCTGATATATCAACGCAATCTCACGGCAATTCGTAACTTTTTGATTTAGTGGCTAATTCGTATGAATTAGTACGATCTAATTCGTACAAATTAGTATGATTTGCTCATCGCCCAATGACTGTTGGGGTTAGGGGTGGGGTTAGGTGCCTCGGTTCCTTTTTAAAATCGTACATTTTTGTACGACTGAACTTGTACGAATTCGTACGAATTAGCCACTAAACTGACAAAACGTAAAATACTTAAGTTTCCTCGTGAGATCAGGCTGGATATATAGGCCAAAAAATATAAACATTACATTTTCTCAAATATTTTTGCATGACTTTTAGCTGATATATAAGCTGATAAATAGGAATATAATTTTTTTTAGCCAACTAAGGTCGCAAGTTCCGTCGTTTCAAACATAGTTCGTTGATTTGCCGTTTCCCAAATCCGTCTTTCCAACGAACGTTCAAAAACTACATCGCAAACTTGTACACTTGAAACTTCACCTCTGGAGCTGTAGTTAGAAACATAGTTCCTGGCTGTGTTCCATTCCCACTTATCCCCCCTACGCCCTATTCATTTAGAACAGGGGTCGGGAACCTTTTTTCAGCAAAGAGCCATTTCTGATTTTTTATATCGAATGCATTCTTTAAAGAGCCAATTGGAGTGCGTGTAGAAAACCTTTATTTATAAACAAAACTTTTATTTATATCCATGCACAACTCAAAAATAAACAAATATGACGCATCACAATGTATAAAGAAAGGACAATTTATAGATTCTTTTCTTGCCATCGCCAGTCAAGAACGTTGTTTGAATTTACGTGCATGGTGTTATCATAGAAATGCAAGTTGTTTACACTTTATTGGTGTCGCAATACAAGTTAAACCACAGCGTCATATATGCGCATTGGTTAAAACATCCTTTCATTGTCCTTCATTGAGTTCTGTTGTAGAAAATACAATATAAAGGGAATTGTAATTGTATTTTCAATAAGAAACTGATCTCTAGTAACAGTTATAATTTTTAAATCTTTTAAATATTATTGACAAGAGACAGCTGGAGAGCCACATATTTTTGGTCAAAGAGCCACATGTGGCTCCCGAGCCATAGGTTCCCTACCCCTGATTTAGAACATTGTAACATTTAAACTTGGAATTATTAAATAAAGCATTAAAGTCATCTCTTTTAGGTGTGATTTGCTTTCAAGCTATTTTTACAGTTCAGTTTTAGCGATCTTCATGTTTACAATTTGCGCTCCCTTCGCAGTGCACTTTGAAAACATTGATATCATTTTGAACACAGCCGTGGCTCATGATGAAAGCTATATGTGAGCTATTATTTAAAAGCTGAATTTATGTTACGTCTCCAAAGCTTGTGAAAACAAAAAACACAGCATACGCTAATGCTTTTAATTTATAGCAGGTTATTTATAAGTATCTGTACTGTATTTGACATGTTGGTTAGAACATTTCTGCAGTGGTTTGCATGTCAAATTGTAAAAGTAGATTTTTCAAAAAATAAAAATAAATAAACTGTATCCTACCTAATAATAATAATAATCATCATCATTAATATCATTACTATTATTAATAATATTATTATAGTAGGATTTTTTTCATTTTCTTAGAAATAATGAATATTTAATATTTAATAAATAATATATGTCCGGCAGCTAGCTCTCTGCAACTCTCATATGGTCGCCCACTGAAGCTAAGCAGGGCTGCGCCCGGTCAGTACCTGGATGGGAGACTACATGGGAAAGCCAGGTTGCTGCTGGAAGTGGTGTTAGTGAGGCCAGCAGGGGGCGCCCAACCTGCGGTCTGTGTGGGTCCTAATGCCCCAGTATAGTGACGTAGACTCTATACTGCTCAGTGAGCACCGTCTTTCAGATGAGACGTTAAACCGAGGTCCTGACTCTCTGTGGTCATTAAAATCCCAGGATGTCCTTCGAAAAAGAGTAGGGGTTTAACCCCGGCATCCTGGCCAAATCTGCCCACTGGCCTCTGTCCATTATGGCTTCCTAACCATCCCCTTATCATAATTGGCTTCATCCCTCTGTCTCCTCTCCACCAATCAGCTGTTGTGAGGTGTGCGTTCTGGCGCAAATGGCTGCCGTCGCGTCATCCAGTGTGGATGCTGCACACTGGTGCTGGATGAGGAGATTCCCCCCAATGTGTAAAGCGCTTTGAGTGCCCAGAAAAGAGCTATATAAATGTAAGGAATTACTATATTAAATGTCATTTCTTAATAAATAGCCTCATTATTTATTTATATGATTTATATATGATATTAGAATACGTGTTAGCTTTTGTAATATTCTCAATAATATTTGTAAAGGGAACACAGGCTCTATATGTGCCGTTTACATATATTTCAGTTAATATGGAAAGCGAGTGCATGTTATTACCAAAACTAATATTGGATTTTTTTAAAATGTGTGTGTAAAACAATATCGTTTGCACAAAGAAATGATGGGGCTGTTCTCTGAAGAAGTTACTCCACCCCGTTTAGAGCGTCATTATGGGCATTTTACATTATAACTAACGTGGTTTAAACAATGGATCTGTGACAGAGAAACTACAGGTTTTGGGAAACACTCGTCACTACATTGTTCTTTTCCCAAGCGATGCATCGTATAGGATAGTTCAGCCGCGAGTTACGTGGTTGTTTGGGAAACGCGTCCCAGGCCGATTAAATCTAAATCTCTTTTTGGTTCATTTATTTGAATTATTATTTTGATTATTTAATTATTTATACATTTTATAGATAATTTATATTTATTCATTTATTTTTCTCATTTAATAAATCCAGAATAAACTTTTTAATAAGAAAATATGCACATTAATTTTAATATTCATGTCAATGTTTTTTTCTTAAAAGAATTGCAATTACACGATATGTGGTAAATAGTCTTATTATTATTATTATTATTGTTATTGTGTGCCTTATGCAAAGAGCTGCTGAACAGAATACTATTGTGCCTTTATAATTAAGTGTGTGTGTGTGTTGGTGTTTGTGTGGAAAATAAATGAGTGTGTGAACTCTGCAGCGGTGTAAAGTTTTCAGATAGCCTTCATGAGGCCGCGCGGGTTAAGAAAAGGTTCCTGAAATCGATTCTGCATAAAACAGGAGCCAGTAGAGCTCCAAGGACAAACCGACCGACCGAGCGGACGATTTCCATTAAAGAGAATTAGCATGAGTTCTGCAGAGAGACGGCAATGCGGAGAGAAGAGGAGGCAGAGGAGAGAATAATAATAAGAAGAAGAGAATAAGAAGCAGAAGAACAAGAGAAAAAGACGAAGAGAATATGTATGTGTGTGTGTGTGCGCAGTGTGGTGTGTATGAGTGTAAGTGAAGGTGTAGATTGATCAGTTAAAGCACAATAAGCAGGATTTATGTGTGATGAGATTCTCCAAACACTGCTGGAGTAGAGCTGTGCAGAATCTTATACTGCAAGGAGTGTTCAGTGACACAACACCTTTATGATCATCAAGTGTCTTTCTTTCTTTCTTTTTTCCTTTTTTCTCTCTCCATCCTCCTTTCCTTTTTCTTTTTTCCATCTTCCTTCCTTTCTTATTTTCTTTCTTTTTTCCTTCCCTTTTCCTCGTTCCTTCTTTCTTTCTTTCCTACCTACATTCCTGCTTGTATGCCTTCCTCCTTCTTCCTTCCTTCCTTCCTTCCTTCATTCTTTTTCTCCTTCCTATTTTCCTATTTCTTTTTACTTCCTCCTTCCTTCATTCCTTTCTTCCTCCTTCTTTATTTCCTTCCTTCCTACCTTTCATCCTCACTTTCTCTTTTCTTCCTTCCTTTTTTCCTCCCTTCCGACCTTCTTCCTTCCTTCCTTCCTTCCTTCCTTCCTTCCTTCCTTCCTTCCTTCCTTCCTTCCTTCCTTCCTTCCTTCCTCCTTTTCCTTTCTTTCCTTTTTTCCTCCCTTCCTATCTTCCTTCCTTCCTTCCTTCCTTCCTTCCTTCCTTCTTTCCTCCCATTCCTTTCTTTCCTTTTTCCCTCCCTTTCATTCTTCCTTCCTTCCTTTCCCTCCTTCCTTCCATCCTTCCTTCCTTCTCAAATTTCCTTCCTTTCCTACCTTCCATCCTCCTATCCTTCCTTCCTTCCTTCCTTCCTACCTTCCATCCTCCTATCCTTCCTTCCTTCCTTCCTTCCTTCCTTCCTTCCTTCCTTCCTTCCTTCCTTCTTCCTTCCTCCTTTTTCCTTTCTTTCCTTTTTTCCTCCCTTTCTATCTTCCTTCCTTCCTTCCTTCCTTCTTTCCTTCCTTCCTTCTTTCCTCCCATTCCTTTCTTTCCTTTTTCCCTCCCTTTCATTCTTCCTTCCTTCCTTTCCCTCATTCTTTCCTCCTTACCTTCCTTTCTTTCCTTCCTTCCTTCCTTCCTTCCATCCTTCCTTCCTTCTCAAATTTCCTTCCTTTCCTACCTTCCATGCTCCTATCCTTCCTTCCTTCCTTTCTCCTTTTCCTTTCTTTCCATTCTTCCTCCCTTCCTTCCTTTTTTCCTCCCTTCCTATCTTCCTTCATTCCGACCTTTCATCTTCCTTTCCTACCTTCCTTCCTTCCTTTCCTTCCTTCTTTCCTCCTTACCTTCCTCCTTACCTTCTTTCATTTCCTTCCTTTCCCTTCCTTCCTTCCTTCTCAAATTTCCTTCCTACCTTCCATCCTCACTTCCTCATTTCCTTCCTTCCTTCCTTCCACCTTTTTCTTTCTTTTCTTTCTTCCTCCCTTCCTTTTTTCCTCCCTTCCTATCTTCCTTCCTTCCGTCCTTCCATCCTCCTTTCCATCCTCCCTTCCTTCCTTCCTCCCTTCCTTCCTTCCTTCCTTCCTTCCTTTCTAAAAGTCTTTGGCACAGATCAGCCAGTCAGAGAGGTACACACAGGGCACAGTCTGCAGTAAAGACCGAGCTCCTCCATCAGTGTCTGCATCAGGGCTCCAGTCCAGCTCTGCTTTAATTCTCTGCACGCTCTCTGACTTTCTGCTCGTCTGTCCTCTGTGTTTTTCAGGATGCGGACAAAAACATCATCAAGTGGCTGAAGGAGAACGGACGTCTGGTGAGCTCCAGCTCCTTCAAGCACAGCTATCCATTCTGCTGGAGGTGAGAGATGTACTGTACACTTTGAGGATGATGACTATACTCTTCATACTATAGATGACTACACTATATATCATTGTTTTAACATTCAAAATCCTCAATAGGGGTAAATGCACAGCTAGTTTTCTTTCTCCTACCGATAAATTTCTGGTGAACGGTTAATGTGACTTTTTTTTATTTTTTATTTTATACGGTTCCTTTTACAGCATCGATGTTGTAATGAAATTAAAATATAATCAGTTAAATAGACTTCAGCATTCATTTACACTCACCGGCCACTTTATTAGGTACACCTGTCCAACTGCTTGTTAGCGCAAATTAGCCAATCACATGGCAGCAACTCAATGCATTTAGGCATGTAGACATGGTCAAGATGATCTGCTGCAGTTCAAAGTGAGCATCAGAATGGGGAAGAAAGGGGATTTAAGTGACTTCTCTTGTCACTTAAATCCAACCTTGGGGCGGATGGGCTACAGCAGCAGAAGACCATACCGGGTGCCACTTCTGTCAGCTAAGAACAGGAAACTGAGGCTACAATTCACACAGGCTCACCAAAACTGGACAATAGAAGATTGGAGAAACGTTGCCTGGTCTGATGAGTCTCCATTTCTACTGCCACATTCGGATGGTCGGCTCAGAATTTGGCATCAACAACAAGAAAGCATGGATCCATTCTGCCTTGTATCAACGGTTCAGGCTGGTGGTGGTGGTGTAATGGTGTGGGGGATATTTTCTTTGGGCACACTTTGAGCCCATTAGTACCAATTGAGCAGCGTGTCCAACCCGGTACTAGTAAGGTGTACCTAATAAAGTGGCCGGTAAGTGTAGTTGTTCAAGTGTAAAACAAGATGAAAAGCCGTTTACATGTGATGAAAATATAAAATTAAAAATTAAAAAAAGAGGAAAAATCAAGACAAAAAAAAATATATATAAATTTTAGTTGAAAGTTTTTAGTTTTTTTTTCTGTTTTTATTTATTTTTTTACTTTATTTTAGTTTTTAGTAATTTCTTTTGCAATATTTCATAAGTCTATAGTTCATTATTTAGGATGCAACTTTTTTTTAAAGTTTAGTCAGTAGCGTATCCTGAAGATTGCAGCGTTTGATTAGCATTCTGTGCTCATGATGAACCTGCAGCTTCAGCTATTCATGTGTTCACAGAGGTCACAGTGGTGCCTCATTAACACACTCACACACCTGCTGACGCCATCAATAAATCACTCTCAGGAGCACAGACAGAGGAGCATTATGGGTATTGGAAGACGTTTGTCAGTGGGAACGCACCGCTGGTATTGACAGTCGATCTGCAGAGATTCAGAACATGAGGTCAAACATGATCTTCATCTGAAATCACACACTGCAGGACTCTCCAAAGCTCTTGTCACTGATTCAAACGTTCCAGTCAGAGTGCGAGTCTTCAGTTAAAGATTCACTGATTCAAATGATCCAGTTAGAGAGGGAATCTCTAGTTAAAGATTCACTGATTCAAATGTGCGGATCAGAGAGGGTGTTATATTTTTTTATGATGTTTGCATTCATATATATTTATATATATAATAATACGGCCCCCCTGCATTTGCACTATGGACCACTAGGGGTCCGCATACTATAGGTTTCCATCACAATCTTAAATGTTCTCATCTGCCACAGGTAGTCCTGCCATGTGATGCTGGCGTAGAATAATTTAATGTTTTAGATATTTAAATATTAAACAACCCGTTGGTTTGCAGGTCGGACACGCCGCTGATCTACAAAGCAGTGCCCAGCTGGTTTATAAGGGTGGAGCACATGGTGGAGAAACTTCTGGACAACAACAGCAAGTGTTACTGGTACAGTGAATGTGTGTGTGTGCTGCATGTTGATCAGATGCACATGTTTACTGCATGACTGAGGAAAACGCCTTCATCAGAGTTGGGTTGGGGTTTTCTCATACATTTTAATAGGATATTCAGACTCTTGATGACGTGTGATATTATGAGAACTGCATAGTAAGAGCTCGTCTTTCTCATATGCAGTTTTAAAGTCAGTTGAGTTGGTTTGTAAGTTCCTCTTCCAGCATGTGATTGTGTTTCTGGAAACCTTTTGTTTTTGCTAAGATTTTCTCTGTCTATAATTTTCCATTATTTGGCTTTTTACAATTATTTTTCATATTCATTCATTGATCCTAGTCACTTTTTCAAAAATCCGTTGAGCATTAATGTTGACTGATTAGCCTGTTTCACCTGAATGCAAACTTCAATTGGCAAGACATTTGGTGAACTTTCAGAAGAGCATATTTTGAGCAGATGCACCATTTTTTATCCAATTCTGTCTATATTACGCACTTTAACTGATAAATGAATGAGAACAGAGGTTTTGATTTGAGTATTTGATCTTCGGTTCTTCTCAGAGACACATGCTGTATCACTTGCAGCTCTAATTTAATGTTATTTTGTTTATTTGTAATTTTAAATTATTGTATTTTTGGTTGAGTGTCTTCTTGAACACAAGGTGATGACATCGGCGAACAAAGTTGTTGTTCAAATAATATAATTCCCATTTTATCATTAACTAATTTCACTGAAAACTATTTTCACATCTGTCTCTTGAACCCGTGGATTCGCTGATTCAAATTACTTTGACTCACAGATTCAAATGCACTGATCAGTGTGAGTCTTTAGTTAATGACTCACTGATTCAAATTATCTAGTAAGAATGAGTTTTTTAGTAAATGACTCACTGATATAACTGACGAAGCCAGAGCGAGTCTTCAGTAAATGACTCACTGTTTTAAATGATCCAGTCAGAGTGCGAGTCCTCAGTTAATAGGTGCGTTCGACATGAAGCACAGCTGCAGCCGGTGATCAACGAGATTAGCCGTGCGCAGGCGGGGGCGGAGTTGAAAACGGAGCCGTCAAGCCGGACACTTCGGGGCTCGAAGTTGCTGCTGTCATGATGACCGATCACATGGTGTGATTATTTATTTATTTACTTTATTTATTGCAATAACAACAAAATATTTACAGTACACATGAAACAGAATACAGTCTACAAACTATAGTTCATTTTTAAACAAGGGAATTATGAATTAAATTTAAGTAGCTAGCCTATATAACAAACACATGAGAAATAAGTGGAAAACGAGAGAGCACAATAAAAAGGAAATAAATATCCATAAATAGGCCTATTAAACAAAACAATAAGCACAAATTCTTGGAGTTTAAACATCAGTCTTTGGGCTACTAGATGTTGAATGGTATGTCAATATTGTTCCAGTGCTTGTTTAAATATGCTATTAAGGGTTTACATTTATTTACATTTATAGATATAAAACTTTTTAATATATATTAGTGTAAACCCCAAAAACAAGGTGTTTATATTAAATGTTAAACAATGATTATTTTGGATAATAAAAACATTTTTTAAAGCACTTTAATCCATAGAGATTGAACAAAATGACCACAATAAATGAGCTACACTAAATAGAAAATACCCAGAAAGAGCAGCTACATCAATGACACTTTTAACATTTCTGCATAAATGGCTTAACAGGAAATAAAATATTTTATAATCATATATGTTTATATTTAATAAAATATTTTTTAATTAATTTGTTAAGAAATCTTCATAGGGGTGTCAGGATCAATGATGATAATTATTTTATTATAAGTCTGTAAGAATTATTTGAGTTAATATTTGGTCATTCACTAAAATGTATAATACAGTAGTCTGTATAAAAAAGGCTGAATAAACCTGTTCAAACAATCTAGACATTATGAACAAATTATTTAACAAAAGATGATACTGCAGTAAAATATTTGTAGTCTTTTAATAAGCATGATGTGTGCAAGATAGAGATGGTATGAACAGTGAATTGTTTGTTTTAAAATTTGTGAATCGAAATTTGTCCAGTAATAAACCCGAAACACACGTGGTTGTTGTCATGCTGTGAACTCGGCCAATCGTGTAACATCAGTGTCGTCATCGCAGCTCCAGCAGGCGCTCTTCAGGTGCTGCGCGGGCTGACTCAATCGTCTGATCTCGGAGCGCTGTCGCGGTACTTTAATGCCACATGTGACAGTCACGTGGCGTCAGCAACATCAGTCCGGCCAAAATTTCTAACCGGCATGCACCGCTTTAAGACAGATTTCGATCGGTCTGCGCAGCGCTGCATGAAGTCGAACGCACCTCTTGACACACTGATTCAAATGATCCAGTCAGAGTGAGTCTTCAGTAAATGAATCACTGATATAAATGATCCAGTCAGAGTGAGTCTTCAGTAAATGACTCACTGGGTAAATCATTCAGTCAGAGTGAGAGTCTTTAGTAAATGACTCACTGATTCAAATGATCCAGTCAGAGTAAAGGCTGATTTATACTTCTGCGTCAAGCACACGTGTATGGCCGTGGCCGATGCTGATGTGCACCTCTCAAAAAATGCACGACGCATAGCGCAAGCTCTGTGATTGGTCCGCTTGGTAGCGGTGATGAGCGTGGGCGGAGGTGAGAGCCATGAACCAGTTGGAGCGAGTGATAACAAGTGTGGAGTCCAGTAAAGGAGCTCCAGATGGAAACTTTTGCTTTGTGTTTACCTTATGATTAAAGTTGTTGTACGTCCGCCGGGTTTCTGCCTCTGAATGAATGAATTCGAGCTACTTGTAGTGTTCAGAAAAAACTAAACACCCACGAAGAAACTCGGGGAGCATAAAAACCTGCTGCCAGCTAGCGTTCCAGAAGTGTTATTGCAGAGCAACACAAACAGCATGCAGAAGTATAAATGCACAGCAATGCGCAAGGCAGGCTCTGTAGGTCACTCCGATCACTCGACGCAGAAGTATAAATCAAGTGTGAGTCTCCGGTAATGACTCTCTGGTTATCTTTAATCATGTTATATATTTATATATAGTTCAGACGATTATCAGTCCTATCTTGCATTGATCTCACCCTGTCTGCATGTTAACAGTCTTCATGCATTTCTTCCATTGGTTGGGATGATGTCCAGCTCATCACGCTGCCCTTAAATTCCACATTTAGTTCAGAGATGAGAGCACATAAGAGAAGGGGGAAATCATTAAATTGATATATTGGGTGTCGAGATGGAACTTAAATAGAAATGCCTCTTCCCGATGAGAATTGATGAAGTCCGTGATGTTCTGTGTGTCTGGAGGAGGCCCACGAGCACAGTTAACCTTCCTGCGCTCCAGGATGCATTATTTTAAGTTTTTCTTTGCCAAGAAGTAGGCATAATAATAATAATAATAATAATAATAATAAATAAATAAATAATGGTAATAATAATAATAAAAAATATAATGATAATAATAATAAATAAATAATGATAATAATAATAATAAATAATGATGATAATAATAATAATAATAATAATAATAATAATAATAAATGAATAATGGTAATAATAATAATAAAAATATATAATGATAATAATAATAAATAAATAATGATAATAATAATAATAATAAATAATGATGATAATAATAATAATAATAATAATAATAATAATAATAAATGAATAATGGTAATAATAATAATACAAAAATATAATGATAATAATAATAAATAAATAATGATAATAATAATAATAAATAATGATGATAATAATAATAATAAATGAATAATGGTAGTAATAATAATAATAAACAAATAATGATAATAACAATAATAAATAATGATGATAATAATAATAATAAATGAATAATGGTAGTAATAATAATAATAAACAAATAATGATAATAATAATAAATAAATAATGATAATAATAATAATAAATAATGATGATAATAATAATAATAATAATAATAATAAATGAATAATGGTAATAATAATAATAAAAATATATAATGATAATAATAATAAATAAATAATGATAATAATAATAATAATAATAATAATAAATAATGATGATAATAATAATAATAATAATAATAATAATAATAAATGAATAATGGTAATAATAATAATACAAAAATATAATGATAATAATAATAAATAAATAATGATAATAATAATAATAAATAATGATGATAATAATAATAATAAATGAATAATGGTAGTAATAATAATAATAAACAAATAATGATAATAATAATAATAAATAATGATGATAATAATAATAATAATAATAATAATAAATAATGAATAATAATGAAGATGATAATAATAATAAATAATTAATAATAATAATAATTAATAATAATGAAGAATGATCATAATAAATAATAATAATAAAAATAATAAAGTGTAGCCAGGTGCCAGTCTGGCTTACAATCCAGACAATAATTCATTCATTCATTTTCCTTCGGCTTAGTCGCTTATTCATCAGGGGTTGCCACAGCGGAATGAACCGCCAACTATTCTAGCATATGTTTTATGCAGCAGATGCCCCTCCAGCTGCAACCCAGTACTGGGAAACACCCATTCACATTCACACACACTCATACACTACAGTCAATTTAGTTCATCAATTCCCCTATAGTGCATGTGTTTGGACTGTGGGGGAAACCGGAGCACCCGGAGGAAACCCACGCCAACACGGGGAGAAGATGCAAACTCCACACAGAAATGCCAACTGACCCAGCCGGGACTCGAATCAGTGACCTTCTTGGTGCTAAGCACTGAGCCACCGTGTCGGCCCTCCAGACAATTAATAAGCACAAAATAAATAAGTAAAACAATAAATTAATAAAATAATAAATCTAATAATAAGTCTTATTTCCACAGGGTGCCAGAGTTTGTGAAGGAGAAGCGTTTTGGGAACTGGCTGAGGGACGCTAGGGACTGGGCGGTGTCCCGCAACCGCTACTGGGGCACACCCATTCCTCTGTGGGTCAGCGACGACTTCGAGGAGGTCAGTGAAGCGTTTTGGGATGAATGATCAATGCTTTTTTACTAGGGTTGCCTAATATATCGGAAAATTATCGTTATTGTGACAATTGTATATGCAATATCCATATAGCGAAATTATATAATAATATTAATAATAATAATAACAATTATTGATAAAAACAGTCTGCAGAAACACTTTGATTGACATTCTCCCTTTGTACGTGCTATCAGAGGGGGAAAGCCCCACCCACTAGTGCCCATCTCTCCATCTCATTAGCATAAACAGCAGCCCTGAGTGAGAAGCAGCCGTCTATCCATTAGCTATTAGAGTGTTTGAGCTGCTGAATATAATGTCAGCATAGACTAAGAGGATTATAGATGTGGAGTTTTAGATGAAGCACAAATGAACAGCGACAGGAGTGACATAGACTGACAGAAGCATGAAGCACACACTGACCAACGACGACATGCAGACCTGACGAGCACTGAGAACACAGCTAGTCCTGTTTTACATCTGCCACTATCCTGACACATAGGCATTTGTAGCTCCGCCCTCTTTTGTAAAGAGCACAATCTCATTTGAATTTAAAGCGACAGTCACCAAAACGCCACAATTAGGATCAAAGCCTAAAAGGGTCAGTTTCAGAGAGTTAGAGAACATTATTTGTGTGCTATTTTGAGCTGAAACTTCACACATACACACTCCTATTTTACATCTTGTATACAGTGGCTCTCCTTTAAATGGTGCTAATGGTCTTTAAGTGCTCTTATTAGTGTGTGTCTCTTAAAAGCTGAACTTGTGTAAAGTCAGAATGAGGTTGTTGGCGTCTTTGCCTGCCGAAAGGAAAGAAGGACGGCGACCTGCTTCCTGAAAATAGCATAATGAGTGTTTCCCAGAGTGCTGCGTCCCCGAGCACGCACGCACACACACACACACTCCGCTCTCCTGCTCACTATCTGGGCCACCGTACCTGAGAATGAGGACAGCGTCCGGTAGGGCTGCACCATATTGGAAATATGTGATATTTTTTTTATTTTGTGACATACAGTGAGGAAAATAAGTATTGTCATGTTTTTTCCTGGTGGCGCAGTAGGTAGTGCTGTCGCCTCACAGCAAGAAGGTCGCTGGTTCGAGCCTCGGCTGGGTCAGTTGGCGTTTCTGTGTGGAGTTTGCATGTTCTCCCCGTGTTGGCGTGGGTTTCCTCCGGGTGCTCCGGTTTCCCCCACAGTCCAAACACATGCGCTATAGGTGAATTGGGTAGGCTAAATTGTCCGTAGTGTATGAGTGTGAATGAGTGTGTATGGATGTTTCCCAGTGATGGGTTGCAGCTGGAAGGGCATCAGCTGCGTAAAACATATGCTGGATAAGTTGGCGGTTCATTCCGCTGTGGCAACCCCAGATTAATAAAGGGACTAAGCCGAAAAGCCTAAAGGAGCTGCTGACGTGGAATTGAAGCAGATTTAGGCAAAAACCCAAAACAATACGAACATAAAATAAAACGAACGAATCTGAGAAATTAGTTGCGTGTAATAATAATGGAATGACAGAAGGAGAAAGTGCTGAACTACTGAAACATATTTTATTCTTTATATTAAAGGCCTTATTGGTGCTGTCAGCTTAAAGACACCTCTCATATAGAGAATGAAGCCTCATGCATTGCTCAGATGTGAGTTTCTCACAGACTTCAACAGACTGTCTAAATCTTGATGCTTCTGTGGCTCTCGTCTATCAAATCTGAGCTTTATTTTGTATTCTCTATTGGATTCGGGTCAGGTGATTGGCTGGGCTATTCTACAGCTTGATTTTCTTTCTCTGAAAGCATCTGAGAGTCTCCTCAGCTGTGTTTTGGATCATTATCTTGCTAAAATGTCCACCCTGGTTTCATCTTCATCCTTTTGCTAATGTAGATGTTGAACTGAAGCAGCTGATATTCATTTACACTGAGGAAGGGCGGAGGGTTGCTGAAGAACTACTGCTATCCACAGCCATATCACCCTGCAGCCCAAGACGGTTACTCGCTGAAGCTAAGCAGGGCTGAGCCTGGTTAGTACCTGGATGGGAGACCACATGGGAAAACTAGGTTGCTGTTGGAAGTGGTGTTAGAGAGGCCAGCAGGGGGCGCTCAACCTGTGGTCTGTGTGAGTCCTAATGCCCCAGTAAAAGTGAAGGGGACACTACACTGTCAGTGGGCGCCGTCTTTCGGATGAGACGTTAAAACCGAGGTCCTGACTCTCTGTGGTCATTAAAAATCCCATGGCACTTCTCGTAAAGAGTAGGGGTGTAACCCCGGTGTCCTGGCCAAAGTCTCTCAATCGGTGCTTTCCCATCATGGCCTCCTAATCATCCCCATCTACTGAATTGGCTCTATCACTGTCTCTCCACTTCACCAATAGCTGGTGTGTGGTGAAGCACTGGCGCTGTTGTCCTGTGGCTGCCGTCACATCATTCAAATGGATGCTACCCACTGGTGGTGGTGTAAAGAGACTCCCCTCATGATTGTGAAACGCTTTGGGTGTATGGCCATACATAATAAATGCACTATATAAATACACTTTACATTACATTACTGAGAGATTTCAGCTGCTGTCTGGGCTTTCACTGCCCAAATACACCTCCCTTTCTTCATGTTCAATACTTTTTTCCCTGCATCATTTCATTTTATTACGCATTGATTCATTTGTAAATGAATTATTTTGGTTTTCTTTGCATATAATGATTTCTTTGGTTGTTACCAACATCTGGTGAAGTCAACGGCACCTTTAGAAAGATGTTTCCTGAGAAAAATGAAGACTAGTTCAAGACTTATTTCCTCCACTGTACATTGCGATATTAATACAATTTTACCAGATGACTTGAATAGCTATACTCGGAAATAATCAATCATTTTAGATAGATTTTGGATGATTTTGGAGGGCAGTGCATCTGCGTAAGATATAATAAACAATCCACAAGTGTTGATAAATACAACATGACACAAATTAAGTGATCAGTGTTGTTTGGCTTTATAGTTCATTCATTAATTCTCTTTTCGGCTTAGTCCCTTTATTAATCCGGGGTCGCCACAGCGGAATGAACCGCCAACTTATCCAGCACGTTTTTACGCAGCAGATGCCCTTCCAGCCGCAACCCATCTCTGGGAAACATCCACACCCACACTCATTTACACTCATACACTACGGACAACTTATCCTACCCAATTCACCTGTGCCACATGTGTTCGGACTGTGGGGGAAACCGGAGCACCCGAAGGAAACCCACGCGAACGCAGGGAGAACATGCAAACTCCACACAGAAACGCCAACTGACCCAGCCGAGGCTCGAACCAGCGACCTTCTTGCTGTAAGGCGACAGCACTACCTACTGTGCCACTGCGTCTGACGATCTGTGCTAACTCCTCAGACATGCACACACACGCACATATACACACACTCAAACAGACACTCACTCTCACACACACGCACATATACACACAAGCTCATACACACATATACATTTACATGCACACACATACACAGACTTGTTTACACACAGACATACACTCATACTGACGCACATGCTCTCAAGCAGACACACTCATACACACACATACACATACTAACACAAACTCATACATACACTTGTACACAGACTCATACGCGCACACACATTTAGATATACACACATACACAATCGTACACACACACACACAGACATTCACACACATACACACTCAAGCATGAATGGTTGTAAAGGTGTTGTGTCTTGAAGTGTGTGTTCTTGTTCTTCGTGTGTTCAGGTGGTGTGTGTAGGATCCATGGCGGAGCTGGAGGAGCTGACGGGAACTAAAGTCACTGATCTCCACAGAGAGAGGTGAACACACACACACACTCATGCACAAACAAGTACACACGCTGGCATACATTAACATACACACTCAAACAGACACACACATACACAAACTTGTACACACACAAACACACACTCTTAAACAGTCACACACACTCATACACAGACTCGTACTGACACACACAGATACAGGCACTCACACACATAAACAAACACAGTAACAAACATTCACTCTCTCATACACACACACACACACACCAGACCCTCCTCACCTGATCATGTGTGTATGTATATATGTTTGTGTGTGTGTGTGCGCAGCATTGACGGCCTCACCATCCCCTCTCGCTGTGGGAAAGGCTCGCTCCGGCGGGTCTCGGAGGTGTTCGACTGCTGGTTCGAGAGCGGCAGTATGCCCTACGCTCAGGTGCACTACCCGTTTGAGAACAGGCGCGAGTTCGAGGACGCTTTCCCTGCGGACTTCATCGCCGAGGGCATCGACCAGACCAGAGGATGGTGAGAAACAATACAACAACAACAACAATAATAATATTAGTGACACAAGACTTTAAATAGGAGTGTGTATTCGCTGAGTGTGTGTTTATATTGTAGGTTTCCTAATAAATCTAATAATAAAGAGTCGTAAAAACGGCATTAATGGAGGAGAGAATACAAGCATCTGTGTGTTAATGCTGCTGATCTCAGCGCTGTCAGAATAAAAGTCCTGCTTCCAGCTAAAGAGAAAGATTTATAGCAGTGGAGTGTTCATTCATTCATTTTCTTTTCGGCTTAGTCTCTTTATTAATCAGGGGTTGCCACAGCGGAATGAACCGCCAACTTATCCAGCATATGTTTTACACAGCGGATGCCCTTCCAGCTGCAACCCAACACTGGGAAACACTCATACACACTTATTCACACACTCATACACTACGGCCAATTTAGTTCATCAGTTCCCCTATAGCGCATGTGTTTAGACTGTGGGGGAAACCGGAGCACCCGGAGGAAACCCACACCAACACAGCGAGAACATGCAAACTCCACAGAAATGACAACTGACCCAGCTGGTCATATATATATATATTTTTTATTTTATATTTGTATTATATTTTATTATTATTTTTTTATATATAAATAAATATATATATATTATTAAATAATATTAAAATGGAGCCTGGTTTTGATGCTGTTTATTTAATTTCCGCTGAAATCTTATTAAAATAATAAAAGCGACATTAAAGATATTTTTTAGTTTTGTATTGGAATAATGAAAGCAAATAAAACAGATAAACGACTTCATGAACTGCTGAATAATGCAGGCGCTTACTGTCAAACATAAGGCTTTTATCTGTAAACAGTTGTTGATTATCAGCTCCAGACGGCAGTATCTTCCACACACTTCATTTATTATTCCTACACATTCTGATAGAGCAAACATCTCTGCTTTAAAATCAATTATTTATTATGTTTATTGAAAATAAACCACAGCAGGCTGCAGCATCGCACAATCATATGCTAAATATGTATACAGAGTAAATGCAGTAACAGTATCATAAAGCGAACAGAAAGAAATAATGCGGGTTTGAGGTTTATAATAAGTGTTATTAGTAGGGATGTTCAGTGTAAAGGATTTGTTGTGTGGGGAACTTTAATGCATGGTTATAATGTTTAGTTTAGGGATACTTCTAACTTAACACAACTGATGTGATTAGTCTATTGCTTCACAGAGTTATTAAGAGCTATCAATCTTTACTTGTTGAAGGGATGTGTTACATTACATTACATTGTTGCAGAGCTGTGGCAAATATTATATGTATATGTATATTTGTTGTTATGTTTCTGTAATTTTAAACCTAAAATAATTATTAATAAAGTTAGAAAGCACTAGCCTAGAGTGCTATTAAACACTTATCTCAGAATTGATTGGAAATTTCCGATTTGATGCATAATCGATTTCTCTAACTATTTATCGCCACAGTTGAATGTTTTCAGTTTTGTAATAGATTTAAGGATGTAGATTTGTCTCTTAACTCTTGTGTTTGTTGTGTTGTTTTACTGCAGGTTCTACACGTTACTCGTGCTCTCGACGGCTCTGTTTGGTAAACCGCCATTCAAGAACGTGATCGTCAACGGTCTGGTTCTGGCCAGGTAAATCATTGATTTCTGCCTGTAACCCAATAACAGAGTAACAAGGTTGAGGTAACAAAAGTAACAGAGGGGAGAGTAACAGGGTTTTGACAGTAACAGGGTTGAAAGTTAAAGGATTGACGGTAACAGGATTGACGGTAACAGTGTTGTCGGTAACAAATTTGACTGTAACAGAGTAACAATGTTGATAGTAATAGGCTTTGACAGAAACAACGGTTGACGGTAACTGAGTTTTGACGGTAACTGAGTTTTGACGGTAACTGAGTTTTGACCGTAACTGAGTTTTGACGGTAACTGTGTTTTGACGGTAACTGTGTTTTGACGGTAACTGAGTTTTGACGGTAACTGAGTTTTGACGGTAACTGAGTTTTGACGGTAACTGAGTTTTGACGGTAACTGTGTTTTGACGGTAACTGAGTTTTGACGGTAACTGAGTTTTGACGGTAACTGAGTTTTGACGGTAACTGAGTTTTGACGGTAACTGTGTTTTGACGGTAACTGTGTTTTGACGGTAACTGTGTTGTGACGGTAACAGAGTTTTGAAGGTAACTGAGTTTTGACGGTAACTGAGTTTTGACGGTAACTGTGTTTTGACGGTAACTGTGTTGTGACGGTAACTGTGTTTTGACGGTAACAGAGTTTTGACGCTAACTGAGTTTTGACGGTAACTGAGTTTTGACGGTAACTGTGTTTTGACGGTAACTGTGTTGTGACGGTAACAGAGTTTTGAAGGTAACTGAGTTTTGACGATAACTGAGTTTTGACGGTAACAGAGTTTTGACGGTAACAGAGTTTTGACGGTAACAGAGTTTTGACGGTTAACTGAGTTGACGGTAACTGAGTTTTGACGGTAACTGAGTTTTAACTGTAACTGAGTTGACGGTAACTGAGTTTTGACGGTAACTGAGTTGACGGTAACTGAGTTGACGGTAACTGAGTTTTGACGGTAACTGAGTTTTGACGGTAACTGAGTTTTGACGGTAACTGAGTTGATGGTAACTGAGTTTTGACGGTAACTGAGTTTTGACGGTAACTGAGTTTTGACGGTAACAGAGAAACAATGTTGATAGTAATAGGCTTTGACAGAAACAACGGTTGACGGTAACTGAGTTTTGACGGTAACTGAGTTTTGACGGTAACTGAGTTTTGACGGTAACTAAGTTTTGACTGTAACTGAGTTGACGGTAACAGAGTTTTGACGGTAACTGAGTTTTGACTGTAACTGAGTTGACGGTAACAGAGTTTTGACGGTAACTGAGTTGACGGTAACAGAGTTTTGACGGTAACAGAGTTTTGACGGTAACAGAGTTTTGATGGTAACTGAGTTGACGGTAACTGAGTTTTGACGGTAACTGAGTTGACGGTAACTGAGTTGACGGTAACTGAGTTTTGACGGTAACTGAGTTGACGGTAACTGAGTTGACGGTAACTGAGTTTTGACGGTAACTGAGTTGACGGTAACTGAGTTAACGGTAACTGAGTTTTGACGGTAACTGAGTTTTGACGGTAACTGAGTTGACGGTAACTGAGTTGACGGTAACTGAGTTTTGACGGTAACAGAGTTTTGACGGTAACTGAGTTTTGACGGTAACTGAGTTTTGACGGTAACTGAGTTTTGACGGTAACTGAGTTTTGACGGTAACTGAGTTGACGGTAACTGAGTTTTGACGATAACTGAGTTTTGACGGTAACTGAGTTTTGACGGTAACTGAGTTGACGGTAACAGAGTTTTGACGGTAACTGAGTTTTGACGGTAACTGAGTTGACGGTAACTGAGTTGACGGTAACTGAGTTTTGACGGTAACTGAGTTGACGGTAACTAAGTTTTGACGGTAACTGAGTTTTGACGGTAACTGAGTTGACGGTAACAGAGTTTTGACGGTAACTGAGTTGACGGTAACTGAGTTGACGGTAACTGAGTTTTGACGGTAACTGAGTTTTGACGGTAACTGAGTTTTGACGGTAACTGTGTTTTGACGGTAACAGAGTTTTGACGCTAACTGAGTTTTGACGGTAACTGAGTTTTGACGGTAACTGTGTTTTGACGGTAACTGTGTTGTGACGGTAACAGAGTTTTGAAGGTAACTGAGTTTTGACGATAACTGAGTTTTGACGGTAACAGAGTTTTGACTGTAACAGAGTTTTGACGGTAACAGAGTTTTGACGGTAACTGAGTTTTGACGGTAACTGAGTTTTAACTGTAACTGAGTTGACGGTAACTGAGTTTTGACGGTAACTGAGTTGACGGTAACTGAGTTGACGGTAACTGAGTTTTGACGGTAACTGAGTTTTGACGGTAACTGAGTTTTGACGGTAACTGAGTTGATGGTAACTGAGTTTTGACGGTAACTGAGTTTTGACGGTAACTGAGTTTTGACGGTAACAGAGAAACAATGTTGATAGTAATAGGCTTTGACAGAAACAACGGTTGACGGTAACTGAGTTTTGACGGTAACTGAGTTTTGACGGTAACTAAGTTTTGACTGTAACTGAGTTGACGGTAACAGAGTTTTGACGGTAACTGAGTTTTGACTGTAACTGAGTTGACGGTAACAGAGTTTTGACGGTAACTGAGTTGACGGTAACAGAGTTTTGACGGTAACAGAGTTTTGACGGTAACAGAGTTTTGATGGTAACTGAGTTGACGGTAACTGAGTTTTGACGGTAACTGAGTTGACGGTAACTGAGTTGACGGTAACTGAGTTTTGACGGTAACTGAGTTGACGGTAACTGAGTTGACGGTAACTGAGTTTTGACGGTAACTGAGTTGACGGTAACTGAGTTAACGGTAACTGAGTTTTGACGGTAACTGAGTTTTGACGGTAACTGAGTTGACGGTAACTGAGTTTTGACGGTAACAGAGTTTTGACGGTAACTGAGTTTTGACGGTAACTGAGTTTTGACGGTAACTGAGTTTTGACGGTAACTGAGTTTTGACGGTAACTGAGTTGACGGTAACTGAGTTTTGACGATAACTGAGTTTTGACGGTAACTGAGTTTTGACGGTAACTGAGTTGACGGTAACAGAGTTTTGACGGTAACTGAGTTTTGACGGTAACTGAGTTGACGGTAACTGAGTTGACGGTAACTGAGTTTTGACGGTAACTGAGTTGACGGTAACTAAGTTTTGACGGTAACTGAGTTTTGACGGTAACTGAGTTGACGGTAACAGAGTTTTGACGGTAACTGAGTTGACGGTAACTGAGTTGACGGTAACTGAGTTTTGACGGTAACTGAGTTTTGACGGTAACTGAGTTTTGACGGTAACTGAGTTGACGGTAACAGAGTTGACGGTAACTGAGTTTTGACGGTAACTGAGTTTTGACGGTAACAGAGTTTTGACGGTAACAGAGTTTTGACGGTAACTGAGTTTTGACGGTAACTGAGTTGACGGTAACAGAGTTTTGACGGTAACAGAGTTTTGACGGTAACAGAGTTTTGACGGTAACAGAGTTTTGACGGTAACTGAGTTTTGACGGTAACTGAGTTTTGACGGTAACTGAGTTGACGGTAACTGAGTTGACGGTAACAGAGTTTTGACGGTAACTGAGTTGACGGTAACTGAGTTGACGGTAACTAAGTTTTGACGGTAACTGAGTTTTGACGGTAACTGAGTTTTGACGGTAACTGAGTTTTGACGGTAACTGAGTTTTGACGGTAACAGAGTTGACGGTAACTGAGTTTTGACGGTAACTGAGTTTTGACGGTAACAGAGTTGACGGTAACTGAGTTTTGACGGTAACTGAGTTGACGGTAACAGAGTTTTGACGGTAACAGAGTTTTGACGGTAACAGAGTTGACGGTAACTGAGTTTTGACGGTAACTGAGTTGACGGTAACAGAGTTTTGACGGTAACAGAGTTTTGACGGTAACTGAGTTTTGACGGTAACTGAGTTTTGACGGTAACTGAGTTGACGGTAACTGAGTTGACGGTAACTGAGTTGACGGTAACAGAGTTTTGACGGTAACTGAGTTGACGGTAACTGAGTTGACGGTAACTAAGTTTTGACGGTAACTGAGTTTTGACGGTAACTGAGTTTTGACGGTAACTGAGTTTTGACGGTAACTGAGTTGACGGTAACAGAGTTTTGACGGTAACTGAGTTTTGACGGTAACTGAGTTGACGGTAACTGAGTTTTGACGGTAACTGAGTATGACGGTAACTGAGTTTTGACGGTAACTGAGTTTTGACGGTAACTGTGTTGACGGTAACTGAGTTGACGGTAACTGAGTTTTGACGGTAACTGAGTTTTGACGGTAACTGTGTTGACGGTAACTGAGTTGACGGTAACAGAGTTTTGACGGTAACAGAGTTTTGACGGTAACAGAGTTTTGACGGTAACTGAGTTGTATTTAATCAAATGAACTTAAACAATTAAAAACGGCAACAATTTATTTGGGCCCGAACTACAAAACCACATTTAAAACCCCTTTAGTATTAGTTTTGCTTAAGTTGCCCACTAGTTTGATCATGTATAAATATCACTATAACTATATTGTATAAATTATTATATGTACTATAGGCCTACATCATCCTGACAATCAAAAGTACATGATATCACAGGCGATTGTCTTCTGATCGAGTGCACTTTAAAAGACATGAATGACCCTCCTCATAGAGCTTGAGTAGCAGACAGTTCTTTAGGATCTCTGTAATTAGTAAAATAAAGACTTGCAGGTTGAGGAAACAGCATAGGAGGAAGTTCCCGCTGGCCTTGGTGCAGATGAAAAGTGAAAATAAAAAGTAACGAAGTTGATAGTAACAGGGTTTACCAACAGAGTAGACTGTCACTCATAATCTCTGATCTGTCTGTGTTTGTGTGTGTCTGTGCATGTTTGAGCAGTGATGGGCAGAAAATGAGCAAGCGGAAGAAGAATTACCCCGACCCCGGACTCATTGTGCAGAGCTACGGTGCAGACGCACTTCGGTGAGAAAACACACCACACACACACACAGCTTTCCCAACACAGAATCTGCTGTATGAACCAGTGCATGTTCTACATGGCCTGAAGCACAGCGCAGACACGAGCATATGGCTGATGAATAAGAAATACAGAAATATATCCGTCCATATGGAGCAGCGCGCTATAAACTCTCTCACATATATTTTATGATGATCCAGGCAGTGACTGCAATCACTGCTGCTCTTATTACTGCTATTATTCTGCTCCATGGCAGCCCATTGAACCATTTTGGCAGGAGGTTTAGTAAGGAAATTTGACACACCGACAGAAGAGAGTCTGACCTTCAACTATGTCAAATTTGAAGTCTCTTACCCAAAGGTTCACATATGTTCATTCTAGTAACACTTGTATGGCTAGAAACAAAATCTGTTTTTCATCTGACGTCTGAGATTGTTCCCAATGCGTCATTTTTGCATCACTTTTCCAAACTGTTCCTCCAGGCAAATAGTCACCATTGGTGTGAGCCTTTAGTTTGGGAGTTAGATGTTTTTAACCAATCCTGTATTGGTTATACTACTATATTCGTCTTTCTCCCATTGAATTCTAACATATGAGGTAGAGTCTGATCTATAGTTTGATGGAATTGGGTTGACTACTTTCCAAACTGCTCCTGTTCCTATGCAGTTTTTCAGCTTTTTACAAAAATGTATCCTGATCGTGGGCTATTTTAGGGGGGCTGTAGCTCATAAACTCTAGACTAAATTATCACCTCAGTCCCCTTTAAATTTGATATGAAAACAGCAGAATTCAGCTCCTCCCCATATTTAGTTTTTTATTTGAAACCACAGCTGTGCGAAAGAACAAGGTGTGTGTTTATCGATAAATTGTTATAAAATCATGCTTATTTCCAATTCTTTGCTATGGATACACTTGTATCCCAATGTCATGGAGGAGCAATCATGTTTCCTCTGCGCTCATCTCATCATGGCAGCCAAAAATGTAACTCCTAACGAACATTTCGCTATTTTTATTTCAAAATGAACTACGAATATAAAACACATTACAGTGCATGTGGCGTTAACTAAACCATACAGTCTTCCAAGGAAGGATTAAACACCGTGACAGAACCACTTAGGCCCAATCCCAATTCTATATTTGCACCCCTTCCCCATGGCCCTTAAAAGCAAGTGTGAAGGGGAAGGGCTTCAAAATGTACGATGCTGCGTTCACACCAGACGCGGAACGCGCGGCAAAATCACGCTATTCGCGAGTAAATAGACGTGTGAACATTTGAGTTTACTCACTTCATTCGCGCGTCAGACTCCACTTCATTCGCGCGTCAAATTCACTTCAGAACAGACGCGGATTTGCGTCATGGGCAGGACTTCTGTCTGCTCGGTGACTGTAGCTTCGTTGCTAAATGGCTAACATGGATTTTATTGATAAAATAACTGTGTTTATGTGCTTTATAAAGGCTGTAAAACAGCGTTGATGCGTTTGGAGCAGTGTCTGAGTCCACTAGATCCTTTCAGAGGTGCACCCAGCGCTGTGGGCTCATAAACTCCTCCAGAAACTTAACCTGGATGACGGAGGCTTTCAGCGGTGCTTCTGACTGAGCCAAGCCCAGTTTGATGAACTGTTGTCGGTGTCGGCTGGAGGATTTCCCCCGGACACCAACAACAGGTGCTACGTCACAATCATGCCCCCACAAGAGCAAGCTCCTGATTGGTTAACGCGGCGCGAATGTCCGCAGAAGTTCAGATATTTGAACTCGAGCGTTTCGCGCGACTTGCGCGTTAAGCGCATCAAACGCTCAATTCGCGCGTATCGCGCCATTCGCGCTGCGCCATTCACGCAATTCGCGTCATTCGCGCCGCGCCATTCACGCGTATCGCGCTGCAGGATGCCTATTCGCGCGTTTGCATTGACTTAACATGTAAATCACTCGCGCTTGACGCTTCTTCCGCGTCTGGTGTGAACGCAGCATAAGAATTGGGACAGCACTACAGCACCTGCACACGTCATCACGATCTCTTGCTTCATATGAGATCAGACGATGGCGTCTGCTGTAGTTATTCCAGTTGCTTTATTTTTTGGTTTTTATCTTCAGGAAATCACTGAAGGCGTATATTATGTTATCATAGCGATCTAATGTGGCAATAAGATCGTAACTGTACTGTGTATTTACACCGTGGCCTTATTCATCTATGCAAACACACCAGAAACAACATTAACCAAGGTTTCCGCTACATTCATTCTTCCAATGCGGGGCGCCACACCAAAATTCATCCCGCCTTGGCTACATACACCTTCTCATTTAAAACATTCACTCGTTGTTGTTTTTTTAATAGCGGGTAGCGTAGATTTATTCGGAGTCTACTAGATCCTTTCAGAGGTGCACCCAGTTCTGTGAGTTCATCAACTCCTCCAGAAACTCTACTTGAATGATGGAAGCTTTCAGCTGTGCTTCTGACTTAGCCCATTTCAGTTTAATGAGCTGTTCTCTGGAGTCGGCAAGAGGATTTCCCCTCGGGACACCAACAACAGGCACTACGTCATAATCACACCGCTACAAGAGCAAGCTCCTGATTGGTTAATGCGGTGTGAATGTCCGCTGAAGTTCAGAATTTTCAACTGGAGCATCAACTTGCACCACTTCATTCATGTGAATCACGTCATTTGCGCCACCTCATTCATGCAAATCGGGCCACAGGATGACTTAACATGTGAATCACTCACGCTTGATGCTCCATCCGTGTCTGCGCCATAACAGTCAATGCACATCCGACTGTATTCATTGTGTACGCACGTGAGCCTCATGCCATGACTTTTCGGGATGAACACATGTACCGTTACAGCTGTGTTACAGTAGAGATGCTCTTGAGTCTCCTTCAGGTCTGTCATGTTGTCTGTGTGTCTCGTCAGGCTGTATCTGATCAACTCTCCTGTGGTTCGAGCTGAAAACCTGCGCTTCAAAGAGGAAGGAGTTCGAGATGTGCTGAAAGACGTCTTCCTGCCCTGGTACAACGCTTACCGGTTCCTGGTGCAGAACGTCCAGAGACTGCAGAAGGTGAGCACAGATCAGCAGATTACAAGAAGAGGATTCCAACATCACTGGATTCAATGCAAAATCAAGCATTGGATTTGTGCATTTAAAATAAGAATAATAAGTACATTTAAAAATATTTTTTGTAAAAGAAAAAACATAACAAAAAAATTATTTGCAGCAGATTTTATGCATATTTTGGGCAGTCGGGACTAGGTTATGGGGTGTGTATGTACAGTGAGGGAAATAAGTATTCAGCACGTCTCCATTTTTCTTCAAAGACATATTTCTAAAGGTGCCGTTGACTTGAAATTTTCCCCGGATGTTGGTAACAACCAAAGAAATCCATATATGCAAAGAAAACAAATCTAATTAGTTTACAAATGAAGCTCTGTGTAATAAAATGAAATGACACAGGGAAAAAGTATTAAACGCATGAAGAAAGGCAGGTGGAGTTCAGCAGTGAAAACCCAGACAGCAGCTGAAATCTCTCAGTAGTTCTTCAGCAACCCTCCGCCCTTCCTCAGTGTAAATGAATATCAGCTGCTTCAGTCCAACATCTACATTAGCAGGAGGATGAAGATGAAACCAGGGTGGACATTTCAGCAAGACAATGATCCAAAACACAGCCAAGGAGACTCTCAGGTGCTTTCAGAGAAAGAAAATCAAGCTGTAGACCAGCCAATCACCTGACTCGAATCCAATAGAGAATACAAAAATAAAGCTCAGATTTGATAGACGAGACCCACAGAAGCATCAAGATTTACACAGTCTTTTGAAGTCTGTGAGAATCTCGCATCTGAGCAATGCATGAGACTTCATTCTCCATATGAGAGGTGTCTTTAAGCTGACAGCACCAATAAGGCCTTTTATATGAAGTATTAAATATAGTAGTTCAGCACTTTCTCCTTCTGTCTTTTCATTGTTATTACATTTAATGAAGATTTTTTGCTTTGTTTTTTTTAATGTTTGTATTGTTTGGGTTTTTACCAAAATCTG